>JAWWNH010000063.1:9600000-10007500 GCA_034641385.1 Darevskia mixta
AAGCCCCATTGGATGTTCGGCTTCCAAAAACAGTTCGCAAACCGGAACAGTCACTTCTGGGTTTGTGGCGTTCAGGAGCCAAAACGTTTGGGAACTAAGCTGTTCGAAAACCAAGGTACGACTGTATTAAAATTAAATTAAAAATGAAAACACCTTGTTTCAGCTAGCTAAAGGTTGGAGGCCTTTTCTCCCCCACATCACTGGCTACAATTGAACTTGAATTTGATAATGCAGAATAGTAATAGCTTCAAAGATTCCAGTGATAAATTTTCTTCCTTGGAAAGAAAATTGGATTTTCTCCACGTGTTCTCTTCTTCACATTTGTGAAACTCTTACTGAGTTAAAGAAGTGGAATAGGAAGAATGTCTCCAATTGGGCCTAATTATTTTTACAGGTAGGGACCCAGGTGGCGCTGTGGGTTAAACGACAGCCTAGGGCTTGCTGATCAGAAGGTCGGCGGTTCGAATCCCTGCGACGGGGTGAGCTCCCATTGCTCGGTCCCAGCTCCTGCCCACCTAGCAGTTTGAAAGCACGTCAAAGTGCAAGTAGATAAATAGGAACCGCTCTGGCGGGAAGGTAAACGGCGTTTCCGTGCGCTGCTCTGGTTCGCCAGAAGCGGCTTAGTCATGCTGGCCACATGACCCGGAAGCTGTACACCGGCTCCCTCGGCCAGTAATGCGAGATGAGCGCCGCAACCCCAGAGTCGGACACGGCTGGACCTAATGGTCAGGGGTCCCTTTACCTTTACCTTTTTATTTTTACAGGTAATGCATAGGGGAAGGGCCCTAGCTTAGTCGTAGAGACATCTGCTTTGAGCGCAGAAGGTCCTAGGTTCAATTTCTGGCATCTCCTAGTAAGGCTGCAAAAAGGTTCCTTGTCTGAAACCTTGGAGAGCCACTGCCAGTCAGTAGACTCATTCTTGGTTCCCCAGATGATGTCACAGCTCCCATTTTCCCTAGCTAGCAGGGCCCAGTGTTCAGGGATGATGGGAGTTGTAGTCCAACAACATCTGGGGACCCAAGGTTGAGACAGGCTGGTCTAGACAGTACTGAGCTAGATTAACTGACTCAGTGAAAGGTCTTCTATATTTTTCTGTATTTCTATGTATTTCCCGTCTTCTATCTTTTCAAAATCAATAGTCTTTTCAAGGGGCATAGGTGCTTTACAGTAACAAATATTTTAAGTGTTATTTTAAATCCAGGCTGAAGGTTGGATAGTTAGCTGTGGATGAAAAACAACTAGACAGCTGACCAGCAGATTGTTAGGCCTTGCCCAGGGAAGTGGGTTTGGCTTCAGGTTGGTGTTTGCAGTTTTCAAGCACTTCGGAAAGATTTTGGAAAACAAAATGCAACTTTGGAGGCAGAAGTTTTCCTCTTTACCATCATCCCTGACCACTGGTCCTGCTAGCTAAGGATGATGGGAGTTGTAGTCCAAAAACAGTTGGAGACCCAAGTTCGGGAAACCCTGTTCTAGAACAACGGTCAACTGTTTTGCTTTTGTTAAATTTCATATGGTAAACAAGACTGGCTTAGTTACAGTTTCAAATGTAGCAATTCTAAAACATTGCCCCACATTGCCCTACTTTCTAATGAAATCTGAAAATGAAACAATTACACGATAACAGCATCTTGGAGGAGAGCTGAGAAACAGAATGTGCCTGCCAGGTCTTCATTTTTTTATTAAAAGGAGTCAAATGTTTCTGCAGTATTTATGTATGATTGCTAATCAATCCACTGCCTCTTACTGTAGTTCATTCTTCCTTCCTCTAAATATTTGACCCTTCTCTTAGGGGGAAAGTGAGCTTTATGTTTCAGTGATCTAATTTCAGTGTTTAAGATGTCATGGGATGGCCCTGGGACATATTGAGCATGTAAAAAGAACCCACATGAGTACTTTTCAAGTTATATTTTGATCTAGCAAAAGGAAGGGAAGAAATGTTTCATGTGTCTGTACAACTAGAACTGACATGAAGGCATAGTGCTTGTACATCATTATTCTACAGGAAGAAAGATGCTTGAACATACTATAATACCAGAATCAAAGTAACTGATGAGTAATAGTTCAATAATTTTTTTAGGTCTAGGGATATTAGCAACCACAGTAATTAACCATTGAATTCTTTTATTTTTGTTTCCCCAGCAGTTGACAGTTTGCATCAGTTATTCCTAGTAATACCACTATAACTCATAATTGGTAGGTTTGGAGGTCAGAAAATGTGCAAACTGTATAATTCTTGCAATTCACACCGAGGCTGATTGCAAGTTAATTTGTAGTTGGTGTGCATGTGAATTCAGAATCGCTAGGCATAAATGGTTGCTATCTCTTGCTAATGCTCAGATTGATTGCAGTCACCTTTTACTTGCTAAAGGAAGTGAGAGAATCTCATTTTCAATACGCAATATATGTGTGCCAAATTATTTTAATCTTTCAGTAACTATTTGGAATAATGTTTCAAAAAAGGGTAATGAGATATATTTTTTTCTGGTAAAAAAGTCACATGTCTCTCTTACATACTTCCGAGGCAGGCTTACATGCTCAGAAGCAAACTCTGTTGAGTGCAATGGGACTTAGTTATAGATAGCTGTGTAGGAACGATTCCTCCACCACAACACTTGCTGCTCTACCACTTCCTCCTTCTGTGCTGGCTGCTGCCAGAAGCCGCAGCTACTCTTTTAAGAGCCATCCCAACTGTAAAAAAAGGAAGAAGAAGAAAAAACCAGGAACAAACGAAACTAGCCAAGAAGGGAGCATAACAATGCATGATGTTGCAGGACGCATGATGATGGCAGAATGTGCACAACATGTTCTGCGATTGCACTTTCCAATACACTTGTGCAAAAATATTATAGGATCTCTTTGGAAAAGTATATTTGGCCAAGATTACACCAATAGTTTCTATAAACAGCAAGACAGTTTCTAGTGCACGAAGTTCATCCATCCTTAGTTATTTCTTCTAATCTTGGCTCTAATTTTTTTCCTGCTTGTTATACAATTTTTCATTCAAATTGGGAAAAGCTTCATAGTGATTTAGTGTTATTAATGTTATGTTTTGTCCCAAGTTTGAGATCAATCAAAATCTTGTGATAGTTGAAAGATTACTCAACCGATCAGGCTTATATCAAGAGTTGATGGTACTGAATTTATATATTGCAGTTTATTTCTTTGAAGATACTGGTGAAAATATATACATACTGTTAACTGAAAATGGAAGCAGATGCTTCTTATCTCTTCACAGCCATGTGTGAGACTCATTCACATAGCGTTAAAATGGGGTTTAGTGCTGTATCCAAACACAGCCAGAATGTGTCTCCTGCACAGAATCCATAAACTGCTTTTTGTAGTCCTTAACCTTTGAAGATTTAGGAAACGAACTTCTTAAAAAGGAAAGCCTTGTCTGTTCACAAATGCTGTATTTCAGATTTCCTCTTTTTGGAAAGGCAAGATGTGTATTATATTTGGGATTTTGAAGAGAATATGTATTGCAGAAACCCTTTATTCCTATTTTCTAAATTCATTTCCCCAAGCCCTGCCTTTTGTCTATATAACTAATGTGCACTATTATTTGAAATGGTTCTAAACTGGTACAGTTTTTTCCACACACCCTGCCACCATTTGTGCTGGAGTTTTCCACTGCAGTGTTTTTTGTTTGTTGGCAGAAAGGCTACCAATGGATCAGATCGAAAATGACTTTCGTAGAAAGCGAAACTGACAAGAATTAAAGACGATCATTTTGCTGCTGTTGGTCATTTTCTGCTTTTCCCACAGGCAGACACAGGGCAGCTATTCACTGAGGGGGTGTCTCAAATGTGGTATGGAAGTAAAGAACAGTGCTGCTTGCTGTAGTCCGGAAGGAAGTTAACACAGAAGCGTTTCTTTCTAGCAAGTGACTGAATTGAAGTGGGTAATGAAAAGACAGGATTATTGTAAAGGGAAATGTAAACATTGTCAAGTATTTAAGCAACGAAGTAGGAACAATTACGGTAAATAATATATAGAGAGATGAGCTATTAACTTGAATTCTTTAGCGGCAAATTAGTATATTGTGGAAACAGAATAAAATGGTTAGTCTTGATAGTCCCCTGCAGGTTGGTAGGTTGGTTTACTTCTGCCTTCCGTCGCATTTCTGAAACATAGCAAGTAGGGTGTGTGGGTGGGTGTAAAAACATTCGAGAGTCTTGTGCCTTCAATCAAACTGTAGGCTTAAATACTTGGAAGTTACAGATTGGCATCTGTCACTTTTGTCGGCGTGTGCACAAATTGAAGAAATGATTATTTTTAAAAATTGCAGAATGATCTGAAATTCTGAGTGGCAGTTCTAGAAGCCCAGTGAATTTGAAGGACGGGTGGCTATTTCCCCACAAAATCACATAAACAATTCATATTGGATAAATGATGTTTTAGAATTTCCTATTTACGGTAAATATTTAAATAAAAAAAACAGCTATTTCTGTAGTCCTAAAAATGGCAAATTAGTTCTTTAAATTTGCTGTGTAAATGTAATATTATGGTGTGCCAATCTTGGTGCTACATTTTCTTGCATGTTCAAATTACCTTGTGTCTAAATGGCCCTCACATTATAGTTAATATCTTCCACAAGGTACTGAAATTAATGAAAAATAATTTTAGCTATTAGATTTCCAATTTAGTATTATTATTAAATGCACATTTCACACAGTTGCTAATTTAATTTGAGACTGTTCTTCAGTCCTCACAATCAGTATGTAGGTTGAGGAAACAAGCAGAAAGAAAGTTAGAAAAATATTTTACAACCATGAATGACTCCTTGTTAGTAAGTTTTGCCAAATACTAAATCCATAGATGGTAAATCTACTGCAGCATTCTCAGTCAAGCCGTCATCTTTGAGATCATTGAAAGAATATTGAAGGTTTATCAAGTAGAGAGAGGGGAATAACTGCCCATTTTATAAAAAAAGGTGTTCTTGGATATTAGAAGTATCTGTAATTTGCATTCTTGGGAGTTTTAAAACTGACCTTTGAATTAGTGTGAAAGCCCTCTTCAGACCTTGAGACTTGACATGAGAAAGTCATGGGTGGATGTACAGGATATGGAGTACATGGCTCCACACATTATACTTGTGTGTATTTCCCCATTCAGGCATAACACCAGAACAAGGATACAGGCTCATTCAATTTCATTTCAATATTAGTATCCCAATTTTTCTTAATTTTTGGTTGAAACGAAGCATCTCATACATGTTAAGTGATTTTGAGTGTAGAAATAGATAATCCCAAGTAGATTCATTTGGTCAGATTACGTGGATAGTATAACATCCTTGTGTTTCGTAACTGCAGTTCTAAAAGTGCACAAGATCCTCCAACTTTTGAGGATCAGATTTGTAATCATGTATATTTAACATAGGCAGGTGGGTGGCGCTGCAGGTTAAACCACAGAGCCTAGGGCTTGTCGATCAGAAGGTCGGCGGTTCGAATCCCAGCAACGGGGTGAGAATAGTCACTTTAACATAAATTATAATGCACTGCACATTGGCTGCTTTCTGTATTAATACAAGAATAAGTGTGAAAACAGGGAAGAATTGTGTGTCTTAGTTATTAAATATTTAATGACGCATTTGGGAGTACTGCCACAATTATCAAAAGATGACTAAATGGAAATGGATCCCCTAAAGGGACTGGAAAGGCATGATGAACTCTAGGTCATGGCCCTGAAAGTGTATAGTTGAAAGCAATCCCCCAAAGTTTAGAGGATTAAAATAAAAATAAAAATCCCCAGAGACAGAACTATTCAGAACAATTAAAAATAGCAGCTAACTGTGCATGTTTTTATAGACACATCTGCCAAACAAAAGAAATGTAGTGATCAGAAATACAACTTGCTTTTCTAAAATCGGCAGCTGTGAAGTTCATTTTGTTGAACTGAACGCTCTGAAAACTGGAAACTTTACAAGGTTTTGCTTTTGAAAAATCCCCTTTTTGGAGGAAATACCCTTTCTTTCCTGTGCCGTCTCAGTTACTACTTTAGCTGATAAAAGCACATACCTGTATACAAAGTACCGGTAGTGTGTGTGTGTGTGTGTGTGTGTGTGTGTGTGTGTGTGTGTATACACACATACATGCATGCATACACACACACAGTACAGTACAGTACAGTGGACGCTCGGGTTGCGAACACGATCTGTGCGGGAGGCGTGTTCGCAACCTGCGTTGCTGCGTCTGCGCACATGCGTGACGCAATTCGGCGCTTATGCGCATACGCTATTTAGCGCTTATGCGCATGCACAATTGCCGAAACCCGGAAGTAACCCGTTCCAGTACTTCTGGGTTCGGCGCGTTCGTATCCCGCAGCAAGCGCAACCCAAAGTATGACTGTATATAAAGACTTTAAATTTTATAGAAGGCAATTGTGAATCTCTCACTCTTATTGTAATGTGGAATGAGTACCTGTGGGTCATGCCTACGGTGAGATCCATGCCGTGTAGGGATTTAGATACTCTCATAGGTGAAATGCCACATGTTTCTGTGGAAATGGGGAAAATCAGCAATATAACTTCTTATCTCAGTTCTGTATCATTTAAGAACAGACCTTCAAGTTGCAATTTCAAATAACAGCTGCTGTTTTCAAATTTGGAGTGTGCTGGGGAAAAGAAAAAACTGCATTGGAAACACCTACAGCTTAGTTGGGTTTCTTTAACAGGCTGGTGCCTCTCCAGGCAGTAGCCAAGGGCTGACAGCTCTCTTAGTGTTGTATCCACTGCTGGTCCCACTCATGGCAAATCCATTGAAGTCCGTTAACATGGCTAACTTTGGTGCATTACTATCAGTGAGTCTACTCTTGAGTAAACTGCAATTGTTAGCGGGCAGAAGTATTGTCTCAGCAAGTGGCTCAGCATGGCCCAAGACAATGTCGCCAAAGCAGAGTGTTCTGATGAGTAAAATCTCATAGGGTGGGACATGGGGTAAAAAATATTGGCAGATAAAGAGGGAAGGACAATAGAGAGCAAAATGGCAGCATGTTGGCTAGGTATCATTGGGGAAACAGAAAACTGATTAAATAGGCTTGCTTCAGTCTTGTGCTATATTACAGGCTTCCTCAAACTCAGCCCTCCAGGTGTTTTTGGCCTACAACTCCCATGATCCCTAGCTAGCAGGACCAGTGGTCAGGGATGATGGGAATTGTAGTCTCATAACATCTGGAGGGCCGAGTTTGAGGAAGCCTGTGCAAGGTGATGAGCCTAGAAGGGTCTGGGGACAAGGAGTCACAGGGCTTCTCCAGATGTTGATCTTATTGTGCATGAATGAAGATATGTGCTCATGATGGTATCTGGGCAGTTATATGTGATCCCACTTTTGATAGTGTTTGTGCCTGTAGAAGTTTCAAGGCGGACATGCTGCTTCCTTTCAAATCCATGGCAAGTCCTGTAGCTTGAGGCTGAAATCCTGTAACTTCTCATACCATAAATCTCCTGTAGCGCAAGAGTGCCCCTCCGGATGACAGTAATGTGCTAAAACTGGGGGAGCATCACAGAACAACTAATAAAGCAGGATTATGTGTGGATGGTTCAGTATAAAAATGCATTATTACTGCATCAAGGTCATGTTGCAGAATACAGCTGTAAAAAAAATAAATCTCTATTCTGGAGGGGCCCATACTCTCCTTTGTCTGAGGCCTCCTTGGTATTCCTGTACTCCTAGAAAGAAGGAAAATTGCTAGAGGGCTGGCATGAATTTAAATAGCTAGAGCACTGGCAGGAAGTTTTTATTGTAAACAGCCTTGCAATATGCGGGGAAGTATATAAATGCCTTTAATAAATAAAAATAAGCCATGACCATATTCCTGTATTCTGGGCATTCACTGTAACAGTCATGGGTGAATCATTGCACCATAAGACAACTCAACAAATATGCAATATCTGCTGTAATATGTGATTTAACTTTAAGGGTTTGCTATGTGAATGCATTGCTTGCTTTGCTTTAATCTCATAGTCATGGACAGAGAAAATTGGTATGGTAATATCTGCTCTGCAGTTGGAATTAGTTTGCCATAGCTGTCCCTTGGAACACTAGAATCCTAGGTTCTAGAAGGAGGCTGGGGATCTCCAATGGAATTCTTATCACCCGCACAAAACTATAGTTTCAAGATTCCCTGGAGGAAGTTATGGCAGTTAAACTGGCTTTTGTTTGTGGTTCAGATGCAGCTTTATGATACCTCCAGCTCGTCTTTCAGACTTGGGTGTCCCATAATGTATGTTCTTGGATGTCTTCAGAATCTGCCCATTTGCCTTAGTATCTTTCTGCCTTTGTAGAAACAGATACATCCATGTAAATCTTCATAAAGAATTTTTCCTGCAGGGATGCTTTTTCCAGAGAATCAATCTTTCTTTTGCCTGGTGCTGCCACGTTCCTCCCAGTGCTCTCATTTAACACCAAAGACCAAATGGTGTGTATTCCTGATTAGTGTTCAGCTCTGTGGAGTGCTTCAGTCATCAAGCTGAAGTGGGTCTGAACCTTAATTATTCCTTAATTATGCCTCTAGAGGAAGGTTTCTAGCCATCTATGCTGAGAGGGTGAGCAAATGCAGCAGTAGATAACACATCCCTTCAACACAGATTGAGACATAATCCCAGATCATGATTTATGATGCGCTTAGTTAATATTTTTAAGGGACGCGGGTGGCGCTGTGGTCTAAACCACTGAGCCTCTTAGGCTTGCCGATCAGAAGGTCGGTGGTTTGAATCCCCGCAATGGGGTGAGCTCCCGTTGCTCTGGCCCAGCTCCTGCCAGCCTAGCAGTTAGAAAGCACACCAGTGCAAGTAGATAAATAGGTACCACTGCGGTGGGAAGGTAAACAGCTTTTCCGTGCACTCTGGTTTCCGTCATGGTGTTCCGTTGCTCCAGAAGCGGTTTAGTCATGCTGACCCCATGACCCGGAAAGCTGTCTGCAGACAAATGCCGGCTCCCTCGGCCTGAAAGCAACATGAGCGCCACAACCCCATAGTTGCCTTTGACTGGACTTAACTGCCAAGTGGTCCTTTACCTTTTTTACCTTTAGTTAATATTTAGTTATTTATTAAATTTGTTTCCTGCCTTTCCATCCAAAGGAGACCACAGCCGCAACCCACACCATGGTTTGTATTTCCATGGTTTAGAAAAGCCTGTCTACTTTCATTTTTCATGTGCTGAGCACTGAACTTCATACAGATATTGCTGTTTGTGGATGATGGAGTTTTTTTAATATAAAAAATAGAACAAAGGTTTACCTTTTTCAGATAGTATAAAAGTTAAAAATAGATCATTCAGAGCCATCTTAGATGCTACCCGTGAGAGAGAGAGAGAGAGAGAATATGCTTTCTGTGGGAATTTATTCAGTGCCTTGTCAGTTAATGTTGCAGAATTGGAGCTGAATCTGTTTAACGTATACCGGTATGTGTTTCTCTCCCCCCACCCCCACCCTGGGAATCCTCATAATAGTTTGACATTGGAAATGCAAAGGAACTTTTGAATAAAATCAAAATGGGATTTCTAATGGTCAAGAATTAATGCACTACATTAAAATTTATGCAGTAGCCATGTGGAAAAAGGTTCTGTAAATAACTCATCTCATAACATTTTACAGTAGGAATTACATTGTGAATTATTTATGCTGCTGAAACTATTATTTCAATACTGTGAATTGGTTGTATGCCATGTTAAGAGGGGCAGTCTGCTTTTATTTTTTTCTCCCTGAAATTTAGGTATAGTTAGGAATGTTTTAGGAGACATAATTTTGAGGGGCTCTGTAAATAGTCTGAAAGTGACCATTTACAGGAGCGGCTGTGGATCAATTCAGTCCTTTGGATTGGGGGGGTGTGACCTCTGAGAATCTCATGTAATAACACAAAAAGTATAATCAATATTTAGAAAGAAATGTAAGCTGCTTGCTTTGTGGTGTTTGTTCGGCCACTGCTATTTTGGGCTGCTGGTTGCCAAGTCTATATTTAGAATCTTTTCACAGTGTATGGTACTTTACTACCAGCATATGAGTGTCTGCCTTGCTGAATATACCGGTAGGTCATAATTGAAATAATTAAGGGTAAGATTTAAGAGTTGGGGGAAATGATAGGATTTCTGCCACCTCCACCATATTAAGAAAAAGTTGTGTGAATGGATGGGGAAGGGAGGTACCAGTATATAGTTCAGCCAGCCACTATTTGATGGAAGATGGCGAGCAAGGAGATCTGGCTAGAAGACCTGGCATTTTTTGTGTATAGGAAGAGAGCGGAGGCTATCCTAGATCAAGATGATAGTCCTGTAGTAGTGTGGATGTTTATTCTTATTATCTGTATATTTATTTATACCCTGCCTTTTTCTCTGACGGGACTCATAGCAGCTTACAACAAAAACAATAACAAAAAGCAGAAAAGCCAATCATTAAAATACAATTATGCATTGGGAGCATTAAAACTATATAAAATCTGTTTAAAACATACCAACAAGTACCAAAAAAAAAAGCAAAGGATTGCACCAGTCCTATACAGTGGTACCTCTGGTTACGGACTTAATTTGTTCCGGAGTTCCATTCTTAACCTGAAACCGTTCTTAACCTGAGGTACCACTTTAGCTAATGGGGCCTCCCGCTGCTGCCGCACCACCGGCGCGCAATTTCTGTTCTCATCCTGAGGTAAAGTTCTTAACCCGAGGTACTACTTCCAGATTAGCGGAGTCTATAACCCGAGGTGTTTGTAACCCAAGGTACCACTGTAATTGAAAGCAGACAATTCCCCAAAGCCTGCTGGAAGAAGAAAGCCTTCACCTGCCACTTGTTGCAATTCTATATTGAATACCTTTTACTGCTAGAAACCAGTGGCATAGGCAGAGGGGGAAAGTGTTGTCAAAGATTAATGCCACATCCTTGTTTCTTCCAAACTACTCTGGTATAACTAGTCAACACTCACAAGCAATATTAGGTTCAGCAGATACCACTGAGGATGGATGCTGCTTTTGTAGTGATTTCATTGCACCCAGGCAGGTAGATGCAGGTATCCACAGGCAGGAGAACTAAGCTGGGTTTAGGTTTGTGAACACCTTTCCTGCTGGTATCCTGTAACATGTATTGATCAGCTAAGCAAGTCTGCCTGGATGGAAGATATAAGCATAGGGACAAAGAGTAGAATGGTTTTTAAGTTTCATAGTAATGACCTTTGTGATTGTCCCTGTTCATGTGGTGGCATTGCTTTTGCCATTATGGCCATGTGGGGTAGTGAAGCAGGCCGCATGCTGCTACTATAACATCTAAAGGGCACTCCAGTAGTTATGATAATTTGTATATAGAAGTTATAAATACTAAACTTTCTTTAGTGTTTGACTTTCCTGCTGAAGATTGAACGCTCAGTTATACCCTCCCCCTTTAAATGCCCTGAATCCTTGTCTCTATTAATCTAGTGGCAGGTTGACTTTGCTTGATACGAATCTTTAACCAGCACATTGAGGTTCAGTGGATCACTCAGTACTGCTTGTTTATTACAATAAGTAGCTTATGATCTGACACTATATGCTGGAAAGCTCCCTTTGGAAAATCCTTTGGGGGGGTACAATTTCTCCAGGCATCATTAATTTGTGTATGGTTTTGTGTGTGTTTTCACGGCGTGTGATGAATTTAACCAATTATATATTTTCTCTCCTCTCTTTCTAGGATGCGTCAGGATGAAACGCCACAGGCATCTAAGCAGCAGTGACAGTTCAGACAATGAAAGTAAGTAGTGTGATCTAGTCTTCCTTTGATCTGTCACGGTTTCCTGTGGTTTCCTCCTCTGGTTTGAGGGCAAACCGTTGCACTTTTTTATGGCTTTTCTTTTTTTATTTCTCGTTTGATTTCATTTTCTCTTGGTCATTGTGGTATTCAGTTTTATCAGAGAGGGCTTGGGGGAACTTAAGAAACCCAACGCTGGGTAGAATAATGTGGTTGTTTAGTAACAATCTTTATTTAGAATATAAAAGGTGCATAATTCTGCCTGAAGAGAGAGCTAGTATTTAAATGTTTTAATACAGGCAACATTTTAATTGTTGTTGTTGTTGCTACATGGTCCACTTGTTTTAGTAAAGCAGGAAAGTCAGGAGCAACTTGTTTTGTCCCTTTGGACACTTATCCTTGAAAAGTTGAAGCAACTGTTTAAGAAAAACAGACCCATAATTGTAAGCAAAATTTCTAGTTTATGTTGCCTAAGATACTATTTCGGAATGCAATTCTCTGTATTTTTACGAATATCCTGGTGTTGCAGCAGCATTTAAATTGTCTCCATCTTTTCCTTTGTTTATACAGGTCCTTCTACTTCTTTCTCCTTTTGTTCCAAGTACAGAAGCAAGTCAAAAACACCAGCAAATGAACAAAAGAAACCTGCTGAGGTAAGAGTAATTCTCACATTCTTAGGGTGCTATTCAACTACATTTTTTTTTCACTATTGCAAGAAGAATTTCTCCCCTCACAAACCTCAAATTTTCTCTTGAGGTTTTGGGGACAGATTTGGAGGGTGGCACGGAGGGGGGGTGGAGATAGTTCTGTTGCACAAGGATTTCTTCATTCATGTTGTTTCCCTTTTAGAGGTGAAGGAAGGAAGAACGAAAGAACGTGTCCCATTTGAGTTCAATGGGATTAAAGCCCATCTATGTTTAAGGATTAGGGACTGTAGTAAAATGGGTCATAATTTCCTGAATCTAAGGGCAGTTGAAGAGAAATTGAGGTCCCAAGGTAGCAAGTGCCGCTGAAGAGAATTTCTTGTGTTTTCTTTCCTTCTTCCTTATTGCTGGAATATGACTTTGTTGCCACCCCTGCCTGTAGGGCTATGGTGAACTTTTGCACAAGCCATTAAGGCTTCCACTTTTCTTAGGAGTATCTGAGTCCCTAATGTTATAAGACTGCCTCCACGTACTTCTTCCCCAATTTACCTTAGGCACTGTTTCAATTTTGGCATCTCTTACTATCAACTGAAAACAAGAGTTAAGAAAATACTAGTTGACCAAACACATAATTCTGAAAAAGATTTAAATGCACAACCTCTGAGTAATGTATAAAAATACAGAATGCACATATCCTTTCTCCCTGTTCTGGATTTACCCTAAAGGTGGGCCGGAACAGGCCAAATACCTACATATCTTCTTCCTTTAATTCATATCTATGGGACAAATTTGGAATGCCCTATTTCTTGGGACAGCATGTCTCTTCTTACCCAGAGGGCCAAACTAGTCAATAAATGCTTGCACATTTTAAATGTGTATTGTTTTTACATTAGAAATAACAGACAAGGGCATGAGTGGAACTGCCCTGCATAGGGGGGCTATAACCTCTTTTCATTCTGCTCTGTGGTCCTAGTGAAACCCGCCCCCTGTCCCCCAACACACAAAAAGAGGAAAGATGTTGATTTGAGTGCAAAACAAAAGCCACCTTCAGGCATCTAATGCATGACGGGGAACTTGAAAGACCTACATTGGCTCCCAGTACGTTTCCGAGCACAATTCAAAGTGTTGGTGCTGACCTTGAAAGCCCTAAATGGCTTCGGTCCAGTATACCTGAAGGAGCGTCTCCACCCCGATCATTCTGCCCGGACACTGAGGTCCAGTGCCGAGGGCCTTCTGGCGGTTCCCTCACTATGAGAAGCCAAGTTACAGGGAACCAGGCAGAGGGCCTTCTCGGTAGTGGCGCCCGCCCTGTGGAACGCCCTCCCTTCAGATGTCAAAGAGAGCAACAACTACCAGACCTTTAGAAGACATCTGAAGGCAGCCCTATTTAGGGATGCTTTTAATGTTTAATAGATTATTGTATTTTAATGTTCTTTTGGAAGCCGCCCAGCGTGGCTGGGGAGACCCAGCCAGATGGGCGGGGTATAAATAATAAATTATTATTAGAATAAGAAACAGGGCTGTGCTGCTGATCCTGCCCCATTGTCCAGCTAGGCTAGCCCTATGCCAGTGTATTGAGCATGGGAAGTGAGGGACACGGGTAGATTGGCTGTGTTATGTCAAGATTGGACCAGTGGCAGGCTCCTGCTCTTGGTTGCACAATGGGCAGTATTGAGCTAAACAGTTACGGTAGCGCAGTGATTTTCAGTTGGACAGTGTAACTTCCCCACCCTCTCCTCTCCCTGTGCACCCCCTGAATCTGCTCCAGGTTTCCCCAGCTCTCCAGAGCAGATCTGGGAACAGGAGAAGAGAAGGCCAGGAAATTACATTGTACAGCTAAAAGTGGTTACACTAGCTCAACTGTTTAGTTGACTACAGGGTGGATAAAAATCAACGATTTAAAAAAAAAATAAATCGGATTTTTTTGATTTAAATTGGATTTTTTTAAATTTAAATTGGATTTTTAAAATAAAATGCTTTTGGAGGAAAAATCTTTCTAAATATAGTCTTCTATTTAAGTTACATTATAGTCCAAAGGCTATTCATCAGGAAATAAGGATTTGTTTTAAGTTTATCAAGTGTGCTAAAACTCAGTCTAAGTTTTTTTTTTTTTAATGTTTAACCACATGAGTTAACAAACATGGATATATATGCTATCATGTTATTGTTTTAGTTAAATAAATTGTTTAAATTGTTATTAAGGAAATGATTATTTTTCTCCTTCCAATAAAGTACAGCAGAAAAGTTGTCCAAATATAAACAGTTAACTTATTAAACCTCACCATAATTTCATAATTACAGTATCTGTCTATGTATTTCTAGTAGTATAACCAAATCAGTAATTTTTGATAGAACTGTAAAAACTACTCTGAAAATTTATTATTCCAAAAATGAAACCTTCATATGGTTGTAAATATTAAGATTATACCAGCAAGAATGAGTCTTTCTGTAAAAAAAATATTTAAATCAAGTCTTACTGACTAGTGATTTAAATCGTGATTTAAATAAATTTGATTTAAATCAAATCCACCCTGGTTGACTACTTCCAAATGTGTTTTATTTGCCTAAATGATCACTTTTAACGTTGAGGTACTTCCTTGGAGAACTTGCCAGACAACTTAAGCTTAGGTAAAGGTAAAGGGACCCCTGACCATTAGGTCCAGTCGTGACTGACTCTGGGGTTGCGGCGCTCATCTCGCATTATTGGCCGAGGGAGCCGGCGTACAGCTTCCAGGTCATGTGGCCAGCATGACTAAGCCGCTTCTGTCGGGAAAAAAAAGTTCAGCATGAAAGTTCAGGGGTTAGCCCCCTACAGAAATGGAAAATTACTTTCTGAATGCCTAATGCCATTACAGTTACTTCTGAAAACATATGAAATGCAGATGACAGTAGATTATGACAGTGATGGGTAGGTGTCTCATTTGCCTTTAAGCTGTGCTGTTAAATGCAAGCTCTTTTGGGCCCACTCTTCTTTTTGATGTTTGGACTTAGTTTTATCCATTGAAACCTTTGAGCTTGAAAGTATCAAAACAAACAAACTATTCTACCTTACTGCTAAAATGAAATTAAATCTTCACTTGCAACTTGCAGGGTTGCAGGATTTGAAAGAGACAACATTCCTGCAATCCAGGGTAGATGCTAGAGATTATTACAATTTTTAACAGATTGAACTTTCCCACCCAACCTCCCAAGTTGTGAGCAAGTCTTTTACTTTCTCCTTGTCTCTTTTCTGGTCACCTGCAGCTACTTGTATTCTGGACCTCCCCAAAGCTGGAAGTTGCCACAGTTCTGTAGGTGTTTCAGTATCTACAATTAGGGGAGATCCCATATCTACATAACTCTGGAAGATCCCATTCACGCTTTACCTTCTAGGATGTGTGTGGTAAAGCAGAGCACCGTGGTCCACTTGCTTTGATTACAACTGCAGCAGTCCATGATTCTAAATAGTTGGGGAATTATGTGTTCCTTCCTTTATGCTTGGCAGCAAAGGGGTTGGTTTGATCAGTATGGTTCTGACAACTGTTTAACATGGCCTCTTGGATAATCATTAGGCTACTGTACATTATTAATTTGTATTGTTAAAGAAGAATAAGAAGAAAAAATAAGTTATTGGACTGTTTCTTCCCAAGTATGAATGCTTCCTTTGCCTTCACCTGCAGGTGTTTCGAAAGGACCTCATTAGTGCCATGAAACTCCCAGATTCTCATCATGTTAACCCAGATGAATATTACCTCTTTGCGGACACGTGGAAACAAGAATGGGAAAAGGGTGTGCAAGTCCCAGCCAGCCCAGACACGATTCCACAACCTTCTCTCAGGTAATTTTTATTAAATAGTTGTTGGGACTGAACTACATTTAATTTTGGGGTAGCAATATGAATATACTGGGCAGCATTCATGTCATGTAAACAATAATTAATCGTTTACTACTTTTGTTGCGCAGAGTAGATTTTTGATCAGGTGAGGCTTCAATTTTTAAAGAAGTATTAAGGTCCACAACAGACAAATGTATTCTGACCACATAGTCAAAGAGGTAGTATACTGCATTATTTCAGCATAACTCAGTATTGTTCCAGCGGTTGTGGTGGATGATGTACACTGCAGTTTTCCAAATATACAAGACAGTTTTGTGGAGTACACAAAGTTGGGTGTGGTGGTAGACTGGATGAGGGTGTATTAACCTGAGTTAGTCTTATGTATATAAAGATCACCAGATACATTTGCTTGGTAGTGGCTCATGCATAAATACCTTTGTCCCATTGTATTTTTGGCTTTCTTATCTTCCTCTGATGTATGATATGGTCACAACTCAAGAGGGAACATTAGGCAATGTGGAAAATTATCTGTGTGGTTGTTCAATAAAGAATTTACTGTTGTGGGTTGTTTTTTGTTTTTGTTTTAATGATCCCTATATTTGAGTGTAGGAAAGAGGTTTGCTGATTGTTCAGAATGGGCTTTTGGCATGTGCTCCTGTAACTACAGTTTATAGGGATGCGGGTGGCGCTGTGGTCTAAACCACTGAACCTGTTGGGCATGCTGATCAGAAGGTCAGCGGTTCGAATCCGTGCGATGGGGTGAGCTCCTGTTGCTCTGCCCCAGCCCCTGCCAACCTAGCAATTCGAAAGCACACCAGTGCAAATAGATAAATAGGTACCGCTGTGGCGGGAAGGTAAATGGCATTTCTGTGCGCTCTAGCTTCGGTAATGGTGTTCCGTTGCACCAGAAGCAGTTTGTTCATGCTGGCCACATGACCTGGAAAGCTGTCTGTGGACAAATGCCAGCTCCCTTGGCCTGAAAGCGAGGTGAGCGCCACAACCCCATAGTTCCCTTTGATTGGACTTAATCGTCCAGGGGTCCTTTACCTTTTACCTGTAGTGTGCAGCAGTACTCTGAAAGGAGCATGGCATTGTCCTAATGCATTTCTTGGTCAAAAGCAAGGGTGGCTAACCCACAAGTCATATATGGACTCCCCCCCCCCAAAAAAAGACTTTATTGCTCCCAACAACCCCATGAAAATGATTTATTTATTTATCTGTTTACTCACTTTTTGTGTCTGGGTACCCCTTTCTTAATTTTGCTTTTCTGGGCAGCAGTCCCTAAAAATCTGTTTGATTTGCATGCTGTATCCGAATCAGTACAACTATCTCTGCTGTTGCTGTTGTCAGCTGACAAAAAAATATATGAAATGATCAGCTCAAGAACAGCCCAAGGCATTGGAATGGTCTGTCTGAGCTCACTTGGTGATTGCTGTGTAGAATGGACTCTGGGATTGGAGGGAGAGAGTGGGTGGAGATGTAAACGAAGAAATGGATGGGAGGCAGAAGGAAAACTGTAGAAAAAGCTGCTGGTGGGAGAAACATTAATGGATTATTGTGGATGGGGTGTGTGAATTCATACACATCCGGAGCATGATTTGATTAGTAGTCACAGAAGGCAAATAAATTAATTATTGGGGAAAGGGATGTGCATTATTATTGTTTCTTAATGAACAAAAAAATCAAAAATTGAGAGACAGATCATTCATCCCTGTTCGCAAAGTCAATCAACTGGTTGTGGGTGGGAGGGGGGGGTGACAGGAATTTTACATCCCCATCTATATCCTGATCCCAGCACTGAGCAGATGTTTAAATCTCTCCTGTTCAGTGTCAGGTCTGGAGTATGGTTTGGGATACAGATCTCTTCCTCTAAATGCACCCATCAGGTGAGCATGTGGATGCTGTGTATCTGTGCTGGGGTGTGTGCGAGAGAGAGACACAGAAAGAGGTTGTGCTATGTGTTTGTAAAAGAGGGAAGTACCATGGAAAGACTCGAATGGTTTGGGCAAAATGTCCTATGTATTGGGAGAGAATGGGGTGGGAATAAGGAATAGGGGTGTGGAAGTTAGTACAAAAGAAATTAAGGGAAATAAATAAGAAATAAGGGTTGAAGGGGTAGGTTCTGCCTTTTCCCACTATTTCATTTTGGCCATGCCTACTTTGACATGGGCCCCTCCTCCACTGGCCATTGTGACCCTCAGCCTGGAAAACGTTCATACCCGATGCACCAATGCACATTGTCACTTTTGCTTGACCCATGCATTCCATTGTAACCCAGATTATTATAATTAATTAGGGGCATCAAATACCTGGATTCCCAATTTGCAGAAGTGCCTTTTCACCAAATGACTTACAGCTCACTTTAATTACTATATCGTTTTAGAGTCGTAGCGGAAAAAGTAAAGCAAGTACTGTATACACGGCCTAGAAAATACATTCGTTGTTCAAGTCAAGAGACCACTGAACCTGGCTATATCAACATTCTGGAACTGGCAGAATCGATGTGTCGTTATGACTTGGATGATATGGACATCTTCTGGCTTCAGGAAGTAAATGAGGAGCTTGCCGAAATGGGTGAGAGTGATGAAAAATGCAATTACTAAAGCTACAATTAATTTTTAAAATTGAATATGTAGTCAACGGCTCTGATTTAAGGCTGTTTTGCTGCTGCTGCTTTTTTTAAAAAAAGAATGGATTGTTTAGAAAGAGAACTTTAGTTGGTATTCAAGGAGTCTTCTGCAGCCGTGGTTCAGAGACATTTAACTGCGTCTAATTATTTTGAGGAAATTCCATGTTTTTAATATGTTTCCTAAGATAGAGGTGAATACTCAAGCAAAGCTGTACCTTAATTCTTTGGAAATCCATCTCGGTTCATGGAAGAAAGTGCATTTTATGCCAGGACTCTAGGAGTAATAAAAACAATGTATATGGAAAAATACCAATCGGGTAATAATGGAAGTCAGTATTCCTGCTTAATTGTATTTGCTAATACTCAGATCTTAATGACCTGAGAAAATGGCAGCTTTGCAGACTTGTACTTTGTGGCTCCATGAGAGAGGCAGGATTATACCACTCTAGTAAATCAGAGACGACACTATCTTGATAGCTTGTTTATGAGGCCAGTTGAGACTTAAAAATTAGGGGGGAAATAATTAACTTGATGTGGCAGATTCTTTTCAATGTAGTATTCATAAGCAACATGTTTCTAATCTGAATGGGAAAAGGTAATGGGGCATATAATGAGATTTCAATGAACAGACTATTTGTCATGTTAAGAGACAATTTCCTTAAAACAATGGCTTGGTTCAAACATAATGCACATTATGAAACCATGGATTAGTCTTATGTGTAAACTCAGTCCAGTTTATTGGCAGTGGTAAAAGTTAACCAAGGTTTGTAGCTGGGTTATAAACCTTGCATAACGTCAAGCATAGCTTTGCATTGTATGTAAACCTGGACCACTTCTTAAACTATGGCTATGGAGCTGTCCATAGCCCAGAGGACCCAGGTGGCGCTGTGGGTTAAACCACAGAGCCTAGGGCTTGCTGATCAGAAGGTCGGCGGTTTGAATCCCTGCGACAGGGTGAGCTCCCGTTGCTCGGTCCCAGCTCCTGCCCACCTAGCAGTTTGAAAGCACGTCAAAGTGCAAGTAGATAAATAGGAACTGCTCCGGCGGGAAGGTAAACGGCGTTTCCGTGCGCTGCTCTGGTTTCGCCAGAAGCGGCTTTGTCATGCTGGCCACATGACCCGGAAGCTGTACGCCGGCTCTCGGCCAATAAAGCGAGATGAGCGCCGCAACCCCAGAGTCGGACACGACTGGACCTAATGGTCAGGGGAACCTTTACCTTTTATGGAGCTGTCACTGCCCAAAAGCTAGTGGAGCTGAAGTTGGAAGAGCAACAAAAAATTCCATCTGCCCTCACTGGTGCTTTTAACTATTCTATGATGTAAAAACTTGGTTGTATGTGATCATCTGCCAGATATCTTAGTGTTAATGATGGGTTAGCATGAACAATGGTTTGGCATTATGTGCGAAACAGGTGAAAGTGTTAATGTCATAGGTAAAAATCAAATTTGTGCATTATTACTGACATCCTAGCTGCTACGTTGAATATATGTAGATTGTCTGAATCCTAGGGAATAGGACTTTCAATCTAGATATTTGAATATTTTTATATAGTAATATAGGAAGCCAGAAAGGCAGGATAACAGTGTTTTAAATAAGTCCACCTACAATTGGTGGTTTCACTTTTCATGTATGTGCATTTTTTTAAGATAGTGTATGTATATATCAGATTAACACAATGTAGATTTTAAGTCTTTTAAAACCTGGACTGAAACTTGAATAAGTCTCACACAAATGAGGGAGGGAGGCAACCTATTGTCAGTGCAATGCTTTAGGAAATGAGGGTGCTTTTTATTTCTTTATCTAGTATTAAGCAGATTACTATTTTGCTTTAATTCTCCTGCAGGTTGTGGGCAGCTTGATGAGAACACAATGGAGAAAATGGTGGAAGTCCTAGAACGTCACTGTCACGAGAACATGAACCATGCCATTGAGACAGAGGAGGGGCTGGGTATTGAATATGATGAAGATGTCATCTGTGATGTGTGCCGGTCCCCTGACAGTGAAGATGGGAATGATATGGTGTTTTGTGACAAATGCAACATCTGTGTGCATCAGGTTAGTGCTAGCAGAGGTTTTGAAAATGTTTCGTTGTTGTGGGAATGGGATTACAATGGAACCTTGGTTCTTGAACGGCTTAGTTGACGAACAAATTGGAACCCAAATGCTGCAAACCCGTAAGTAAATGCTTTGGTGTGCGATTTTTTTCCGGAAGCCGAATGTCCGATGTGGCTGTCTGCTATTGTTTCCAGGGTGGCTGCACCAATCACAAGCCACGCCTTGGTTTTTTAATGTTCCGGAAGCCGAACGGACTTCTGGAACGGATTACATTTGATAACCAAGGTACCACTGTAGAATCTTTCTAGATAGCTTGCTCCAACACAGTCTATCTGAAAAGCCATTGAAAAGGTGCAAGAAATCTGGCAGCCCCTGAAAAAGTGGGTCGAGAATTTTTGTCTTCCGACAGGGCTCTGTAAAATTTAACATACAACTGCTTAAAAGAGACATGGATTGCTTTTGATCCAGTAATGTATTCAGAGGTCATGTAAATCCCCTACATATTATGAGAAAGGTTTTGAACCATTGTGGTGTTGGAGCATTTGTGTGCAGTGCGCTTCTTCCCTTTCTGAAACCGCATTTAGGGATGTCAGCTAATTAACTTTCCTACAGCAGGAAAAAATGGAGAAGTGAAGGGTGAATTTTTAATCTTCATAGAATGATTCTTGTTAATGACAAGAGTAGAGCATGGTGCAGTGAGTGCACAATGAGCTAATGTGGGAAAGCTGATCTTTTAAATTTGTGCCTAGAATTTATGCCTATGTAAGAGTGCACTCTTCTGGATTAATCTGGGATGTTTCAGAAATGTTCCAGAAATAACTGTGATAGGCTGATCCTTCTGGAGTCTTCCTTAGGCTATACAGACACCTTTCTAGGTCAGTGTATGCTAGTACTAGATGCCACAGAGAGCTACTTTTCTAGATTTTGTGTGTGTGTCTATGTGTGTGAGATACACACCAATAAATAGCAAGGTTTTGGGGTTAGGGAGGTGCAGCTACCATTGGCCAACGTTTCTGAGATCAGACATTCGGCTTCTGTGTCTTTTTGTAGAAATTCTCTCTACAGCACTATTAATAGTGCGTGTAACTCTTTACTTGTTAGGAAAGAGATCCTTTCCTGTTCTGTGTTTCAGACATCTGGCAAATAGTTGAATTCTCCCAAAATGGTTTTAGTATGTAGCATTAATTTAAAACAAAAATACTATGTTGGTACTGATATAAACCAGTGATGTCTCATTTCCCTTATGGAGTCGTATAAAGCAGCAGTTTGTTTTTATCCTCAGGCATGCTATGGCATCCTAAAGGTTCCTGAAGGAAGCTGGCTGTGTCGTACTTGTGTTCTAGGTATACACCCTCAGTGTCTCTTGTGTCCAAAGAGAGGTGGGGCCATGAAAGCTACAAGGACAGGCACCAAGTGGGCGCATGTGAGCTGTGCTCTTTGGATTCCAGAGGTATGAATAAGAATCTTTAAGTAGACAAGCATGCCAAATAATAATAGCCAAAAAGTTTATTACAGCAAAAGCCAGCAATATAATACAGTATAATTCCAAACCAGCGACCAGAATATCGCTACAAGGTGTCAAAATCCTAAGGATTAGAATAATAATTTTTAAAAACTCAATGGCGCAAAAGAAATTTATAGTATATTTTCCAGTAGAAGCGATTTACGTTTTTTTATGGCTAAGGTGCAAAACTTGGTCAAAGCATAGGATACTGAGCTTAAAGAGTCTTCCAAAAGGAATTTGCGTAGGCTTTCGGGAATAAATTCCAGATAATATTGCAAGGGTTTAAATTTTGATAAAAGGGGTAATATAAATCGAGACCGTTCAAGCATGGAAGAATTTGGAATGCAATCTTCCCCCAGTCACCTAGCTACTGTAGCTGTTATATTTGCCTTTTTACAATATGCTGAAATATAATAGCTTGATAGCTCTTTTCTGGTCATGTCAGTCATAGTAATCCATAATTTTTATTATTATTATTAGGTAAGCATTGCTTGTCCGGAAAGAATGGAACCAATTACCAAAGTGTCCCATATTCCACCAAGTAGATGGGCTTTAGTTTGCAGCTTATGCAAATTGAAAACTGGTGCTTGTATCCAGGTATGTGTTAATTCAGTATTGTGATCTTTGAGGCTGCAGAGCAGAAATTGCACGCTAGCAAATTCAACAGGCTCAGGGTGCTAAGGAGCAACTGTCTCCTGTGCTGGGTGGAAGACAGATGCAGCAGAATAGCCTTTAGCAGTGTTTATATTTTAAGGAAACATTTTCGGGGTATTGGAAGGATGTAAAAAAAACCCACATCCTTTTGGCATCACAGAATTGTAGCTAGGGGGCCAAGAGAGTGGTTGGCGGGGATATTGTTAAATGGTTTTTTAAAAAAAATAAAGAGAATTTTGTAAACCTTTAGGGGTGCTTACGGGGAACAGTCATTTAAAAATACATTAAATTAAAAAGTAAGGGAATGCACTTTGGGGCACTTTGCTTCTGCATTACACTAGCTAAGGAGCAGGATACAGGATTCACAGCTTTATGGCAGATACATAATTTAAGTAATAATGCAAGCTCTATACAAATACTTGCATTATTACTTAAATTGTGTATCTGTCATGAAGCTGTGGATGCTATATCTTACCCTGCTACTTACTTAGCTAGGTTAGTTAAACAGTTTTTGCAGAAGTCAAGTTATCTTGCTTTGCACACCATGTTAAACCATAGTTAGGTTTAATATGTGGTTTAATGTGGACGAGCAGTGCACACTGCTCATAGTTTCCACTCTACTTTCCCTCACAACTGGCCACAAACCACAAGCAACTTTACTTGTCTTGTCACCCAAGCCCAGGGTCATTATTTGCTTTCTCTCCAAACAAACCACAAGTGATAACCAAACTTTGTTATTTGTTTACTGCCCAAACTACTGTTTGGGGAAACAAACCACGAGCCCAGATTTGGATCGCATGTGAAGCCAAGGCATGTGGTTTTTTGCTCCCGCCATGGTGCAGCCAGGAATGGGGAAAGTGGGGCAAAGTGGGGGCTTGATTAGCTCGCAGGAGCATACTGCTCAGTCATGTAAAGCCATAGTTAAACATTACCTATGGCTTAAGGTGATTTCAAAACACAGCCATTATGCCAAATTGCTGCTAAGGCTTTATCGTGAACCAAGCATTTCCCATGGCGTTGGAATGCTGGAGCTTATACAGAAGAAACAAATGATTGAATAAGCTGTTTTTCATTAACGGTGTGTGTTGCCTCTTCTGAAAGTATATATGCATAGCTTGTAACTCTAAGATAAAAGTACTTAAACATCAATCTTTTACATTTTATAACCTGTATTTCTTAAGAATCTTTAGTGGAACGGAATTTGCTTGTTTTTCTTGTTTTGTCTGAAGGGTACCATTCAGACTTCTAACTTGTGAATAAGCAACCTTTAAAGTAAAGCTGTGTCTTCTGAATACCGCCTGTGAAACTCTGTGCACACGTGTAATAATAAAAGGCCTGTGATACTTTTTAAGCTTCCATTGGCTGGTTTTGTTCCTCTGATGCTTACTTTAACTGGTGGTGGTTTCCTTCACTCAACAGTGCTCTGTGAAGAGCTGCATTACTGCCTTTCATGTCACGTGTGCCTTTGAGCATAGCCTGGAGATGAAAACAATCCTGGACGATGGCGATGAAGTCAAGTTCAAGTCGTACTGCCTAAAACATAGCAAAACCAAGCAGAGCTTGATGCCCGACGCAGACGTTAATCCCAAGAGCACAGCAGACCAGAAGCAGACCGAGAGCGAGAAAACCAGTTTGCGTGCTCAGAAACTTCGGGAGCTGGAGGAGGAGTTCTACTCCCTAGTGAGGATTGAGGACGTCGCAGCAGAACTCGGCCTCCCTAAACTCACTGTGGACTTGATCTATAATTACTGGAAACTAAAACGGAAAAGTAACTTTAATAAACCATTATTTCCTCCCAGGGAGGATGAAGAAAACGGCTTGGTTCAGCCAAAAGAAGATAGCATTCATACTCGAATGAGGATGTTCATGCACTTGAGGCAGGATCTAGAGAGGGTAAGGAGGAGAGGGGGGAAAGTGACAAACGATACTTTTATAAAGGATGAAGTAGTTCACTGCAACAGGAACCGGGAAGGGGCAGATCAATCCAACACTGTAGTGCTTATTTCCATCTCCGGCAAGTTTATCACTGTACGCCACAATCTGACAACCTCCAGATTCGACTATTGTAATGCCACTACCCTTGAAGGCTATTTGGAAACTGCGACTGGTCCAAAATTCAGCAGCCAGATTACTGGCTGATGTTCCATTTTAGAGCTCATACAACCTCAGTTTAAAAATAGCTGTTGTGGTTACCATTCCCCCCCTCCAGGTCCACATCAAGGTGCTCACATTCGTGTTTAAAGCTCTAAGTGACTTGCACCCTAAACAGCTGAAAGACCACCTTGGGTATTAAATTTGGCAAAGGGCACTGCCTTAGTAGTACTTCCGCTTTCAGAAGTGCAGGGAATGGTGGCCCGGGAAAGGGCTTTCCCCCCCCTTTCCTGTGGCAGCTCTTCATTATACAGTATTTTTTGCTGTATGCTGAAGATGCACCTCTTTGTCCTGACCTTGGCAATTCAGGCAACCCATCTCTTCTGCTAGATCGATACTGTTCTGTTCTGTTCCATTCTGTCCGGAATGGCTTTACTTGTTTTTATTGCCACATCTGTTTTTATCTAGTTTTTATAATTGTATATTGTATTGTTGTAACCCTCCCTGGGGCCCTATGAGGAAGAGTGGGTAAGAAATCAAGTAAGCAAGTAAGTACATAATGGAGGCTGGTGGAGAGAAGAAACGGGAATGGCAAGAAGCTAAGTAGAAGTAGGATCAGCCGGATGCTGGGTTCATCCTACAACTTGTGGTGTGCCGTAGGTGCCATGCTACCTTGCTGTATGGCCCATATGTCAGCTGATGCTGTGCATGGCTGTTCTTCTGTAGAAGTCACCAGGTTGCTTTCCTCAAGTGTCACTATGAGCTTTCTCCTTCATTACAACACTCTTTGCAATTCAGTATTCAGCACCTTTATTGGCATATATACTCTTTGCAATTTACAGTCGGAGGAGGCTGATTCTGCCGGTGCTGTGCCTATTGGCTCATTTGCATGCTTGAGATGGGGGTCAGCATTACTGATGGAACCATAATATTGACTCATAGTAAGGAGGCTACAGTAGAGATTATTAAGGATCCTCCGCAGGCATCATCCTAATTATAAAACTGTGGCTTTTGGAACCATCTACCTCAGGGGTCAGCAACCTTTTCCAGCAGTGGGCCGGTCCACCGTCCCTCAGACCATGTGGTGGGCCAGACTATATTTTTGGGGGGGATATGAACGAATTCCTATGCCCCACAAATAACCCAGAGTTGCATTTTAAATAAAAGCACACATTCTACTCATGTAAAAACACCAGGCAGGCCCCACAAATAACCCAGAGATACATTTTAAATAAAAGGACATATTCTCATGTAAAAACACGCTGATTTCCGTGGGCCAGATTGAGAAGGTGATTGGGCCGCATTTGGCCCACAGGCCTTAGGTTGCCTACCCCTGATCTACCTGCTAAACAGGGAGACTAGCCCAGCCCGGGAAGCCAATAAGCCACCTGATAACCTTTTCGTTGTGAATTTTTAAAAGCACTCGAGAATGTTTTGCAGGTGGATGGTTCAGAAGGGACTAGAGTTAATGTTGAGTATATTAAAGGCATAACGGACAAAGAGGTCAAGCGTTAACACTGCAATATGAATAATAAAACATGCAGGTCATTTAAGTATACAGATTCTAAATACAGGAAACTCTTAGTTTTAGGCACGACCAATATGTGTGCCATCGCACACACACGCACAGTGCCAAACCTGGAAGTAGTTCACTGCAATCATAAAGATGTCACTGAAACTAAAAGGGCAGAACAGGGTGTTTGCTGCCTTTCAATGGGTTTCCAATTTCATTCAAGTGCTCAGTGACTCAGAACGCAGCCCCCACATGGGGGGTTGTAATATTGTAATTTATCATAGAATATTATCCCAAGTATTGTAATGCTATGTTTATTTATACCCCACTGTTTCCACTGACTTCAAGTACTTCTGGAAAATCTGTTAAAAGGTTTTAAATAGGGGGGATTTTTTCTTTTCTTTTTTGTTTTCCCCCTGTAGGTAAGAAATCTTTGCTACATGGTAAGCAGAAGAGAGAAGTTAAAACTTTCTCACAGCAAAGCACATGAACAGGTTTTCAATTTGCAAGTCCAGCTTATCAATCAGGAAATTGCTGCAGGTAAGGAATGCAAAACAAGCCTGGTTCAGATGATCATATCTGAGCTTTTAAAACAAATATATGTATGAGCCTTTTTACTTACAATCCCCCTTTCCTTATTTGTGTAAGCAGTGATTAAGTCAGGAAGTAATTGACCATAGTTTCCTGTTTTGTCCAAACCAGGAAACTATAGCTACCATATTGAGAACATATTGGAGTATTAAACCAGCTTGGACTATGGTTTAATATCCTGGCATATTCTGAAGTTAATAACCATAGTTTCCTGATTAGGACATAACAAGAAAACATGGTATGGGTAATGGCAGACTTCCTGGTCTGATTGCAGTGTGGCACAAAGGGTCTCTTTATGTGCAGGCAAAGCACTTGTGCGTCACTTGACTTAATAAGATGAGATGTGATTGTCCCAATATGACCATGTCTACTTTAGTTCTTTGCTATGTGCTGATAGCTTCCAGAGCCTTTTTAAACATGCTTTTCTAGGATTTTTAATTGTAAAATCCCTTTTCAGCTATTCCAGAAATATATGTTATGGGCTATCTATATGGTATAACTTTTTATTAATGTATTTGTTTACATTGCAGTAAATCTGTAAGTTGTCTTCTAGACATTAGTAAGAAGAATACACTAGAATATGCAAATACTACAAATTTAGTAGTGTTTTCCTACTACTATGTTCTTAAAATCTCATGCTCCTCTGTTCTGGGAAGGTTAGATAGAGCCTTAATATGTGACCAGGCATTCAAGAAATATCTAGTATATTTTTTAACACTTTCTTGAATTTATTATCAAGGAAACATGGAAAAAGGAACTTTCCTTAATTGCAAATCATATTATAAACTTACAGGTTGCTACATTTAAATAGTTCTATAAATATTCCTGAATTGCAAGAGGTTGGACTACGTGATCCACAGGGTCCCTTCCAACTCTATGAGTCTATTAAGTTCTGTGAAGATGTGCTTCATGATGAAACCTGCCTCTTAAATAGATATCTTCTCACACACCCTTTTATTTTTCTCTATAGGCCATTCTCTGACAAGTGCACTGGAAAACACTCTGTTTTATCCACCTCCTAGAATCACCTTGAAGCTTAAGATGCCAAAATCAGCATTAGGTGATTGCAAAAATAAATTGAAATCTGGTAAACCACTTTCTCCTGACAACAATGTCGTGGTTTACAGCAAAAAGGGTATTCCAGTATCCAAAGAGTCTTTTGTTTCAAATATGAAAGCCTACTCGAGGTTTCAGCATGAAAACAGGAGCAATGGCTTACTGGGAGGGATGGTGAAGTCTAGGAATGAAGCAGCAAAGAATTCTGGACCTGCACATACATCAGACTTCCATCGCGGACAGTCGTCTGGCAAACCCTTAGCACTTCAAGCTGCATTGCATGGACAGTCCTCCATTGGGAACGGGAAAATTCAGCAGCACTCTAATCTAGCAAAGTCTAATGGCTTAATGGGCAGAGTTGGGGATGTCACTCAGCGAGACAGCTCTAGCCAAACGACATATGAGCAACAGTCTGTGCTCTCTGCCCACTTGGCTAGCCAGAGCGGCTTCAGGCAATCAACAATAGAACACTTTAGCAGGTCCTTCAAAGAAGCGACCAACAGTTTGGTGAGGACCACGGAAGATCTCAGATGCTGTGAAAAGCCCTCAAGAAGGCTGTCGATGAGAGAGCGTTCGTGGGGCAAGCAAACTCTTGAATATCAGATGGGGAGTGCCCCCTACCAGGACAATGATGGGTATTGCCCCGATTTGGAACTCAGTGACTCTGAAGCTGAAAGCGATGAGAATAAAGGACAGATAAGACTGAGAAGAAGCAGCTCGGAGAGAGAGGTCCCAAGTAAAGACTTTAATAGAGATTGCCATAGTAGAAGTAAAAGAAATTTGATTTCTCACAGTTCAGTGCAAAGGTGATTAGAAACCCCGGATAATGGGAATAGCTCAGCCTTCGTATGTCCAAGATTATTGATGCAAACCTTAGAAAATCTGCAGGTTACAGAACACAGTGTAGGATCTATGAGCAAATGACGAACTTGCTTTTTTTAAGTGGTGAATTGGTTTACCCTTTTTTGAAAATATTGTTAATTGGGGTTTTTTCCTATAAGTGCTATATAAGTAAAGGTTACTTTAAATATCACTTGCAGAAATAGTTTTATATATCCACTTCCCCAGTCTACGGAAATGTATTGTGTTCGGCTTTGTACCAGTGGGCAGGTATTCCAAAAAGCCCATCCTTCTGTGACAATCTGCAAGAAGATGGAACAGGCGATTCTTGCTGCAACTTCAGTATAATATCTCTTCATGAGAACACTTAAGCAATCTCTTTACCTTTTTTTTTTTAAAGGAATTTAAAAGGCAAAACTGTATTTTGAAATAATGGTGCTTGCTTAATTGTTTTTTGTTTGTTTGTTTTGGTCTGGATTGGGACATATGACTACTAGACAGAAATCATGTTCTTAGCCAATTTCAGAACAGGTGGTATGATTCCAAGACTTGGAAACAAGGTTCATTCTAACTCTGGGACTTGGTTTCAAGTAAACATGCGTAGGATCCAGATACAAGGGTTTCTCCTAACCTGCTGAGTAAGGTTTACAGACTCCACAGTCAATGCTGCCAAACACACTGATCTCTAGATTCCCCCCTGCTCCTCAAAGTGTGCCCTTGCTAAAAGTTGTTTTTTCCTTTGCTATTGCAGCTTGCTTTTATTGTGTAAATACTCTTTTTAACTTCTAATATTTTTTATTTTATTTTTTAATCCTCGTGTACAAAGTAGTTTGTTGTGGGTTGCACTTGCAAAATATTTTATCCAGCCAGCCGATACAAATGGCTGATATGTGGATAGTGTTTAATACTAGAAGTATGTAATCTCTAAACCTATTCAGGCAATCACCGGTGATGCCAGATTCTCCTTTGTCAACTCAGAAGGCTTTTTAAAACCTTGATCCCACAACATTACATCCATTCCTCCCATCCCAACACAATCACACACTCCCCACCCCCCAAGCTATCAAAAACATTTGTTCGATTTCTGAGCCAAAATTGGTGAATACTGTACATTGTTTTGGTTTCCAAGTTTAAATATAGTGAGACACAGTAAATGAAAATATTTTTGATTGCCAGAAAAGCTTGGGAATTGCTTAGGCCACTTTATTGTCTAATTAGATTTTCTTTTTTTACAAAGCGCTTCGTAATATGTGGCAATGGTGTCAAAGAAATTAGTCTATATTATGGCGTACCATTGATCTTTAATTAGGAAAAAATGGGCTTCAGCATCCAATAATAATTTGACTAATGAAATCATTACAGTTTGCTTTAATTAATAAAATTCCATAATGTGAAGTAAAAGGAACTGGGGTAAATTTAAATCTAATAATAAACGGTGCAGTGAAAACAAATAAAGAGCCACATTTTTCTTGAAAGCCTTAATCTATTAGTTGTGAAGAAGGGATTCACGATGAGATATTCCTGAAGGAAATAAAAGAAATTTGACAGTTTCACATTCTTTGCTTTAGGCATTCTTAAAAGTTTGCTTTGTTTACTCATTTCTATGGTATGTTTGTGTAATTTGTCTTTTTTTCCATAGATATATTTTAAAGGCATTTTCTTTCATGTAAATATATAGTACCTTTTTTTAAAAAAAAAGTTAGTGTTTTGTTGACAGAAATGGTTGGCCTTTATGTTGTCAGCCATTCAGAACGGTGCTGAAAATGTTCACTTCTCTACACATTGGTTCTAGTTTTTCATATTTATTGTTAACATTGTTTCCTGGTCATGAAGTAAATAAGAGTTGAAAATGGGAACAGTTACTTCATTGATCTGAAGGGGGGTGGGGAGACAACAAGCGTGTTTCATGACTAGTGGCATGAGAACAATATAAAGGGTAGGAAATGTTGCTTCAGCAAGATTTCTCAGTTTTGCTAATTTAAAGGTGATGACTAAAATATATCAGTTCAGGCGATAGTAGCTTTGTTTTTGTTTAATTTTACATGATTTTAATAGATACATGGAGGAGGAGCCTTTGGCTATATAGCTTTCAAGTATCTGTCTCCAAAATATATTTGCTAGTTTTTACAATGTGTTCAGTGGCTAACTTTGAAGTATTACCTCTTAACCTAATTTGTTTCCCATATATATATATATATATGGGAATGGTTTTTCACAAATGGATGTCTTTTTCAGACGTCCCCTTTTTACAATACTTTTTTCATTAAATTATGAAACTGCTAACTATACCTTCTTCGTTGTGATCTTTTGAAGGCTGTAATATTTGGCTCCTTAAGAGTTACTTGATTCCTATACTTAACCCCTAAAGGACATTATGCAGTTCTTGCATTGAAAAGCACAGGAGATGATCTACAGATTTGTAGATTTCCTTAGGAACACGCAATGCTCACGCAATCTTCACACGGGACAGACTACATGCATACATTCCATGTAGTATGTTGGCAGTGTATGAATTTGGTATTCGTAGACCTTCAACGTGATTTAAGTAATTTTAATACATTAATAATATGTGTTAAGGTAATAGGTTGATAAATTAATTAAATTAGAACATGTGTAAAACAACAGCTCTGAGGCACAAAATATTTTATTTTTGGATAATGTGCACGTGTTTGTATAAAGCCTTAGAAAAGGCATCTCTTCATATGCGGAAACATGCCTCTAGATAATTCTTGCTATCTGCAGTTTTAGTAAAACATATTTTTATAAGTTGCTGAGTCAGGGATCTTAGATGGAATTAATTCATTTGAACAGCTTTCAACTACCGGTAATTAACATGGCAGCCCTTAAATATCTGTGTCAATATTTGCTGGAATCCATTCTGCTATAATGGAATCTTACTTATTTTAGAAAACGTCTTTTGCTTCCCAGATTAAAAGCTACAATAAAAATGACATGAAACAAATTATTAGTTAAATCGTTAAAGCAACAGCAGAAGAAGGTCATATAACAAAATAATATCACGATAGCAGAAGGTTAAAACAGATTTGAAGGCAGGGTGTAATTAAAGAAATGGATTTGGTACACTCCTGAAACTCAAGAGAGGGCCAACAGAACCTCTTTAAGAGGGATCTTTAAGAGGGATGAGGAGTTCCACATTTTGGGAGCCCCTGACAAGAAGGCCCTGTTTACATATCCCCACTAAGTGCATCTCCAAAGGTGGTGGAGCACAGGGCAGGACCTCAGTTGCTGAATGCAGACACAAGCAGTTTCATGCAAAAGGAGATAAACTGGTCCCAAGCCATTTGAGGGGGCTTTATTAGGTAATAACTAGGACTCTGAATTGTGGCTGGAAACAAATTGGCTGAAATGGACCTGAAGTTTATCATAATCTATTCGGGTAAGGTTCTCTATCTCTATCAGCAACCAATTGATCTGATTTTTGAACTTGCACATAGACTGATGTCAAAACAAAACAAAAATCCCTTCCAGTAGCACCTTAGAGACCAACTAAGTTTGTTCTTGGTATGAGCTTTCGTGTGCATGCACACTTCTTCAGATACACTGAAACAGAAGTCACCAGACCCTGATTGTAGTCGTTAATAGTCGTCAACAGGTTTACCACAGCTATCAGCCTATCACCCATTCCCACCACCCTTCTAGGTAATACCCCTCCCACCCTCTCACTATATATAAGGGTCTGGTGACTTCTGTTTCAGTGTATCTGAAGAAGTGTGCATGCACATGAAAGCTCATACCAAGAACAAACTTAGTTGGTCTCTAAGGTGCTACTGGAAGGATTTATTTATTTTTATTATTTATTTTTGACTATGGCAGACCAACACGGCTACCTACCTGTACGTAGACTGATGTGTAATTGATCAATGCAGCATTTTCCCTTTAAAAAATAATCTACATACAGAAATAAGGACAGCAATAAAAATGCAGCACTTGGCTTCCTTATTTTGGTTATGAAATTGACCAGGTAAGCTTGTTAAAATCTTGTTTAATAAGATACCATCTTACAATAAAAAGTTACTCCAACGTAAATAAGATACCATCTTAAGCTAATTTGCATTTAGTACGATTTCTTTGACAACATGGCAGTTGCTCTTGGAAGTCTTATCATTAACTTTGTTTAGAATGGAGCAATTGTTTGCCAATCCAGCCCCCTACATCATGGATGAAGGACAATAGATTAGATGTCTCGCTGCAAAGGCATTCTGCATCTCATGAGCAACAAAAATCAAGCTCCGGGTATTGTTTGGCTACAGCTCCTTGGCCACTGACCATACTGCCTAGGGCCAAGTAAATTGAAGAGGTAGGGGGAGAACTTTTTTTTTAGGGCAACTGGGAAGAAAATGGAGCGTGATCCGATCCATAGTTCAGCAAGAGTATCTTTACTCCCAGTTTAGCAATGACAGCAAAAAGGCTGTTTAAACAAACAAACAGGGCAGTTAAGGCCCCGTCATTTCAAATTTAAGTTTGTCCTGGCATGTTAGTTGCATAAATTGCTGTAATGGGCCCCACCCCACAGGCTACAATTTTGCATCTGGCTCTCCATCCCTCCCAAAAACTTATTTTGCATTTGGTTTTGGTTGGTGGACTTATGGGGTGTGTTTTAAAAAAAATAATGAGGTCCTAAAGGAGCAACACTATTTTACTTAACTTACTGCATTTTTATTTCACTTCTTGGAGGAGCTCAAGGTGTTGTTTCTCCCACTAAATGGTGTCAAAAATTGGAAACATTTAAAATGATCAATAGAAGATGCATCATCGGATGTTTGAAATGTTACCTGAATTGCAGATAACATAGTGGCGATGCTGGGATTGTTAAGAGTAAGAATGTGACAACGCTGCCACAAAACTTCCTTGCTGTGGTCCACAATAAATAATTGCTCAAGCATGCATAAACAGAGATTGCTCCCCCCTACAAAAGAAATCCAGGCATTCTTGCTCTGCAAGCTTCTCTCATGGCTTTCTACATCAAACAACAATGTTCAGTTCTTGCCGTTTTTAGCTATGTCACAACAGCCCTGTAATTTTAACTTTAGTTATGTAATATATGGAAGTTACGTTTTTGCATTTAGTCATAGTTCAGGCTTAAAAGTAATTATTAACTCTTCCATGACCTCTCCCTTATCCACCTGTAGAAAGAATCCACAATATAAGAAAAGTGTGTAGTATTACAATAGTTTTAACTAGAGAGATCAAAGTTCTAGACAGCTGGGCATGGTGGAGGGCAAAATGCCATTATGGTGTAGTTCAGTGGAGCATTAATGGGACATTTATTGTTTTCACTTACACTCTTGAGCAACACAGAATCAAAGTAAATGCGGAACATCCTCGTTTTTGTATAACTCATTCATTACTGAAATTATATGGGCTGCTCACCAGCATACGGCTCACAGACTTGAAGGAATAAAGTGCAGTGGTATTTACCTTAATGGTTGCAATTTTTAAAATTAACATCCCGCTTGGTCCCTAGCCCAGGGATAGGGGAACCTTGGCCCAGTGCAACTGCAGCCCTCTAAGCTTCTCTATTTTGCCTGGGGCAAATGCTGGAGAGTTTTGTCTGGCTGGAACTTATCCTTGAACCAGTGATATTGTCTCTTGCTTACCTGGAAGGGAAATGTGTGATGTGGGAAGTGTGTGTGTGTTGACTTCCGTAGAGCTAGAATGTAACCTAGAGCACAAAGACGAGTCACATCCATGACTGCCTACTTTTGCATCTAGGATGCCTGCCAGGTATGTGGCCTGCAGAAGGCTACCTGAGCGGGAAAGTGGCCCTCTGGCTGACAGAAGATCCCCAACCCAACCCTGCCTTTGCCCACCATTAACTAGTATGCACTAGGCCTTGAGGGATAGGATTCAAATGAGGCAGTGCCCTAAACTTTCTAAACCTGTCAAGGAAGAGCTGGGATCCTGCAGTAGTGAATAGTAGTGAATGGCATGAGCTTTGGATTGAGCGCAAATCTGTCACAAATTAATGCGGCAACTTTATGCAAAATGCTCTCCATCTTGGCTCCCCCTTTTGCAGTATGCGGATAAATAATAACTGGCTTGTTATGCGAGGTTACGTTGTGTCTCTGACAGGAAATGCCTAGGTTCAAAGCCCTCTTTGGCCTAGAAGTTACAACTTCGGCCTAGTCGCTTCTCTTCTGCCCTAATTTACAATGTATGACGTGTGCGCAGCTTATGAAGATAAAATACAACAACCACCTGAATTACAAAGTCGCAACCTTTTGCATGAAGGCCAGCGGGAATACACAAATTACACAAAAGGTAATTTTAATATTTTTATTTATCTTCCTCCTTTCCTGTTCTCAAATGACCTAAGAGTTGGAGCCTGAAAAAGTGTGTGTATTGTGGGCTCACATTACTGAACGCTGGTTTAGGGAAGTTTTTAATGTTCAATGTTTTATCGTGTTTTTAATATTCTGTTGGGAGCCACTCAGAGTGGGCGGGGTATAAATAATAAATGATGAGGATGAGGATGAATTTTCCCGCCACAATCCAGGGAGCCCAGCGATAAAGCCAGACTATGTAGTTCGAATCCCTGCAACGGGGTGAGCTCCTGTTGCTCGGTCCCAGCTCCTGCCCACCTAGCAGTTTGAAAGCACATCAAAGTGCAAGTAGATAAATAGGAACCGCTCTGGCGGGAAGGTAAACGGCGTTTCCGTGCGCTGCTCTGGTTTGCCAGAAGCGGCTTTGTCATGCTGGCCACATGACCTGGAAGCTCTCAGCCAATAAAGCGAGATGAGCGCCGCAACCCCAGAGTCGGACGCGACTGGACCTAATGGTCAGGGGTCCCTTTACCTTTACCTATTACTTTCCTCCTTTTTTTAAATTGGCTTTGCGTTGAAGCGCTGCATCCTGAAGCTCAAAACAGGTTGGGGGGGGGGCTAAACTTGCCCCCCACATTTCCAGATAATAAAAGACCTTGTGCCACCTTCCTAGTCTCTTTCTCTCCTGTTCCCGCCTCTCTTCTTTTTTAACTTTCCCATCTCCCTATAGCAGAGGATCAGGCTCCAGTTTTTAGCCCAAGGCCGCCAGCGGGGGAAGAGTGTTTTGCAAGCATGCAAAAAAATGAGAGAGAACAAGTTTTGTTAGCTAAGCTTGCAAGGGGTGGCTGTGCCAACCGGGCCTTCTTTCGCCGCTGCTTCCCAAAGTCAGCCGTGAGCAGAGCCGCCCCCCGCCGAATCTGCACCCTGCAAAAAAGCTGGTAAGTCTCTCTTGAGGCGTAAAAAGCCGGAATCAACAGGTATCGAGTTCCCCTTCCTTCCTCTTTCAGTATCGCATGGTGGCTGCCGGGAGCGAGCGCAACTTTTTCTCGATGTAGAAAAAGGCCCAGCTAAAGGAATCCGAACTCTCTGCTTCCCGATTTGCCCGGGGACTCGGGTTCAAATCAAGAATATATTCGGAATGCTACTTAAAGAACGCTGCGTCCCCGAACTGTGCGAAATCGATCTCAGTTCGACGCTCCCACGTTGTATCTGTTTGCTCTCTCGGTTAGCCTGCAGGCACCAACCCAGATTATAATCTCCACTGAATTCACAAACATACCTGGGGAGGCCGGGGTCGGGTGGGGAGAATCTGCCTTTTTAAAGTCCTGTAATTCCCCAGATCGTTTGCTCAGTTTAGCGAGCTAAATCAGCGACCTTGCAGATAATTTTAATTTAGCAATGTTGAATGAGCATATCTTTCCTAAGAAAACGTTTCTCTTTGACCTGGCCCTTGTCTGACAGAACATTCTATGGCCTTTTAAATGTGTTTGTGGGTGTGGGGTTATTGGTTTGTTTTCGAATTTTTATTATGTCTTTCGTGTTCTCATGTTGTATTTTTATGTCGCAAACCGCCCTGCGATCTTCAGATGAAGGGTGGTATACAAATTTAATAAATAAATAATACCTTGTTCTTCCTTTCCCCATCTTTTCCTCACAACAACCCTTTGAGGTAGGCTGATGGAGCTGGACGAATCCAGGGTTACCTGTTAAGCTTCATGCGTGAGTCTGGATTTGAACCCTGGTCTCCTGGTCCAGTTCTTAACAACTACACCTCACGGGCACTCCCATTTTTACCTCGTGTGTGTATATATATTAAATTAGTGTGCATAAAAAGATCAAAGTGTTTTACAACAATCAAATAATACACCATACAACAAAAACCATATAAAAATTTAAAATCAGGCCTGTTGACTATTACACAGAGATGTTTCCTTAATTGTCTGCATAAGATTGGCAAGATAAACATATTGGGCATGATATCCTTGTGGGAGAGTGGGGAGATTGCAGAAGCAACAGAGGTTTATTAATATTTTTTTTTTTTTAAAAAACCCACATACAACCCATATCCTCCACTCAAAAGTCATTGGAGTCAAAATCACAACCCTATTAAAACCAGTGGGTTTTTAAAATTAAAAAACAACAACAACAAGGTGCCAGTACTCGAAGCTTGATAAAAGTGCTGTGGGTGCCAGCACAAAATGGAAAAAGCACGGATTAAAAGAATACATTAAACAACAATCCAGTTAATGGGTCTGGCTATGGTCATAATTTTATTCTTGGTAGCACAGGGTAAATACATCTTGCTTTAAAAATTCCCTTGTACTTTCTGCTGTGCTCAAAAGTTATCCACCAATAATTGATTTTAGTGTAACTACTTGTTTGAAATGTGTACTCTATATTTGCATGTAGCCATTTTTTTCTTGGTAACAATGGGCATGCATCTTCATTTCTTTTTTAAAAAAACAGCAACACATTTTGCATGCCTTCCATAGTGTAGAATGTTTCTACTGCGCTTAAAACACCCTCACTATTTTGCATGTTTAGCGTTGAACATCTGTATTTCACTAGCATCAGTGAATCTTGCTTTCTCCTCCACCCGGATCTCCCTCATCTGTCCTGCCTCTATTCCTGGGGAGAATGCTGATGAAGTACTATTGATGTTTGCCCTACTTATTAGTGCACTCACACAGGAAAAAAACTATACTCAGCAGCAACTTGCTAATGTTTGACTGTGAAGATAGGAGCTCTCATTAAAGATTAGCAATGCTGGGTGCTATAAGTTTGCTGACGGGTTTTTTTTTTGAAGAGTAGATGGCTTAGACTCTTCCAAAGTAGCAAGAAAGCTGAATGAAGCAGCACCTTTCGAAACTGAACTTTTCTCGGTTGTAGTTCACACTGCTGGACATTGTGCCTGGGATTTGACTGAGCTGACTGCGAACAGGACTTCTTATTCGATTCTGTAAGAATGCTTATTTCTTGTGCCTTTCCTCCCAGCCCCAATTGTCTCTTTTCTTTTCTTTTTTAAGAGTTGCTTTCTTGAAATAATTATAGTTGTTAATGTCTGGTTTGCTAGGGGAACTCTGAAATAAAATCTCGAGGCACCATACAGCCTCAAGAAGTGTAATTTCTTTTGCTCTGCAGGAAAAATATAATTGCGGCTTTCACTAAGCTGCCGGGCATTGTGGGTTCAGGCATTAGTGGTTAAGTGGAACCTATAACAAATTGTTGAGTGCATCTGTTCCAGAAGTCCTTCTCCTCAGGGATCCTGCTAGCCTGTCACACTTGTGAGCCATGGGATGCAAGCAAGCACATTTACTCCTCACCCCTCTCAGTTTCCCATCTTTCTTTTCAATTGGAAGGCAAAATTCTGTGATTCCTGCTGTCTTCATTGGCCATCCTTTGGACGGTTTGCCTCTATTTTGTTGCTCAGAATACCTCAGGTTGCCCCGAGCATGTTGATAGCTCCCTCTTCAGTTCCCAGTGGTCAGGTTTTGGCTCAGTTTCTATCGGCTCTCACTTCCTGAGCTTGATATTAGGAGTGATATTTGGCGACACTGCAGACCTGTAAAATTTGTGATCTGAAAAGGTGAGCAAAGCCCACTAGCTGTATATTTTATCCTGCCACTTGCTCAACAGCCCTCCTGTTTTTTGTAATCTCAGGCAGGCTCCCAAAATGAGGAACATAGTTAGCCACTGATTGAGCATAGCCAGTGGGTTGAATTTGGCTTGCCAAGCAGAATTCGTTCAGTCCTGAGAGACATCAACTCTGAGCATTTACTCCTTTCGCTCTTCCAAAGTCTTGTCCTTTAGTGCAACATTCTGTCTGTGACAGAAAAGTCTGAATGGATGCTTAGCCTCTGGGAAGGTGCTTTTGGGGAGCTTGCAAGTGGTGAAGGGTGGAGATGAGGGACTTGGACAACTTTTATTGTTTGTTCTTTGTATCTGGCAATGAGGTTTCTGGGCCATAAAGATTCCTGGTTTTATTTACATCATTGCCAATAGCCATTGCTAGACCTGTCTTTGTGAATTTGACTAATCCATTTTAAAGCCACCTGAGCTTGTGCCCTTGTTGTTGTTGTTGTTTAGTCGTTTAGTCGTGTCCGACTCTTCGTGACCCCATGGACCAAAGCACGCCAGGCACTCCCGCCTTCCACTGTCTCCCACAGTTTGGTCAGACTCATGTTGGTAGCTTCGAGAACACTGTCCAACCATCTGTCGTCCCCTTCTCCTTGTGCCCTCCATCTTTCCCAACATCAGGGTCTTTTCCAGGGAGTCTTCTCTTCTCATGAGGTGGCCAAAGTATTGGAGCCTCAGCTTCAGGATCTGTTCTTCCAGTGAGCACTCGGGGCTGATTTCCTTAAGAATGGATAGGTTTGATCTTCTTGCAGTCCATGGGGCTCTCAAGAGTCTCCTCCAGCACCATAATTCAAAAGCATCAATTCTTCGGCGATCAGCCTTCTTTATGGTCCAGCTCTCACTTCCATACATCATTACTGGGAAAACCATAGCTTTAACTATATGGACCTTTGTCAGCAAGGTGATGTCTCTGCTTTTTAAGAACTTTTAGAATAGGTTCCTGAACTTGCTTTTTCCATTCCCTTTCCCCTTTTATTTGTGTGCCATCATCATGCCTTTGTGGATTGTGAGAGACTTTCTTCCTTGTGATTTTAGAGCCACTCTGGGAATCTTTTTGGCAAAAAAGTTGGCTAAAAACAGCTCAAGTAAGTGTGTTTTGACTGTGGGGCAGATTAATTAACATCTGGTTCCGGTTCAACTTAACTTGACTGCAGGTAGGAACAAAGGGAAACATCATTTGCATCCCTTGATTGCTGCTTCTCTTCCCCAAAGGCCATGTCCTCTGTAAAAGTTGAGTCCGTTGTGCAGCACAACTGCAAACTTGGAGAATCACCCGTCTGGGAGGAAAAGGAAAGTTCGCTGATCTTTGTGGATATAACTGACAAAAAGGTCTACCGATGGAATTCCCTTACCAAGGAACTGCATAGTGTTTCTGTAGGTAAGGAATAGTTTCACAGTAGAATATTGATTTCAGAATGATCTCAAAATTAGAAGATTGGCGGGATCATCGTGTGACTTTTACAAGCTACATGGGAGGAAGAAGCACCATAGGTATGGTTTTCCCTTCGACTTGTGGTAGGATAAGCCTCACTTTTGGAACGATTCCTTCCCATACAGCTCTTAGGACCAGTCCCGGCACTGAAAGCTGTCTATTAAGTGTGAAATTTGCCTACAAACCAAACTCTGTCTGTTGCATAGTTCACAGATTATGATAAGCCAAACTGTGGCTCTGGTGGCATGCTGGTGCCTGCTGCTCAAATCATGCTGCCCCATGCATTCCTTTCCAAAGCTGAGAGGAAACAAACCAGAGGCTGGCTTAGTGCCACATGTGAACCAGCACTCATGGTTTGCCGGCCGCTGTTTTGTTTCCTCCGGCTTTCAAAAGAGAGGAGCGGTGCAGTGCAATTAGAGCAGCACACACCAGCAGGCTGACTTGGTTCACGGTAAGCCGTACAACAGTGGTGGGAAACATTTTCCATCCTGAGGGCCACATTCCCTAGAGGGCAACCTTATGGGGGCCACATGCTAGTGGTGGGTAGAGCAAGGGATTCTGTTTTATTAATATTTTATTTGCAAATTTAACAAGGAGAAGAAAAAGAAAAAAGGTAAAACAAAAACAATGAAAAAGAGAGAAGAGAAAAACAGCAATGATGATAGAAATGTACAAATTATAAGAAAGTGCTATCAGCTCGCATTGTGGATGCAGTGACCATCAATACATGAATCTTAATTTAAAGTTAGTATAAGCCCTCCAGAAGCCCAGATATGCAATTGATGCCTATATGAAACATGGTTGAGTATAACCAGGGCAGTGAGGTTCTCAAATCATTGGACTCTTAACTTTTGTACAGTAGGACTATGTTCTAGCTATGCAAAAGTTTCTGGTGCAGCATTTTTTAATTGATGCTTCCAAACTGGGCAACTCCATATGAATTACACTACAGTAGCCAAGTATTGTTGAGTTCCAGTGTAGTGCATGGATAGAGGGTCAGACTTGGCTTTGTTGTGGCTGTAAACAAGGGTATTTAATTTTATGTATTTTACGTATGTGTTTATTTACTGCTTTTGAAAAACAACAAAAAGTTGTCCAAGTGGTTCACTCTCTTTTCTCCCCCGCCCCCAAACATGGTTTCCACTCCAGGTGCTCCCGTGAGTTGTGTGTGTCTTCGCAAATCTGGCGATTACATTATTACCCTGGGAACCCAGTTTGCAGCTTTAAACTGGAAAAATAAGTCAGTAACCACCATTAAGCATGTTGACTTGGATAAATCCAATAACCGGTTCAATGATGGGAAAGTGGATCCTGCAGGAAGACTGTTTGCAGGTGGGTTTGGATGGCCATCAATCCCATGCTTGAAGATCTCCAGCTCGTTTATTTGTCTTAAGGAATTCGTTGTGTGTAGCTATCAACCCCAGTTCACAGAAACTTGTACTGAACACACACCTCTCTCCTTTCCCTCAGCTTCTTCTGTGTTGCAGCTTAGTGTTTCTATTGTTCCATGTGATTACTTTGCTTTGACAAATAAATATCCCTAACAATTGAGAGCACAGTTTTCATGTCACTTAACCTGACTTCTGTCTTTGAAGCAAATGGAAGGAAGAGGATCCATTTTTTGTAGCGATGCACCATTGATAACTTTCTTTTTCTTTCTTTCTTTCTTTCTTTCTTTCTTTCTTTCTTTCTTTCTTTCTTTCTTTCTTTCTATCTATCCTCTTTTATAGTCTCAGAACTATAATTCAGAACTAGGGTCTTCTCTTTCTTCAATCCCACCCGTTCTTTCATCGCCTTTGGCCTCTCTTGTTCTTTTTAAATGTGCCATTTTCCTACACAGGAATGTATCGTCTTACTTAAGCCAAACTCTGGCTTGTGGGTGACTGTTTTAAATCGCGACGCTGCCACCAAAATGTTGCAATTTAAAATCACGATTCTGCCACCAATAATGTTGCGAACCCCCCTTTCTCCAGTCAGTCACTCCGTTACTAATTTATGATTTTCTCAAGGTGCGCAGGATATGACCTTATCCCCTTCCACCTTATCCTCCGAGGTTTGACTTTGTAACCGATCTCCCTTTAAACTGAGGGGATCCCAGTAACGTGAGTGCTCCCGTCCAGCTGCCGTGGCCTGTTATATTTCTTGCTCTGGGCTGTTAAGATGAAAAACCCCTATGCCTACAGTCTGGGGCCTCCTTCGCTCTGGATCCCTCACTGTATCAGCTGCCTAGCCACCGGTAGCAACTCTGTGGCATGTCCAAGGTTTCCACCCTCTAGCCCCTCCTTAGTGCAACTCCAAGACACAGACTATCCCCCCTCAGGTCAGTTTTGCCTTTCCACTGAGTTCACTCTATTGAGAGCCTAAATATAACGTGCTGGACCAAACAGATGACGATACTTCTTTGCACAATAAGAACAAGACTTTATTTTCCAAAAAGCATAATGGTTTCAGTATTTCATAGTTGTTGAGCTTAGTTTCATTACAGCTTAGTTCTCTATTAGTTTCACAAACATTAACTAAACCTACCCAAAACCTCCCTCACACTATTCTATCTCCTCCCTCTCCTGCTCCTACCTAACTCACTCCCACGAACACTCCACCCCGAACCAACCAACAGCTGCTCCCTCCTTTTAAACCTTAGAATGTTCCGCTCCCTGGAGCGAGCTGCCATTCAAAGAGTTATATAACTTAACCCATAAAATGCTGGGAGAAACTAAACATTCTTCTTGCCAAAAGGGCTGATCCATTACACCCTGTAAGGTCAATAGGGTTCTCCTAACAACTTCCAGCACCCTTAAATTCACAGAACTGTTTGAGGGAAGTCATGACTGTTTGAAGTGGTATTGTGGTGTTTGAAATGTGTGGTGTGGATGTGGTGTATTCATTAATTTCAGTGAGGCTACTCTGAGTAAAATGTAGTTGAACACTACCCTATGTCCTGAATCTTTGAACATTCAGCTTCACTGGGTGGAAGAATTAAAGAGGAGACCCCCCCACTGTTGTGGTGCCACATCTTTGGCTGCCTATTGTCTTTTTAGGATACTATTAACCTGAATGTTGTGGTCCTTGCAGGTACAATGGGAGAGGAGATTCGGCCGGCAGTGCTAGAGAGGCAGCAAGGTTCCCTCTATACCCTCTTTCCCGATCACTCGGTAGTGAAACACTTTGACAAAGTGGACATCTCCAATGGTTTGGATTGGTCGCTGGATCACAGAACCTTCTATTACATTGACAGCCTTTCATACTCGGTGGATGCCTTCGACTATGACCTGCAAACCGGAAAGCTCTGTATGGCTGCTTTTGTTATTTCGACATCCTTTAAATAAAAACTTTTTTTTTCTGTGCAATTGCTTTGCCGCCAAGCACTGAGCAAAAATCTGTACCTGCTAAACTGTAAGAATATCTCACCTCATTGTTCTAATAATACCTGTAGCTGCGAGTCAGTTCCGGGATAACTTGTCTGGCTTTAAAATGACCTGTTACAGAAGTTTAAGCCACAAGTATATTCATTAGATAGGCAAAATGTGGTAGTTTGGTTTAATGAAATGTGCAAACTGTGGCCATGACTATTAAGATAGAAAGTTGCCTATACTGAGTCAGACCACTGGTCCGTTTAGCTCATTTGATTATATTCTGCCGTACAGTATTTATATAATATAATATTCAGATATGGGTGGATCCTTCTGTAGTTTTTATTAGCTTTCTTCAAGTCCACATCTTTGGGGGGCGGGTGTGTGTATGGAATGCAGACTTGCATGGCATAGCGTTTAATGTGTGATTAAGTCCATAATGTGCATCAACTTCTTTCTGCAGCTAACCGAAGGAGCGTTTACAAGATGGAAAAGGAAGAGAGTATCCCTGACGGCATGTGCATTGATTCTGACGGAAAGCTCTGGGTGGCTTGTTACAATGGAGGAAGAGTGATCCGTATAGACCCCGAGACAGGTGAGCAGTTGCAAGATGGGATGAAGAAAGAAAAGTCTTAATTAAAGAATCTCGATGATCCCTCTTGGGTCCTTTCAGGCTCCCATGGAAGACTTTGTTTGTTGCATGCTCATTTTAATGCCCCAATGCTCAACACGTTGCATGCAACCCTGTAGTGTTGTTTTCCAAAGCGAATTATGTGGTGAACAGCTCACATATCTCTGTGTGTGGATTGCATCCATTCGGCTGTGTATGCACCATACATTTAAAACGTGGGAACTATAGTTTGTTAATGGTGCTGGGGATTGTAGTTCAGTGAGGGGCAAACTACAGTTCCCAGTATTCTTTGGGGAACCTTTGCTTATGTGGAACTGCTACTATGAACGGGGCAGCCTGCAGCTCCAAGGGTGCAAGGGAAAATCAAAAAGGCATATTAACACCTGGTGTCTAAAGCAGCTCTTGATTTAAGAACTGAGCAAATGTAAAAACTACATAAACCAAAGTGCAGATTCATGTTTTTTTTTTCAAAACTGAGGACTGAGTGCAGTGGCAGAGAATGTGGTTTGCCCCAGGTTCAATCCCTAGCATCTCTGATTAAAAGCATCAGGTAGGAGGGGCTGGGAAAGACCTCCCTTTGCTTAAGAGCCATTGTGTCACAGGGTGTGTTCACATTCCCCCTAGCTGTTCACATCAGAGTGGCTTCATTAGTGTCAGATTCTGATTTCCGTCTGTGTACACAACCAGGAGGTGTTGACCAGGGTGGGGATGTTTTTACCCTATGCCAACGTGTTGAGAGCAGCTTAAGGACTCTAATTGGGGTGAAGTTGGCTTGAGAAACAATGCATCAAACCGTAGTATTTTGTAACAAAGTGCAAGGTGCATATGTGTCAGGAGACAGCAGAGCCCTCCTGCTTCTCCAGCGTTGAGCGAATATCGGGAACAGCCAGCTATTCTGGAGACTGACTCCAGCGGAACGTCCGAAGGGAGCTCTGAGGAAGAGGAAGCGGGGGGAGGGCTTTCAACAGTATCTCAGAGCCATAGCTCCGCATTAGGGGAAAGGAAAGGAAGAAACACCAGCTGCTTCCGTTTCCCGAGATGCTTTAGAAAACGGCGGCAAACCCCCACTTCCGGCATTACGGCAACTAATAGCCATGGAGTTTGACATATTTACGATGTGCTTAGAGTTGTAAACCAATTAGTCAGTAATAAAGCTTTTATGGCTCAATCACTCGGACTCTGTTGGTATCACATGTAAAACTGTGAGGCGCTGAGAGAGAGATGAGGGGGTGAGGAGGCGGCGGCTGTGGCGAAGGGGGATGTCCCTCACTTCTCCCGCCGCCTTGGTCGTCGCCTTGGTCGTCTCTGCTGTCTCCTGACAATATGCATTTAGGATAATGGTGTGTGAACAAGGATTTAAAACCCAGCAGTGGAAACACAGTTGAGTGCACTGTGGGAGAGAATGGACACACAGCCATAGAAGGCCACGCTGGGCTAAAATGGACAAATAATATTGTCCAGTATGCTCCACATTACAAAAGTGTCTCTTCCATACCGGCAACGATCATAAATTCACATAAATAGTATATGAATGCTGTGTAACAGTTGAAGAGATTCAGCTGAAATGTGATGGAATCCCAGTAAGGCTATTTTGTTTAATCAACCAATACAATAAACCTATTTGTTTACTTTCTTATTTTTGCATTAAAAAAAAAAAACCCTTCTTCAAAGTCTATGCTGCAACTCTGGAGCATACATCCATTTCAGGGTTTTGTTTTGTTTTGTTTTAAAGTGATAATGTTACTTGCATTCAAGACTTACTCCACTTTGGCATTGATCCATTCTGTCAGGATTCTTGCAGGACTATCCTACAATTATATAATCCTAGACATTACAATATTTTTAATAGGGCGTTCTTCAGATAGTAATACTTATTACTTTAATTACTTCCAAATATGCTAAGCAAGCCCTGTTTTATGGGGAAGGGGCAACCCTTCGAGTTGTGCTCCAAACACTAAATTGTGGGGTGGGGACACACGTTGATCCTCCGCATAACCCCCCACCCCCCAAAAAAGAAAAAACTGGTATACTTTAATAGGAAAACGTCTCCAGACCGTGAAGCTGCCTGTTGCTGAAACTACTTCCTGCAGTTTTGGTGGAAATGATTATTCAGAGCTGTACGTCACATCTGCTAGCCAAGGATTGGATGAGGCATCACTGTCAGGGCAGCCAAAAGCTGGCAACGTTTTCAAGGTAATTGGATGGTTTTCAGTACATACGAAAGGGTCCAGTGCACTTGAGGCCACACACATGTGGGGAAGGGCTGTAGCTTGGTGAGAGAGCATCTGCTTTGCATGCAGAAGGTTTCCCAGGTCAGCCCTCAGCATCTGCAGGTAGGGCTGGTTAACACTCCCCGTCTGAAACCCTGGATAAACCCTGTCAATCAGTGTCAGAACCCTGCTGCCTGTAGAAGACAGCTATGAAAGAACAGGGTGGGAGAGAGAGGTGTTTGGTGCCAGGCCAAAGCTATAAAAAGCTGTTGTTTATTTTATTCTCCTGTGAAATATGTGCACTTTGCATTAATAAATGCAATTGCCCTGTATACGTACATATGATATTAAGATGCAGGCAAGCATTTAGGGGTTTTGTTGTTGTTGTTGTTGTTGTTGTGGGGTGAGGTGAGGTGGGGGTGGATACTTTTTGAGTTTATAACCAAAGACACATGGGGGATTTTGGGTTGTCATATTTATATCCTTCCCCTCATGCTTTTTAACAGATTACTGGCCTCGGGGTGAAAGGAATCCCGCCAAATTCATATGCGGGCTAACAGTTACTCTCAAAGGCACTCATCAAGAGCAGGAAAGAAGAAAATGTCAAAGATTCACGTGCATATCTCTTTCCTGACGGCTACAGCAAGATGGCAGCCACAAAAAGCCAAGCTAAATAACCTCCAAACGTTTAATATAGATTTTGTATTTTGCCAAATTAGCCTTTTTGTTAACAACTAGAAAAACAATGTGTTCTCCTCTTCTACGAAAATCGATTATTTCCTAATAAAGTTTGAAATGCATGCAGGTCCCACTTTCTGAACACAATATGTTCTTAGAAAACAATATGTTCTCAGGAAATCGTTTGTTAGGCGAGCGCTCGCATAACGAGCTGGCAATGTTCATGGATTCCTAGGGGTACATTTCTAATTCTAATTTCTCTCTCTCCATGGTTTATTCCTAAAATGGTTGCAGCCAACCAGTGAAAGGGAAACAAAGTAAAAATCTGATTTGTTCAATCTCTCTCCCCACTCCTTGCCTCCATGGCTTTTGCTCAAAAATGGCTGTTGTCAACCAGCAAAGCAGAAACAAGTAAGGAAGTGGGCAAACTCCGGCTGTTTGGATATCTGAATCAGCCGTGCATGTAGCAAGGTATGGTCATAATTCTTTAGGTTCGGATAACTGAATTTGCCATCAGAGTGTTCTGATGGCGGAAACTGATTGGCTTGTACAACTGTGTTTTTTTCTGCTTCCTGATTTCCTCCTAACATGTGGTTGTGCCATGACAGTTGCCCAGTGTCTCCTAGTAAATGAAAAACGTTAGCTTCCTTGTTTAACTCCACCAATTACATATCAGTTTGGGCTGTGTAGCATTTCTGAAAAAACCACACACCTGCTTTGGCCACAAAATATCATTCATCTGTCTAAAACACGGATGTAGAATCCATGACTGCTGGACTACAACTCCCATCATTCCTGACCATTGGCCATGCTGGCTGGGCTGATAGAAGTCCATTCCTACCGTCTTTCCCCCTTTTTAAGACACCGTCTTATAATTTTTTCCCCTCAAAAAAACACAGGGTGGCTTATTTTCGGGGGGATGTCTTATTTTTATTACGTCAGTATGGTACGGTACAGCCTCCCCCTGCGCGCTGAGCAGGCGGGGCAGAACTCCGCAAGAGGCACATTCCCCCCCCCCCGCACCTCTCGCTGGTTCGCTGGCTCCCTGCGCACACAGGAGGGGCTGAGGAGGCGACGGGAACAATGGCGGCACCACGGCTTACTTTTGGGGTACGTCTTACTTCTCACAAAGGTTAAAAAAAACCTGCCATGGCTTACTTTATGACTACGTATTAAAAAAGGGGAAACAGGGTATTTAAGGAGAAGAGTTAGTAGTTCTCTGGTTGAACCTTGCATTGCAGGGGGTTGGACCATATCACCCTCCGGGTCCCTTCTAACTCTACAATACTATGACAATTTTATGAATCTCTACCACACAGCCTATCAGATTGTGCGTGAAAGCACATTAATGTTCTTCAAGTGGGTTTTGTGGAGCACCTTGGAAAAATTAAACCAGATTCATATGTTACTCTGTCACCATGTAGCATTGACTCTCCACCCCGGATATATGCAACATCATTCTAAGGGAGGGACAAGGGTCTTCCTTGACACAGCCTGTATTGCCACTGTGGCAAGCGAACCTAGGGCAAAGGATATACATAATTTTTTATTTTATAAAGTGCCATTGTGCCTTGCTAGAAATCATATTTTCTGTGTCTCTTACTTTAATGTTTGCAACATCTTTAGCAGTGTTTACAGTATGCAATCTGATGTTCTGTGTATCAAAGCCACAAGATAAGATGTTTGCGCAGAATATTACAGGATGTTCTGTTTGGACGCCTTCGCAGCAGAGTGCCTTATTTAGAAAGGGGGAAAGGAACTGCCTTATAGGGAAAGGGGAAAAGGAACTGCCTTATAGGGAAAGGGAAACGCCTTATATGGATATATAACGGAAATACTTAGTTCTTGGAAAGGAAAGGGGAAGTAACCAAATATGGACAAAGGAAGGCTTCTTGTGTCCAAGCTTATTGGCTTAAGTTTGCTTCAATACATGAATATGTAATGTTTGATGTCACCTGGAAGGGTATAAGGGCTCAGCTTTTGGAAATATCCTCTGAACCATTGCTTGCTGTCAGCAAACAATCAATTAACTTTCCTTTTTCTCTATTACTGCGTTTGGAAGTTTTCATTCAGTCTGCAGAGTCTTGCTACACCACTGGCAGGTAAGGAGAAGCAACATCATAGCCCAGAGATCATGGTTCCATGCCTGAACATTGATCGACTGGGCACAGGAAAGGTGGAGGAAACATGGACTGGCAATCACCCAATTGCAGGAGAATGTGTGTCCATTATTTTGGGAGCAGGTGGACAGCATGCACACAAGAAGATACGTGTGTAAGGGTTAAGAATGCCTACATATATAGTTCTGTAAACAAGTGTACTCCTGACAAACCTAACAAAGGTTTGGGAAGTAGTGTCCACCTTGGTAGCCTCTCTTTTCCTGAATTACTTCTGAATTATACATTATATCAGGGCTGGGGAACCTCAGATGTTGCTGGAGTAAAATGATCAGCCCTGACCATTGCTCATGCTGGCTGGGGCTCATGGGAGTTGCAGCCTGACCACATCTGGAGGACCACAAGTTCCCCATCCCTGATTTATACATTCCTCTAAAAAAACAAAGTGGGACGCTGGTGGCATTTAATTCGGGTCCATGGCATAAGGGAAGCAGGGTTAACTCTGCTGTCACACAGATTCCAATGTGTTTTAACTTTGCAGGAAGTAGTTTGGGGGAGGGGCATTTAAGTTGGAGAAAAAGATCCCCAGGGAAGACCTTTCACTCAATTACATAGTCCACATCCAGATCAGAGGACCCTGTGGCTGCTATTTGGGGGGGGGGGACAGAAAATATGTAGCTTTCTGGTTTGTTCCTACTGTAAAGATTCCTGGGAATTCACAATCCACAGCTGCAGGAAGCAAAGCTTACTTTGAGAAGCACCTGCCAGTCATAACTGAGCTTGGTTTTCACTTTGAACTCATTGTAAAGAAGGAAGAGATCATAAGAAAAGGAAAGGTTGCTGCGTTTATCTCTGGAATGGAATGCGGGAGGGTTGAAAACTGGATAGACCTCATGTAAGCAACAAGCCAACAAAAAATGACAACTGCATCAAACGAGTAGGTTTGAAAGAGTCCTCCCCCCTTTTCTTCACAGCTGGCAAAGCAATGCTATATGGGGCTACTCAGAAGTAAGCCCCACTAAGTAATGGGACTTGTTCTCAGGAAAATGTGTTTAGGAATGTAGCTTTAACTCATCTCTTGGGTAAGTATAGCAAGGTGGGACGCATAGGTTTAATTTTTAAAAAACGATTTAAAAAAATGGTTGAATTGTTGCAGTTTCTTTCCAAACCAACAACCTATGTTAGAAAGAAAGGTTTTTGTTTTGTTTTGTTAATTCCAGTTTCTCCAGACCTTCAGGAAATTCCACTTTCAACGGGATTTTGCTCTTGCTAATCTTAGGTGTACAAAACATATCTCTCTCTTAACCTTGCAATTAGATGCTTTCTTTACATTCTTTATACATCTGCAGTGAGGGACAGCCTATTCCTGAAAGACTTAGGGGCATTTGGGCGCTGACAAACACTGCACCTCGTTTTTCCTGTCTTGCATATTGAATACGATCTGCTGTTATCACCCACACAAACCAAACTGTATTGCGTGCAGGCAGGCAGTGGACCAGTCGGCTGCAGTTGACTCCCATGCAGGCACCCTGAAAATAAATTGACTTGGATCCTAGGAACCTGGTGAGTGTTATCACTATTGAATTAGATTTGCCCACAAAAAGGAAAGACAAATTTGCACTCTCTAGTATGCTGCATGATTTGATTTTAGGAAGTGGGTTGAGCAATTCCTTGTTCTGTTTGCAAAAACCCAGACATTTTGCCGATTTAAAACACCCACCCACACACCCTGGATGGAAATGTTGTGCTTGGAATCCTGGACATGTCCGGGACAAAACGGACAAATGGCAACCCTTTGTGGGAGTGTATCACTAATATCACTTCTAAAAAGTGATGCTAAACCACAGAGCCTAGGGCTTGCTGATCGGAAGGTCAGGGTGAGCTACCATTGTTCGGTCCCAGCTCCTGCCAACCTAGCAGTTCGAAAGCACATCAAGTGCAAGTAGATAAATAGGTACCACTCCAGCGGGAAGGTAAACGGCGTTTCAGTGCGCTGCTCTGGTTCGCCAGAAGCGGCTTAGTCATGCTGGCAACATGACCCAGAAGCTGTCTGCAGACAAACGCCAGCTCCCTCGGCCAGTAAAGCGAGATGAGCGCCGCAATCCCAGAGTAATCCGCGACTGGACCTAATGGTCCTTTACCTTTACCCTCCATTTCTTTAACGGATGTATGCAGTGATCAGCCACTACAAAAAATTAGAAATTGGATATCATTTGCAAGCTATTGATCTGGTGCATGGTAGTTACACAACATTATTTATTTATTCATTTCTTTTATTTATTGCATTAATATCCCACCTTTTCTCCAAGGAGCTCAAGGAGGTGTACATGGTTCTCTGCTTCCTCATTTAATTCCCACAACAGCCCTATGAGGTAGGTTAGGTTCAGAGGCAGCGGCTGATGCAAGATCACACCCAGTGAGCTTCATGTCCAAGTGGGGATTTGAACCCAGGTCTCCCAGGCCTAGTCCAACACTAACCACTACACCACACTGACTCTCTCATTTAGAAAGAATAAACAAACATAATGAGGCCTCTAAATTCCATGCAGAAGTCCATCCTGGGAGAGGATAGCCTTTTATTAGTGAAAGAGAATTATTGAATTGTCTAATAATCCAGCTTTGGTGCTCAGACCATGTTCCCAATGATCTTGACAGCTGCCTTAATAAATTCTATTAATCGTTGTCCTTGACCATCTCAAATTGCTTTCATCTTCATTCAATTTTTCGTTCTGCATTGCTCAGGTGGAAAAACAGCTACCACCCATCCCCAGGCTTTCTCAATAGAAGAAGTTGTGATCTGTTTCGTATGGTTTGAAAAGGATTGGGCAAGAACACAACAACTGGAACAGCTTTATTGGGAGGAGCAGCTACAACGCCCTACAGTTATTTTTCTCTTCCCTTTGGGCTGGGAACCTGGAGTCACACAAGAGTATATTAGTTCATACAAAACCCAAACAAATTAATCAGGTCGTCCTCAGTTGAGAAAGTGGCTGCTTTGAACGCTGTACGGTAAGATCAGTATTACTTCGGGTTTAAAGGGTTAATTCAGAAAGGAAATGTCCTAAATATGCAACATTGCATTTAACTTTCTTATTAGCTTTCTTAAGAGCGTTAAGAGTGGTCGAGATTGTAACTCTGCTAGGGGTAAACTATAGTTTACAGTATACATTGGAGGAAATCGTGTACTATGAAAGCACAGCTTGGGTGTGAGTATTCTACTGGATATTTTTACTTACCCAGGAGGAAGGTGGTCAAAGCCACATAGATGTAAAGGTGCAAATGATCTGAAATAAATCAGACAGAACAAATAATAATTTGGGGCAAATATCGGTGTGTGTGTGTGAATTTCAGCTATCTACAAGCTGTATTATTAGTTTATTTTGCAACATTTATATAAACTATTGATTTTAATAAAACCTCAAAGTGGTATGTACCATGGTCCTTTTGTATGTATGAACTCCCTGCAGAACAATATTACTGCCTTAGTTCATAATTCGGCAGATGAGAACGGAGTTTTAGGATTAGAAACTAAGAAAATTACAGGTAATTAAGAGCCAATGGGTACTGCATCAGGATGCGGCACTTAGGAAACCAGGAGGAACGGAATAAGCCTATTGTGCACATGTGTAAATGTTCAATTACTAATTTCCAAATAGAATTTAATCATTACATCATTACACAAAATGTGTAATGTGTAGTCATTACACAAGGCTGTCAGTATAGCGTTGGTGGTGTTGTGTACATGAGAGTAGAGGACAAGCTCCTGGTAAAATGTGATGGTAGATGACCTGTCATCACACAGCAATTATATAACTCAAGAGCTTTCCAGACTGTGTGTCGTGACACATTTGTGTGTTGGCTACAGTGTGTAGGTGTGTTGTGCGAATGCTCCCCACACTCCTCCTGGGGCTGGAAAGGGGTTAGTTTAACCTCCGGTTTGCTAGTAAAACTGAACTACTGTGTTGCAAAATGATGCACATCTAAAATGTGTGTCACCAACATTAAAAGTTGGGAAAGCTCTGATAGAACTGATTCTGTCCCTCAGTGCTGTTGCCTGCCCACTTCTCTTACCTGCTTGGATAAATGAGATTCCAGGAGTGCTATATAGCAAGTGCATAAAGGGAATCTGCCAACAGGATCATAGTGGGAATGGGTTGGGGATATTTGTTTGTTTATTCTATTTCATAAAATTTATACACCGCTTGATTGAAAAAAACAAAAAACCCAAAGTGGTTTACAAAAGATAAAACATGCAAAAGTTAAAATACTAAAGCAGATTTAAATTACTGGTATCTCAACTTTCTAAGCATCTGGGTAGGCTTGTCTAAACAGGAATGTTTTTAGCAGGCAAGGGGGGGAAAGAGTACAGTGAAGGTGCCTGCTTGATCTCAATAGGCAGGGAGTTCCAAAGGGTATATGCTGCCACAGTAAATGATCAAGTTCTTACAAATGCGAAACGGGTATTATGTGACACCTTTGGAAGTGCCAGTTCCGCTGGTCAAAGCGATTGAGTGGGCACATGGTTGTCTTTTCTTTCATTGCATCATGAGTTTTAAAAGAGGCACGTCCAGGTTTCAGGATTGCAACCCTAAGTAATCGACACATTAAAAAGTTTCTTCCTGAGGGATCCAGACGGCCACCAGAGTTATGTGGGACTGTGTGTCTGAATGCCTGGTGAGAAATCAAAATGAATAGTTGACCTTTACATGTCACAATAAACCATGGTTTACTATAAATAAGCCGGTCTTGTCTACTTTGCTCTTCCCTGATGACATGTCAGAAAAACAAATCACAATCCTTGACTTAGCATTACATCCAAACTGAGCACCATGGTTTGTTTCACTCTGTAGCTGAGGTGTGTAGCTGAGGCTTGTTAATTGTGCTTTGTTTGAGCAAAGCAAATCACAAGCCCCTATTTGGAAATAATGCTAAGCCTTGGATCATAGCTTGTTTCTCCCATGTGTTAGCAGGGAGGGACAATGCAGGCAGTTTTGGCACATTTACAGTAACCCATCAACCATAGTTTACCATGACATGCCAACTGGGCTAACTGTGAATGCTTGGTGATCTCCTTGAGGCCGTCAGCTCCCTTCTGAAACCCACCTCAGTCTATGTTTCCCTTCAGGAAAATGTTATTCAATTGGGGACTGCTCAGCTGCATCCCATGGCTGGCATTATGGAACAGGCTGTTGTGAAAACCCTCTGGAGTTAAGTCATGCCTCTGGATTCATGTGACTGCTGACTCGCTCTAAAACACTATCAGCAGTCTTCCAAGCGCAGATAAGATCAGCTGTTGCATCTTTTTAATTATATTTGAAGTTGATTTGAGTAGGCTGGTCATTTAAAAAATACATGTATCTATAGTATACTTGGGAGTGCAGGTGTCAGAACACAATGAGTCAGTTTAAGGAGCTGCTTCGATTTAAGCAGGGGTTGAGCAAAGAACACGGTCATGTGCCGAACATTGTTATTGGGTTTCCTTCATTGCTCAATACCTTAATTCACTGCTTCTTGCCTTTCCTGTTGCCTGAAAGACACTACAGTAGAAGGTTCTCTGAGAATATATTGGCATTCTCTTTTCCAAGCCAAGGCCATCCGCAGGCATTGAGAAAAGCAACGTTATTCTGCACATGGGTAATTGCTAATCTCAAGCTACTATTCTACACTGTGGTACTAGGGTACCTGCATCCCCATCAGTTCTTGCCTAACTGAAGGAAGAGAAAAAATAAAACAGAATGTGGCAGTCAGGTGTCTGTGATGCAATCCTTGTTTGCTGATTGGCATGGAAATGACCATTTCGCAAGGACTTTTGCCTGGGTATGGGCTGAAAATTAGTTGCTCAAAAGCACACAGTGCAAAAATAAAAATAAAAAATTAGGACACAGGTGGGCTACGAGCAGCCAAGTCAAGCCTTGCCCACCTTTCTCCACTGCCAGTGGATCACTGATCAGCCATTAACTGGCCAGTGGGCGGGAATAGTAATATTCCCATCCCATGTTGCAAAGCAGCTCAGGGACAGCAGTCAGTTTTGGGGCTGCATCAGGAGTGATGTTGAAGGGATTCCAGGGCTCCTGAAACACCCAAGATAGCTGTTCCCATGTTGTTAATCTCCCTCCCTGCCCCAGCATATCCTATGTAACCTTATTGTCCACCTCATGGCTGAACAGCTGGGCAGCGACTGTGTCTATGTGCGTTTGTTTGTTTGTTTGTTTGTGTGTGTGTGTGTGTGTGAGAGAGAGAGAGAGAGAGAGAGAATGTGAGTGTTTGTGAGGTGGAAGGGTGTGCCAGGGAGGACGGGGGGAATTTTTAATACTATTTTAAATTATTATTTTTTAAAATAATAATATCTGGAATCTCTATATTCCTGCATCCACATTTTACAATGTAGTCCAAGGGTTTTTTTAAAAATAAAATAAAATAAATAACAGCATATCTTATTGGGGGGGAACCTCATTTGTTTATCAGTTTTAGCATTTTTTTCATTCTATTTAATTTAAGCTTTTCATAACAAAACATTTGTTAGCGTCATTGACGAAGATCATTCTCATAACTTGTGTTGTAACCAAAGCATGACCACCTCCATCTTTGTTATAACTGAAGCAAGACTAACACCATCTTGTTGCAGGTTGACACCATAATCATGTATGCTCTTTGTAATCATGCCGAAATGCAAGCTTAAGACAGAGAAAGAGAAAGTGCAAGACACGAGGGGTGTGTAAAGGAAAGTTTTAAGAATGTGCAAGGGCATGACCTTTAAAACATGGGTATAAACAGGAAAATGCCTAGCTAGCTGAGGTTGGAAACATCCGTCTTTGTGGTTAAGCTGGGAGCAAGACTTTATCACTGGGTGTCTCGCATGTCTAATCTGTATGAATATAAAATGTCTGTGCCCCCACTTTGGGCATAAGATTCCTGCATTGCAGGGGATTGAACTAGATGAACCTCGTGGTCCTTTCCAACTCTACAGGTCTATGATTTTATGAAAAGCTGTATGTAAACAGAGATCAGGGTTCAGCCTCTTTCCGTCTTCTCTAATCGCTTGCTGCAACCTTTCCTGCTTGAGCAAGAAATAAAACTGCCTTTAGCGGAGAATTCTCGGGTGACACTCGTCATTGCTGGTAAGTGCTTTAAATCAGCATAGTACCATATTTCATTTTGAAATTAATATCTAAATTAGTTTGATTACTTTTAGGATTAGTTTATAATCCTGTACAGAAACAAGAAAGAGAGAGGAAAACCACAGTATTTGAATATATTATATATTCATATATATGAGAGAGAATACCTTTCCCTAAAAGAATTCTGGGCACTGTAGTTTACCCCTTGCAAAGTTACAATTCCCAGCAATGTTTAACAAACTACAGTGCCCAGAATTCTCTGAGGGAAAGAATGTGCTTTGTAGCATGTACACGGTCTGCTTTCTTTGCCACAGATCATCATGTCTTCTATTAAAATCGAGACTGTTGTGAAGCAGAAGAACAGGATGGGGGAGTGCCCTACATGGGAAGAAAGGGAGAATTCCCTTGTATACGTAGACATCAATTCACAGAAAGTTTGCCGCTGGAACTCAGTCACCAACGAAGTTCAGTGTGTGTCAGTGGGTAAGGAAATAGTATTTTCATTTTATTTTGTGGAACTGTTTTGGTCTTGAAGAAAACTCTGAGGCATGACTATCTCAGCCAAGGATTGTGTGAGGGAGGCATGGCCTGTCTTAGGGCTGAACCAGATCTCACCAAAATATGCAGGCCTCCTTCAGACTCGTGTTGTTTTGCGATCTTTCCTCAGTGTTACCACATTATTGCCCTCTGAAGGGGCACTCTTGTGCTATAGCATAACAGAAGTAGGACAAATTTTGGATGGTGGAATAGATTTCATCAGAGAGATAGAAAAGGGGTTAAGTAGGCTTGCTTCAGCCTTGTGCTATAAGCTGGTAGGCCCTGGGGTGGGGGGGTAGGGTCATGGGACAATTATATGTGATCGTGCTCTCAATACTGTGTGTGCCTGCAAATGTTTTGGGTAGGCAGCCTACCACTTCGTTTCCAGTCAGTGCACATCTTGTAGTAGTAATAATAATAATGATAATAATTTATTATTTATACCCCACCCATCTGGCTGGGTTTCCCCAGCCACTCTGGGCGGCTCCCAACAGAATATTAAAAACACGATAAAACATCAAACATTAAAAACTTCCCTAAGCAGGGCTGCCTTCAGATGTCTTCTAAAAGTCAGATAGTTGTTTATTTCCTTGACATCTGACGGGAGGGCGTTCCACAGGGCAGGTGCCACTACCGAGAAGGCCCTCTGCCTGGTTCCCTGTAACCTCACTTCTCGCAGGGAGGGAACCATCAGAAGGCCCTCAGAACTGGACCTCAGTGTCCGGGCTGAGCGATGGGGGTGGAGACGCTCTTTCAGGTATACTGGGGCCGAGGCCGTTTAGGGCTTTAAAGGTCAGCACCAACACTTTGAATTGTGCTCAGAAACGTAACTTCCCGAAGTCCCGTTGTGCAACAGTGCAAGAGTGCCCCTGCAAATAGCAATAATGCAATAACACAGGGGAAGCATAACAACTACTGGAGTGGTATGATATGTGAATGGTCCAGTACAAATCCATCACTAATGCAGAGTTATTGCGACCATGACATGTTGCAGACTTCCCATGCCAAAACGAAAACCAGCCTAAGTCTGGAATGGGATTTGTGGAATGGACACTTAACATAGTTTGAGTTTATTGCTCCATTGTCTCCAATCATATGCTGGCTGCAGGGATGGGAGCTGTGGCCCAAATCTTCTGCAGAGGCCCACAGTGACTATCCCCAAACAGGCTTCATTTCTGCATGGGAGCACTCCTTCATCAAGGGTGCTCAATGTGTTGTGCCCTGGTTTGTAAACTTGCCTGTTCTTTCCCTGCCTGCAGGCTCTCGTGTTGGCTCAGTAGCCCTTCGCAAGAGTGGTGGCTATGTGATTGCTTTAGGAAGAAAGTTTGCTTTCTTGAACTGGGAAGATCAAGTCGTCACTGATATTACTGAAGTGGAACAGGATAAACCAAACAACCGATTCAATGATGGAAAAGTAGACCCAAGGGGTTCTTTTTTTGCAGGTATATATTTGATCTGAATGCAATTGTATGCTGAGCTCAGTTTAGATAGCAGAATGTGTCTAAAAATTCATGAAACTGATGAATTACATTTGTATTCAACTGATTAATACATTTTTGTATACAATAATAGTCTCTTGTTTGTTGTTGTTTTTACTAACAACGCTAGACTTGCGATCAATATTAAAGGAACAAATAAAATATTGCATTATAGTACCGGTAGTACTATAGTAGCAGGGTAGACGTGCAGCTATAGGGCAGTATACAAATTTAATAAATAACAATAATAGTCAATTCTACATACGTACAGTATGATGACCAGCATTACATCCAAGTATGCAAATTATTGATGGCAACAATCAAAATTGCCCAAGCAGCAAAAAAATGTGAATTAGAAGTATGGTAGTATCCATAATATATATGTAAAATAAATAGCAGGGTAGTATACAGTCTGAGTAGTTGAGCCAAATAAAAAATACTGGCCTCCTGTGGATTTTGGACTATTTATATAGGGTCACTTCCACTCATTTATGGAGAGAGATCATGAAAGTAGATGTAATGATTGGAAAGGGGAAGAGATCCCGACAGTAGAAGAATGGCAGATAAAATTGGTGGAATTTATGAATTTGGCCAGGATGACAGCAGCGATAAGAAATACAACAAAGCAAAAAATCAGAGGAGAATGGATGTATGTTGAGGAATACATAAAGAAAGGAGTAAAAACAGAATTGACGGTTTGCTTAGATTGATACATAGAAAGAAAGAAATTATAGATAGAATAAAATATGTTAACAAATAGGTTATGAAAGTGTGATATTGTAGTATTAGGAAACAACGCAAAATAATAAGGAAGTATGTAAAAGGACAGTGTTCTCGAAGCTACTAACATGAGTTTGGCCAAACTGCGAGAGGCAGTGAAGGATAGGCGTGCCTGGCGTGCTCTGGTCCATGGGGTCACGAAGAGTCGGACACGACTGAACGACTGAACAACAAATGTAAAAGGAGGAATATGAGGATGAACTTTAGGAAGTAAATTTTAAATGATGTGTTTGTAAGAAGAGGGGGGAGGGGAGGGGGAGAGGGGGATGATTCTATTGTATGAATGTAAAATGTTTGTTGTGAATAGTGGAATGTATTAAATTTGAGATTGAGATGTAATGTATGTGGTAATTTTGTGAACTAAATAAAGATTATTTTAAATATATATATATATATATATATATAAAAGAAAGTAGATGTAATGACTTTCAAATAACTGAGGTTTACATAACAATTCCCTGCATTTTAATTACAGCCTCCATATTAATTTTTATTCGAGCCAATTTCAGTATACTAAAAGAGCCGGTGATAGGAACAAATCCAAACGATTATCCATTTACCAGTAAAACCATCCCAGACTATTGGGAGAGGTGCATCAGTTTCTCTATTCTTCAGAGGCAACTGGACAAATGACTGAAATACAGAGGCAGTAAACATCTTTTCAAACTGCTAATGAGAATGAAAAATCATTTCCTGATCAAAGTTTAAAAGTAAAATAGTATTCCTCAGGTTTGCTTGTTTTTAAAATTGCAAATGTGGAACTGTTTACGCTTTAACTAAAACACATGATGTGTTACTATAATTCAACCTTTCACCACAGGTCTAGAAAGTAGCTGATTAAAAATAAAAGACCAGGGAGCCCATCTTTTGTCTCAGCTAAATTGGTGGGGGTTTTTTGTTTTTTAATTGTCTGGTGTAAATTTTAATGTTCATACCGGTAGTAAAGTCTAGAAATCCAGCGTTAGTCATGCTCAGAAGAGATGCATTGAAATTAACAGATTTAAGCTATTTAACCTCCTGGAATATCAGTAAGTAAGAAGACTGGCAGAGGGGGAGCTGGCTGAGGACACTGTGAGGTTGGTGGTTCATGCAATGGAGCAGCTTCCATTGCATGATGTATGATGGCTTAAAAATATATATATGGCTACACTCTTCAACGCACTTGAGTGAGCCCCATCGTACACAATGGGACTTCGCTTGAGCAAATGTAGGATTGCACTCTTCCTCACTAAAGGCTGCTAGGAAAGCTAGAAGGTCATTAGACAGATGGTGCTGTGGGACTAGTCAAGAGATTGACCTTTGGGTGGGATCAGTGCTATTTGTGCATTCTAAAGAGGCCCTTCAGTAGAGAATTACCTGACCTGTGCCTCTGCTGACCACCCCCTAGGTACCATGGCCGAAGAGACAGCACCTGGAGTGAGAGCAAGGCAACAGGGGGCTCTTTATACTCTCTTCCCTGATTGTGGTGCCGTGAAGCAGTTAGACAAGGTGGACATCTCCAATGGGCTGGATTGGTCGCTCGATCACAGGACCTTCTTTCACATCGATAGCCTGGCCTATGCCGTGCATGCCTTCGACTATGATGTGCAAACAGGAATGATTGGTAACATTCTTTCTTCAAACTGTTTATTGCAACAGCTAAAGAAATACTGGGTAGTTGATAGGTAGGCAACCCTATCCATTGGGGTAGCCTATGTGAAGCCTTGGAGATATTGTTGGACTACAACTCCCATAATCCCTGATGATTGGCTATGCTGGTTAGAGTCCAAACTCTGGAGGAGGGTGCCACTTTATTCACCCCTATTACAGACAGTTCCTTTTCTTTCCATTATATGCCATATCGTCACATGTGGCATTTTTATTTAATTAATAACAGAAAACAACTATATATTGAACACACCGATGTTTATTTCTCTCTCATACACACACACACCTGTTTTTGGCCCTGGGAAGCAACAATAAAGTGCTAAGGATTTGTTAGTGTCTTAAAATCCAACTCGGCATGAAAATCAATTTTTTGGCATTTGATTCTCGTCTCAACTTGTCCCTATCTGCAGCAGACGAAAATATGACATGCTCTCAGCTTAGAGCTGCAAATTTAAGCAAATGAGAGAAGTGATTTCGTAAAAACAACAACAACAACAACAATTTTTGTTGTTGTTGTTCACTGATATTTTTTCATATTTAATGATGTCTCACTCCTTTTGCGCACGCCATATTTTGTTTTTGTGTGCCATCATTTTACATTTTTTATTATGCCTAGGGCCTTCAAAAGCTGGAAGTGGCCGAGCTCTCTCTGGACCTCTGAAACGGAATGTCCCTGATCATTGAACATGCTGTTCAAGGCTGGGAACAGTACCACAGGCACTCAAAGGCTTGGCCAGTATTCTCTGTGAAATTGAGTGTGCACACGCACGCACACACACGCACACACACACGCAAGCATGATGCCCCATAATTTTTTGTGATTTGCAGTGTTTCTGAAATGCAGAAAATTTCAAAAGCACAACAGACAGTACAGTCTGCATAAAAATAAGCACTCAATGCTGATTGCCTTATTCTTTATGCAGATCGTAGCAGTTGCAGGACTGTGTACAAGTTGGAGAAAGAGGAGGCGATGCCAGATGGGATGTGCATCGATAGAGAAGGGAAGCTGTGGGTGGCCTGTATTGATGGTGGACGAGTGATCCGCATCGACCCTGAAGCAGGTAAACGATTAATGAGGACTCTGCATTTTTTGATCCCCAAAGGGGGGGGGGAGAAGTAGAGATAGAAGAGATCACAAATGGAGCACTTTTATTTGACTAACTCCAGTTTAGTGACCTCTTTAAATATTTACAGGCATCATTAAATGTCTGGAAATACTTGTCTGGATTAAACGCAAGGGGGATTCTCTGGAATTTGGGGTCATTAGTTCACCTTCTGCTGGAGTGAGCTGAGTCAGGATGAGGTTACAGACTATGAGAGGCAAATATATGTTGTTTTTTTTAAAGGATGTCACCCAACAGTGAACCCTAACAAATGGCCAGTACCTGTCACCTGCACATAAAAAAACTATTTCATACCAGTGTACAGGGCTTTCTAAAACATAGTTGTGTCTCTTGTATGTTCACCCTTTTAACATTTACTGTATGCTGTATGTCCATGCTAAAGCATAATGTGTGAATTGCTCTTCTTGAGTTATACACTCTTTGGTTTATCAAGAGATATTGGATATCACAATATTACTGATATCACAATATTACTGCAAGGCAGCTAAAATGAGTGCTATTTGGGCTAACCATGTGGCTGTACCTTTTTAAACCTCAGGACCCTATGCAATTTATTTGAATGTTTGATGTATGCCTCAGAATACCAGCCATGCATGTGTGTTTTCTTTGTTTGCTTGTGTGTTTTCCAATCACTGTCGGTGAGGGAAGGGATTTTAGGGTTCCAATAAAAATCAGAGCTCCTTAACCCATTTTTCAATTAAATAAAAAATGGATATATACCTGCGTTTTACACATTTAGCATAATGAGGAAGTAGGTGATCGGCAATGAGTAACAATTGACTTGTTATATGTCGTCCCCCCCCCCCATACTTTTGTTTTGGTTGTCCTTTCAACTACTTTTACGCAGGAAAAAGAATTCAGACTGTCAAGATGCCTGCTTCCAGGATCACATCTTGTTGCTTTGGAGGGAAAGACTATTCAGAAATGTATGTCACTTCGGCCTACGATGAACTGGATAGCGATGCGTTAGCCAAGGAACCCCAGGCTGGGGAAATTTTCAAGGTAAACAATTTGAGCTTTGTAAATGAACCAAGCGTAACATTCATTCAGCAGAATGCAAATCATGTAAAATTAGTTTGTAAAATTGCAGAAAGGCGGGTGTTGAAATCCCCTTCTCCTGGCCCAGTAGAGTTTACGATAGTCAACATGGTGTGGCTTGAATTTCCATAATTTCTTAGGCATTTGTGTTGATGATTCACTGAGAAGGGATCGGGACTCTGTCCTTTTTTCTGTGCTCTGTCTTATTTTCTGTAATTGTGCACAGTTGCCTTCCTGTCTCCAGGAATATCTAGCGTCCTAGATGAGCTTCTAGTAGCCACTTTGTCTGGGCTCCAGACTCCAGACTGCTCACTGCTGCTATGACACGTATGTGTGTGTGCATGCACACTAACAAGGCCTTGGCAGTTCACCTGCACCTAGCCTGAGGCCTAGGTGAACCCAATGGAGCAGCCAACGGTCTAGCAGTTTGCCATTGTTATGAGAATTATAAGGTCTAAGATATAAAATAAATGTTCATAAATGTACCAGGCAGACACATACATAAATAAATCTATAAGCCACATGTCTGAAACAGTACACGAAAACAGTCCTGAAACCATGTTGACTCTCCCAAATTGACCTCAAATATTTCTCTGCGAGGAGGAAGGAAATTGAAAAACCTTTCTAATTGTCTTTGGACTGTATGGGCTTACACCTCCCTTTTCTAATACAGTCTGGCAAGTATCTGTTAAGCTGAGCACACGATCAGCTGAGTATTTACCATCACAAAAGAATGGCCAGACTGCCCAGAAAATGCAATCAGTGACCATTATCAGGTATCTGGCAGACAGAATTTCTGCTGTAGACAGCCTCCTCTGCTGTTGACTGCCTCCTTCTGTGATGTATGTATGATGTTTCAGGGGGGTGGCCTTGAGCTACAGGGTGGGAATTTCAAAGGTCTATATAAGGGCTTGCACACCATTGTTCTGGGTTCCTCCTCCCTCCTGCATGGGGGGTGGTGAGCACCCTGTTGTTTAATAAAGATCAGGCTTACTAGCTGCTTTGCTTCTCAATATTCTCTGGATGGCCTCTGTTATTTTTTCATACCAATAGGGAACCTACATAAGGACTCTATACAGCCTCTTGGGTACCCCATAAGGGAAAAGGAGCAGTTTCCCCACCTTATAACACCTTGATTTTCCTATTTCCTAAGAACCTCCTGCTCTAAGCAGCGGCTGGCAATTTATATCTGCCTGCCAAATGTGGCACGAATGGATAGGCCAAGCTATGGATCAGGGCATGCAGTGACAGATCAGATGATGAAATCATGTCCTGGTGATGGACTACTCCCCAGCCCCCTCGCCCGCCAGCCTGCACAAACACACAGACACACACTCTCTCTCTTTAACCCCCAATTTAGAAAGTCTGGGATGTAGCCTGCAGTGACACTTACAGCACCCCCTCTAAGTGCCTTAGCTAGCAATCTATGACTTATTTCTTGTTCTCTGGCAGATAACAGGACTGGGTGTGAAAGGCATCCCACAGAACTACTTCATTGGTTAAATATTCATATGTGCTCGATATTCAACCCAGCCAGAAGCCATGGTGGACAGCAAGAGAAGCATGAATTTCAAACCTGTGTGCTTATCTGAATGCTACCTATATATCCTTTATGTACTGTAATGTTCCATAACTGGTTCCCCTCCCTTCTCCATATGTTTATGTTTTTATGATTTCCCCCCAAATAGGACAAATGGCAACTTAGGACTGTATGTGAACATTAGGATTTTTAGTGGTTCCCCATCAAGCAAGGATTAACTTCCTCTATTAATTCTTTGTACAAGCAGAGAGCAGTTTGTAGCGTCTGCTTGCTGAAAGGTCACATTCGCTTTCCAGTAGCAATTTCCATTTTAATTCCCTTGATTAATTCCATTAGAATTCTTAAGAGTAAAATTGGCCTCTGCGGACAGACCTATGTTAATACGAAATAAAATTATGTTGAAAGCTGTACAAGTCGATCCTCTTTATCTGCTCTGGGAAGGAGGGAGGTGTTTTTGTTTCCCTACAACCGACGTTTTGATTAAAAGAAAGTTATTGAGTGAATTAAATTAGAGTGCATGGAAATAAATAACTATAGGAATGAACAAGGGTTTTGTTCATACAGCAAGGGCTGTAATTCAGCTTGTAATTAAAAGGATTTGCATTTTAAACATGATTTGACAGTTCAGCTGTTATTCCAATAAACTCATGTAAATGTCAAGAATAAACTAATATTAATTGGCTAGTAAATGGGCAGGCCTGTGAAAAGTGGGTGGTGGCAGATATAGGAGACAGTCTCATCACAGGTGAAAGGCAAATGGGCATGATACATCATGAGATGTGGAGTGTTTAGTTATAATTTCCTTTAAAATTAAAAAGATGGTGTTTCCTGCTTCTCATCTGAGAGAATTTTCAACTGTGCGTTCTTTGCCCTCAATTAGATTTAGGGACAGCACCTCTCTGCTCATAGCAGCAGAGCCCTGGAGAAAACACCACAAGGATGCAAAACTTGATTCTGCTACGTTTGCCTTACTTACAAGTAATGTAAAGAACTCTGTCACATTTTCTTTCCGGTGGATTTTCTCCCTCCTGCAACTTGCATGTGTGGTTTTCATTTAAGCTGTTATGAAGTTATTATGAAGAACGTTTTGGAATATTGGGGTGGGGTGAATATCTTCCAACTTTGGTGAAATTATTTTAATTGGTGTAGTGCAATTATTATCCAATTATATTTTACATAATGAATTAATGATGATAAATCTTGTCAGACTAAATTTTTAGAATATATTTTAGATTGTATTTCTGATCGATTCTATGTTTTAATATGTGTGCTGGTCGTTGACCGTAATAAAATTTTGAATTTGAATTATTTTTATTGGATTTTTTTATATAAAAAAATAAACTGTCACCTAAGTGGGGTTCAATGCTACTGAGATATACTTGTGAGAAAATGGATTTTTCCAGTTCAGCTTTTCCCCTCAGCAATAAACAGCCTTGTATTAAAACTCCCCCCGAAGCATGGTAGCAAGATTGGTAGCGTATAAGGTATCATCTACCTGGTGCTGTTTTAGGCCTGCATGGTGATAAGAGACTGCAATATGAAATTTCTGAGAATTACAATTAATCAAGGAGGATCATATAAGGACATAAATTTGGGTGCAAAGGGGTTTAAAAAAAAAAAAATCACACCCACTGTGTGTTAATTGGTTCGCCACTGCTAGGATATCAGTGTTAACAACTACCATCAGTCAAAACAAAATAAAAAATAAAAAAATTCCTTCCATTTGTGCATGACCATTGTTGATTATATACTGTAATTATTGCTGGCTCTTTATCTCTGCATTTCATTTTCCTCTGAACTCACTGTTTACAATCTATCCCCCAAACCATGTGCATATAGACCTGCAACCAGGGGCATACCTAGGGTGCAGGCCCAGGTGTTGTGGGGGTGGGGGTGCAAAAATTGTGCCTCTCCACTCTTGCTCTAAGTGGCTAGGAGCCTGTCTGCCCGTCTGTGTGCTCCAGGGGTCAGCAACCTTTTTCAGCCATGGGCCGGTCCACCGTCCCTCAGACCATGTGGTGGGCCGGTGGTGGGCTGGACTATATTTGGGGGGGGGGGAATGAACGAATTCCTATGCCCCACAAATAACCCAGAGATGCATTTTAAATAAAAGGACACATTCTACTCATGTAAAAACACGCTGATTCCCAGACCGTCCGTGGGCCGGATTGAGAAGGCGATTGGGCCACATCTGGCCCATGGGCCTTAGGTTGCCTACCCCTGGTGTGCTCCCTGGGCTACTCCAGGGCTGCTTGGGCCAGCTGGGCAAGGTGCACAGGTTCCCCTGAGTGCCTTGGCAGCGGAATCCGGTTGCCAGCATGGGCCATCGCAGCAGCCTTTTGGGGCTCCCCCGCAGTTGGTGCTATTAGAAGTGTGAGTGAGTTTCTGCTCCATGGTGTCTCCTGGTTTTGGAGGCGCCGATTCAGCTCCTCATAAGGGAGCCTGGGTATGCCTCTGCCTGCAACTCAGAGCAACACTGAAATGGACTATAGTCTTAAGGTGCCCAAGACTCTTTGTTGTTTTTGCTGCAACAGATGAAGAGAGCTACCCTTCTGGAAAGCATTTATTTTTTGTCACAGATGGAACTATGGCACCAGGTCCTTCATGAATATCACAAATAATCTTGTAGAGTCATCCAAGGTCAGCTTTGATGCAGAGCTTTGTGGCATAATATCACCCTGGCAGAAGCTCAATCACTTTCTTCCTCCACGCTGGATAAAGAAACTTTGAAGACAGTTGTGAGGTGGGTGTCTGAAAGTCACAAGATGTTAACTGCGTTCTGTGCTTTAGTAGTTGTTCTCCATTTCCCCCAGTGGAAAATGCCACTAGGATATATTTCTGTAGTTGTCCAGGCAAAGAATGGCAGCTTTATCTTTTTTTTTTTTTTTAAGCAAGTATCTAAAAGGCAGGAACCATGAAGCTTTGGCCTTCTGGGTGTTGTTATACTACAACAGATAGTAGACAACTGTCGTGGGCGTGCTCACCTGACCATCCTCCAACTGAGTCACTGCTGCATACCTGACCCCACTTACCTGGGAGTAAGCCCCATTGACTTCAATAGGACTTTTTCTGAGTAATCGGGGTTAGGACTGCACTGTAAGTCACCTTTCTGCATTACCTTCATGCCAATTGGCCACTAGCAGCACAAAGCAATTGCCTTACACAGAAGGCAAGCATTCTTGTCAATTTCATGTGTACAATGTCTCGTCAGTTTCTTTCATTTTCCAAGAGAGAGAGAGAGAACTATGCGTCACAGTGATATTGCACACATCCGGCCTTCTTAACCAATCCACGGATGGGCCAAAGATCCTGGGAGTGGCGCAGTGGCTTGGGCGCCTGCAGACTCCACTCTGCCCCAAACAGTCCGCCTGCTGCCACCCCCTCAGCTGTAGGGCGGCTAAGTGGGAGGAGGCAGGCAGACTCCTCCGAGGCCCCGAGGAGCGTCCTGCCCCATTTGCCCTGCCCCTGGCGCCCGATCGGCTTGCTCTGCCGCTGGTGTGGAAGGAAGCAAAGGGCAACGATGCATTTGAGACATAATAGTTTTGCCCTACCGTACAGGGGATACACAAGTGGCAGGGGTGCCCTGGGAATGCAGATTGGCAATGATGGTACAAGATACAAGTTTTGGAAAAAGAAATAAATGAAAAATCAATCTGATGGCCCTGTTATCTTTTCTCCATAGCCAGAAAGTGGTGAAACAGCTGGCAGGGAAATGATTTGTAATGGGGAAATGGTTAGGAGAGAAAGGATTATGCAGATATTCTCCTAACCATTCCCAAATAAACCCCCCTGTGACTGTTTTTCTTTATGCAGCAGCAACAGGAGTGGGGGGGAGATTGTTATGTGCTTCTGCTGCATAGGGTGTAATCTGGTTCTTTAGTTATCAGGTCTCACACACACACAAAAATCCAGTCCCTTTCAAGACGTGAGCGCCCTCATGTGGCTTTCAGTCCAGCTACTGGCAGTAATGACAAAGGTTGAGATCTACTGAGTTCTGATAAACTGGAGGCGATCTTCAAATTAAACTAGTTTTATTTGAAACAGTTCTGTTGTCTAGGGGAGACTAAAAAACAGTCTTCTGTGTTAATATAAAATACTTTTCTCAAAGGGACAGATTACTTTCCTAACACCAGGGATTTAAAAAAAAAAGTTTTATTTTTTTATTTATTTATGCCATAAGTCTATCTGACCAGAATTACTTATATCTCTCAGGAAACACTTAACCAAGGGCTCATTATTTGCAAACAAGATGAATGGATTTGCACAAAAGACTCTCAATTTATCTTACTCACTATTGGCATGAATTAGTTTCATTAATTTGTCAGTGGAAGCTCTTCGTTTATACCCTGCTTCTAGTGGAATTAAAGGGTGTGTTTGAAATATTAATATCTTTATAACTCACCTGACATGTTCTTAAGTATCAGACACCTTTTGAAACTAAAACTTTAGGCAAAGCATCCTCTTGAAATAAATGCAAAAATATAGATGAATGCCTTAAGAATGAACAAAGGATTGTAGCAACTTTATATGTGTACTAGCTGACCCGGCCACGCCTTGCTGTGGCTATGTGTGTGAATGCTGTGGTGTTGATGGCTGCTTCTATGGGTGGTGGTAGGAGAGGAGAGGGCCGGCAGCTGCTGTGGGGATGGTGTCCGGCCTGCCTTTCATGGCAGCTGTGGTGGGGAAGTGGGCAGCAGGCGGCCCAGGCTGGCTCTGACGGCGTCATCATCAGTGGCTGTGGAGAAGGGCCGGGGCCTGCCTTTCACGGTGGCGGGGTGGCTAAGGGGCCTGGGCGGCAATTGGGCTGGGCCTGCATTTGATGGCGGTGAGGTCCGGCCTGCCTCGTATGACGGCAGCGGTTGGGACCGGCCTGCCTGTCATTAGCTATTCAGAGCTGTGGCTGAATTTGTGAAACTGAAGAAGTTCCCCTGTTCAACTTCCATCTGCCCCTTCTCTGTCCCCACCCCCGTTTTCAATTACGCTTTTCTCGGCCCCCCTCTTTTCTATTACCCTCTTCTCGGGCCCCCCCTTTTCAATTACCTGTTTGCGAGCTTGCAAATGGCTGACGGAGCTCTGAGGTTTTGCTGTGATGTGTATTAGCTGTTCCAGTTTTTTGCTTTTGTAGCTGTAGTACCAGTATAGCCGTCGCTAGAGAGCGCTGTTTTGCTGGTTATATCATATGTGCGCGCCAATTTTTTTTGGCGTTTTTTCTTTATTTTAGGCATGTCAGGTGTGGTTTTTTTGAATTTTTATTATGCCAGATCCTTCCTTGATGGTCATGGTACGCTGTGTCCTAATTTGATGAGATTTGGTCCAGCAGTTACGGAGCAAGGTGGTGTCCGCCACGCACGCAATGGGAACATTTTTATATATATATAGATATTTTAAAGCTCTATTCAGTAATAAGGTATGCAATATTTGCTACATCATGCCTGATGAATCATTTGAGTTTGCATATTAAGGTAAAAACAAATTGTGGATTACCAGGACCATGTAAACGTGGAGTCCTAGAAAAGAATTCCACTAAACTGATCCTGACTTGGGTTTGAACCACATACAGGAGCAAAAAAAGGGAGTAGTGAATACTTAGTAAGCCATACTAAAAGTTACCAAGGTACAGAACTTGTATTTACTGTATTTCATTCTCTGATATCAATAGTCTTTGGTTGGTAGATAAACCTGCATGTTCAATGAAAATTTCAAGTACAAACACCTAAGTGTGTGTGTATAAGAGAATTTATAGAATAAGAATTGTAAAGTTGGAAGGGACACCAGGGGTCATCTAGTCCAACCTCCTGCAATTTAGGAATCCCAACAAAAGTCCTACCCTCTGGGGCAAGAGAAAACATGCTTGTTCCCTCTTCCATATGATAGCCTTTGAGATATTTGAAGATGGCTATCATATCTCCTCTTTTCCAGGCTAAACTCCCTCAACAATTCCTCATAAGGCTAGTTTCCAGAACTTTGATCATTTTGGTTGGCCTCCTCTGCACACATTTCAGCTTGTTAATACCTTTCTTAAATTGTGGTGCCCAGAACTGGACAGTACTCTAGGTGTGATCTGACGAAGGCAGAACAGAGTGGTACTATGAATTCCCTTGGTCGAGACGCTACTGTTGATGCGGCCTAGAATAGCATTACATTTTTTCGCTGCTGCATCACACCATTGCCTCATGTTAAGCTTGTGGTCTACTAAGATATTTTTCACATGTACTACTGGCAAGCCAGGTGCCCCCCACCCCCAATCTTATATTTGCCTAAGTGTAGAAACTCTCATTTGTCCCTACTGAAATTGATTTTGTTAGTTTTGGCCCAGTTCTTAAACCTGTTAAGGTCATATTGAATCCCAGTCCTGTCTTCTATGGCATTAGCCACCCCTCTGTTTGGTGTCATCTGCAAATTTGATGAGCATCCCCTCAATTCCTTCATCTGAGTCATCTTAGGAGATGCTGAGGCAGTGCTGCGACATGCTTATTTGGATGACTCACAGGCAAGTACTCCATAACTAATTGTCTTAATCAGTACCCACTAGCTAGTAGCTTCCACAGCATTAGTTTCCTGCCATTCCTGTTATTTAATAGCTTCCTATAGCCTCAAGGCTTAAAACGGATGTCAGTCCGGAAACCCTAAGTTGACTGAGGAAGCCAGGAATGAACAACAAGACTTAGGTCACTTCAGTTATTGAATTACATGAATTACTTTGGCCACCTCATGAGAAGAGAATACTCCCTGGAAAAGACCCCGATGTTGGGAAAGATTGAAGGTACAAGGAGAAGGGGACGACAGAGGACGAGATGGTTGGACAGTGTTCTAAAAGCTACCAAGATGAGTTAGACCAAACTGCGGGAGACAGTGGAAGACAGGAGTGCCTGGCGTGCTCTGGTCCATGGGGTCATGAAGAGTTGGACACAACTAAACAATACAACAACAAACAAACTAGTGTGATTCTCAGCGTGGCTAATCTGAATTTTTTAGCACCAATCTTTTTCCACGGCCGTTAATGAAAGCCAGCATCATGAGCCTTGTCCTAAAATCACGAGAGTCCTGGTTTTCATTTAGAGATAGGCTGTGTTTCAGCTGCTGACCCAAGCCACCAGATGCCAAGGTGTAGGTTGGCATGCTCTACTGGTGACTAAATCTGTTCACGTTATCAGATCAAGGAGAGCCCCAGATACCACATTCTGGATTTCAGGGGGGGTCGGCTTTTGCCTTTTGTCCCATCCCCAACAGACATCTGGCCCTCTGAAGGTTGCCGAGATGGGAATGTGGCACTCAGGTTGAAACAGGCTTTCCACCCCTGCTCTTGTTGAGCTGGAGCTTCTGTAGCACCTTTCATAGGAATTTCAATAGATTCCAGTGCTTTTTTTTTAAGGCTGCAGCTATGGGTTCTTTTTTATTGTGCTCGCGACACTGTGAGGGTGGTCATACACAACACTGCTTTCAGTTCTGTCTGTCCCTACAAAAATTTGGGGCGTTCACTGTTGTAGCGTGGGGTTAATGATTTCAGTAAGTGATTTCAGCTCTCTGACATACCGGTAGGCAGGAGACAGCGTCTTCATGTAACAACTTCTTTATTCAGGCAAACAAGACAAGACTGAGGGAACTGAGGGTAGGGAAGCTACATTTATAGGGACAGAGACTGGCAAGGAAAAGATACATTTTGGAGGGAACAATCTCAAGCAATCACACAGCAGCTTTTTGGTGGGAACCAATAAAGCTGAGGATCCAAATGCAGCAGCTTGAATGAACCAATAGTAGCTGTTCCTTCTGGAACAGGAATGCAGTTACTTTACAGACAATAGTAATACAGATATAACCTTTGAATCAATACACAACATTCACATTGCTTCATAAGAATATTAGAAGAGCCTGCTGGATTACAATGATGACGATGACTTATTAAATTTGTATACTGCCCTAAACTTGCAGCTCTCAGGGAGGTTCACAAGATAAAAACACAATATAAAACCAGTGTGATGTAGTGGTTAAGAGCGGTAGACTCGTAATCTGGTGAACCGGGTTCCCGTCTCCGCTCCTCCACATGTGGCTGCTGGGTGACCTTGGGCTAGTCACACTTCTCTGAAGTCTCTCAGCCTCACTCACCTCACAGAGTGTTTGTTGTTGGGGAGGAAGGGAAAGGAGAATGTTAGCCGCTTTGGGACTCTTTTGGGTAGTGATAAAGCGGGATGTCAAATTCAAACTCTTCTAAAATGCATAATGAAAACAAAAGCAAGAACAACCCAATAATCCCCAACATATTTTAAAAGGGCATGAGATCAGGCCAGTAGCCCATCGGCCCAGCATCCTAGACTCACAGTGCACAACCAGATGCCTGTAGGAAACCTGCAAGCAGGACTTGAGCATAACAATATTCTGTCCACCTGCAATTCCCAGGGGAAAATAATAATAATAATAATAATAATAATAATAATAATAATAATAATAATTTATTATTTATACCCCGCCCATCTGGCTGGGCTTCCCCAGCCACTCTGGGCGGCTTCCAACAGAATATTAAAATATAATAATCTATTAAACATTAAAAGCTTCCCTAAACAGGAACCGGCATTCAGATGCATATTGCCTCTGACAGTGGGGGTAGAACATAGCCACTGTGGCCAGTAACCATACCATAGCCTTATGCTTAATTTCGAGCCAGCTCTTATGCCACAACGTCCTGCTGAAACCCTGTACTGTAACAGAAACCCTGATTTTATTTCCGTCCCACTTCGGTTGCCCTGCAGCCCATGCAGACGGCAATAACGTGGCAGTGTTGGGGGAAGTGTCTCACAGAACAACCAAAATACCAGTATCCAGCAAATCCACTAATGCTGTCTTCAGAACATGCTGCAGGATACACCGAAGGGACGCCGAGGCTTCCGAGGGTCATCTAGTCCAACCCCCTGTAATGCAGGAATCTCAACACGACGTGGTTCCCCCATCCAATCTGAAACCACGCCAGACGCTGCTTTTTTATTTTCTGCATTTGCTTGATCAAAAATAAAGAAAGCCTGAACCAGCCTGTTAGAAACCTCCCGCGGATGGGGCGCAGTCCCGCACCTCCGACGCATGTTTATTCAATTACGCGTGGAGTGTGCAGCTCGATCTATATTTACTCGCAAGTAAGCCTTGCAAGGGAGTGTGCACAAGGGTCTCTCGGCGCTTCCTGTGCCTCTCACACACCCGCAATTCTGCTTCTGCACTTTCATAACAAAGCCCTGATTTGGCAGTTTCAGATTTTGCTGCTCCTCCTCGTCCCGCCCCAAATTCGGCTCCCCCCCCCCGCCACCACACGCAAGAGGCGGGGCGTTGGCGACAAGGACCAATCCCGGCCCGGGGCTTGCATGCAAATCGAGGCCAGCGTGTGTTTGTTTTCATTTCCCGGTGCGGCGGCTTTTGGGAAAAGGCGAGCGCTGGGTCCAGAATCTGAGCGGACCCGGGTGGGGACAGGAGGCGAAGCGAGGCTCTGCTGCTGCTGCTACTGATGGGAACGGGCAGCTGCGACCCCAACGCTGTGTGAATCGCGTGCTGTGGAATGCCAAATGTGACACGTGACAGGGCGATTTTGAAGAATGTTTCCTGGAATGGGATGCTTCTGTCGGCGTGGCTGATTCTTCCTCAAGTAAGTTAACAGTTTTTCTTTGCAGTTTTTCCTTTCTTTTTTTAAAAAATAAAAATTATTTGATGCCTCCCGTGTCCGCTTTGCGCGCGACGATGCAATCCTGTGCAGCCTGTTTACTCTCGAAAGCGTGACTACGACCGCAGCCTAAATATTTTCCCACAGCTGAATGTAGGGCATGTCCCGCGTCTCTAAGCAACCGGTTTTTTAACTGTGGCACCACAGCAGTAATAAAGTCTAACTGATAAACATACCTCCCCGTTGTTACATAGGACTTTCCCATTCAGTTTTTAGTTGCATAACGTTCTAGGTGCTGTGTGTGTGTGTGTGTGTGTGTGTGTGAGAGAGAGAGAGAGAGAGAGAGAGAGAGAAAACTTGGATTATTTACAGACAATACCAATGCATGCCCCGTTGAAATATTTTGCGCAAAATAACTTCCCAGGTGTCGGGGTGGGTGGGGGGGGGGGAAGGGGCGATCTACAAATGCATTGAATAAGAAATTTAAAATGAAATTTTGTATTGGGTCTGAAACCCGCCCCTCCCCCCCTGTCTGTGAGCCTTTCAGTTTATCAGAGTTGGGTTGTTGAACTCTAAAAAGAAGCACAAGACGGGGACTGTGAAATTGTGGACTTTGTGCTTTACGGATTGCTGATGTGTTCAAAACAAGCGGCATCCACAAATTCCAAGAGAAGCTTAGGGATAGTTCATACTTCACCAAAATATGAAATATCAGACCGAAATATGAATAAATGAGGCAATGTGTATCATATAAGTACATTTATTGGATTGCAAATCTAATGAATTATTGTGGAGTTGAATGTATACGTCGTGGCAAATACAGAAAGGTCCAGAATACGTGTTCCATTAAATGCAGTTGCATATTTAATATGTCTGGCTTTTTGTTGTTGTTGTTAACTTGCAGGCGCAGAGGAGCAGAGGGAGGGGAAGATTAAACCTTTTCCTTTGTACTCCAGGTCCAACTAAAATTGTCCCTCAAGCTGGGATTTGCTGTAGGACAGGAGCTGCTATTGGTGAAACCATGCATTTATTGTAACATGTAGTTCGGCCTTGAATGTACAAGTTTTCAGGTCAAGTATGGGGAACTGGTGGCTCTCCAGATTTTGTTGGACTCCAACTCCCATCAGCCCCAGCCAGCATGGCCAGCGGTTAGGAATGATGGGAAGTCCAATAATACCTGGAGGGCCACAGGTTCCCCATACCTGTTTAGATCTTCTCTCAAACATATACACTGTAATTTTGCAATTTTATGGTACAGTCATACAGCTTGAAGTATGATGTATAAATATAACAAATTAGAATATGAGTTAGCATCTCACATGGAATTCCTCGCAATAATGACCGTAAGCTAGAGGTTCCTTTACACATCAGGAACCTGTTGCTATTGCACATGAGGACCTCCCCACTAAACAGGCACATGTTTGGTTTAGCAGATACTGTTATTACTGATCACCTGAATAGATGGGTGATCTAGAATAGAGATGGTGAGAATTCCGCCCATCAAACAAATAGTGCTCTAACATCTTTTCTTTGTTAGGGAGAAAGTTGGTTTGCTCTGACATTATTATTATTATTATTATTATTATTATTATGCATTTTTACCTGGGTTATAAGGTTCCTTAGGAGTTTATGCCTGAGCTGTGGAAGCTTTAGCATTACTGATTGGTAATTTATGTGTGGGAACAACTGACCTACTTAGGAAAACAATAAACAAGGAATGGCAGAAGGGACTTTACAAAAAAAAAATAGGTTAATAGCCCGGTAGGAAATAAATCAGGTTGTAGCTGTCACGATCTCCTGTGGTCAGGCAATATTGGCCACTATATATGGGGCAGATTAGGATGTGTTTGTATAGAATCTAATCTGTGTTGTGCTCCCTGATGTTCCTAATTCTTACCAATAAAGTGTACATGGATTAAGTTTGCCCAAATGACATCTGTTGTTATGTTGGGATTTTGTTGTACTATATCATGCACTGGCTAGATGCAGAGGAGTGTTGGGTGGCACCAGCTGGGGAACCCTCAAGGGAAACCCCTGGGGAAGAAGTCTCAGAGGCCAGGGGACTGGTAGTGGGATGATGGGTGAGGGGTCAGAGGGAGAAGAGGGAGCAGACTGGTAGGAGGAGGTGTTGGAAGCTGAAGAGGCAACAGGGTTTAGTGAGCAGGGAGAGGCTGTCCAGACTCAGGAGATGAGAAGGGCCAGGAGATGGAGATGAGGCAGGCTGCTGAAGAATCCAGGGGGTCTCCCTCTCCTGTTGAGACCAACCCCCCCCCCATCTCACAGAACACACAGAGAAATGAAAAGGGTGGAGCAATGAGAGACAAGGTTATGAGGCCTCAGTCTGCTGGGGAAGGAACTGGGGGAAGAGCCTCAGAGAGTGGTGGGAAAGCTCTCACAACTTTCTCATTGGGGCAAGACCTACTGGGAAGGATTGCTGTGACCACTAGGTATGCACTGTTTTGGTTTCTTTGAATAAAGAGTTAACTTCAATGACACTAGTGTTGTTGTTGTTTTATTGCTGACCTATTCCTGACTCCAGCTTTTGACATACTGCATCTTTTGCAGTTCATGTAGTAAAATAGATTGACAGATTTGGGATGGGTATAGACCAGTGTTTCCCAACCTTGGATCTCCAGCTGCTTTTGGACTACAACTCCCACCATCCCTAGCTAGCAAGACCAGTGGTCAGGGATGATGGGAACAGTACCGTCTTTCCCCCTTTTTAAGACACCGTCTTATAATTTTTTTCCCTCAAAAAAACACAGGGTGGCTTATTTTCGGGGGGATGTCTTATTTTTATTACGTCAGTATGGTACGGTACAGCCTCCCCCTGCACGCTGAGCAGGCGGGGCAGAACTCCGCAAGAGGCGCGTTTCCCCCCCGCGCCTCTCGCTGGTTCGCTGGCTCCATGTGCACGGGGAACAAGCGGGGCAGGGAAAGGCGTCTCCCCCCCCACGCCTCTCCCTGCGCGCTAAGCAGGAGGGGCTGAGGAGGCGACGGGAACAATGGCGGCACCACGGCTTACTTTTGGGGTACGTCTTACTTCTCACAAAGGTTAAAAAAACCCTGCCATGGCTTACTTTATGACTACGTATTAAAAAAGGGGAAACAGGGTAGTCTGGAAACAGCTGGAGCCCTAAAGTTGGGAAACACTGGTATAGACTATCTATTTTATCAATATTATTTTCTAGCATATCAAACGTGAATGACTTACTCAAAATGTGTTTTGGCATTTGTAACGTGTTTTTTTTTTTGCACTATTTGTTCCTTCCTTTTCAACTCGACCCATCAAGGGTTAACTCAGACTCTAGGCTTGACTGACTGAACATTCCATGAAGGGGGGGCGGTTGACTGTTGGAGAAGAATGTGCAGCAGTTGAGTTCAGTTGAGGGGTTTGGGAGAGGGAGTGTGAGGTGGTTGAAATAGAAGGTCTGTGAGAGTAGGTTTAGGTTAGGTAATTGTACGGTTATCTTTTATATGATTAACAAAGATATTACCACTGAAACTAAGTATGTACACAAGAAACCTTAATACAACCATTACGATCTTAAGCAAATAAAACTTCCATATTTAAAGTGCCAATCATAAAGTCGGCTGTATTATTTTCCAGCAAAGGAACATGAAACCCACAGGAGGGGATACCCATTAAAGATACTATACTTTCCTCCAGAGTGGAAAGGATAGATTGTGGCTGTGGAAGTACACTGAAAGGGCTTAAAGGGTAGACAGACCCAGGTTGTCAATAAGTTGCCTCAGGGAAGAGGCAAGCTTTTCTGTAAGGGGTTTCTAGTTGCTGAACCCTTTACATGGTAGACACAAAGGGATAGTCTCACATATAGCCCAGGTTTTAAAAAGGTACTTGGCCACGTTAGTTGCTGGAAAGGGACTCTCTTTTATTTGGTAAAAAACCTTCAAAGGCTAGAGGGTTTACCGAAAAGGCTAAAGGGATAAGTGGGAGGTTAGATTTACCTCATCAATCCCTGTTAGTTCTTTTAATAAATTGAGAGGGCGTAGTGAGAAGACGTAAGCAAGGGTCTTTTCGTTACAGCATTGCACCAAGATTCTTCTCTCCACCACACCCCCTCGGCCATTTGACATAATTTTGATTGCAATCCTATATCAATTTGTCTGGGAGTCCATTGAGCACGGTGGACCTTACTTCTGAGTAAGCATGCAAATAATTGCACTGTTGATCTTGGTTTGTGTGTGGCAGACTGTTCTTCCTAGTTACCTGTGTAAATGGTTGGGATTTTAGACATGGTAAAAAAAGAAGTGAAATGCCTTTTAAAATAAATTCCTGAAAACTGATTTGGAAAGTATATCCAAAACCATTGATATGCACTTTCAGGACAGGAAAAGGTAATTTGATTGGTTTACCTGCAAAGTGAAGGGAAAAAAAAGATGAATTCAGACAACCATATTCCCCACCCACACCGACTTTTGCAGTATCTAGGTACTGGGACTCAAACATAACCAGGTCATCTAAATAGGTCTTTGAAGTAGTGGACAACATAATGCTTATAGGTTTTCAAATGCATTCTGACTTTAGGACACTATCATTTGTTAGATCCTTTCCAGTACCATTGGATTCCAAAGGCAGCTACAAAAATAACCACATTAAGGGAAGAACCCAATTGTCTGAATCTATTATTGGGTATAGGCCTCTTTTAGATGGGTTGTTTTAATCCCATGCATATGCTTTAGGAGCAGTAACTAGTGCTACTCACGGGTGAATTGACCTGGTGCCTGTAGGTCAGTTACCCAGTTCTGCCCTATTTGCCCTCAAAAAAAGGAGGCAATGAATTGTGCTGCCGCATATCATTCCAATCACTGTCACAGCCCTTAGGCTGGTGCAATGTAAATGGCTGCCTTGGAGGGCAGTTTATGACGGGTACGAATGGTGGAACAAAGACTTGATGTGCGATTTTTTGTCTAGTACATTAGTGCCCTCCAGAGGGATAGCTCAGTCAGTAGAGCATGAGATTCTTAATCTCAGGGTCATGGGTTCAAGCCCCACGTTAGGCGAAAGATTCCTGCATTGCAGGGGATTGGACTAGATGACATTTGTGGTCCCTTCCAACTCTACAATTGCAGAGTTTGACTAAATTAGCCTTTGCTCTGATTCAGCACAGTCCTTCTTACATTCTCATCTTAGAGTATTGTTATTAGTTTGTGGGTGCAAGGCACCTATAATTCCTGAATTTAGTAAGTGTTGGAATTTAATCAGTGCCACAGCTGTACTGTGCAATGAAAAGGTCGTACCGATGGAGCAGAGTTAACTTCTCATTTTGTTCAGCTTCTTTTATAGAACATCACGCAAAAGGGGGAAATGAAGGGACATTCAAAAAAGAAATCTGTTCACTTGTACAGTGATGGCGGCCAATGGATGTCTAATTTGCCAGAATGTCTCTGGGGCATTCCTCTCTCTAATTTGTCACTTCCAGGTAAATAGCACCAGCTTTTCAGTATCCTATTACACTTTGATTTGGATTGGCTATGCTCTGTAGCATCAGTGCACTCCCACAAATGCAGTATCAACATGTGTAGACCACATTTTGGAAATTTCTGGAGTGAGCTTCTTCCTGTCATGTTGACTGATGTTTTGGTGCCAGACAACTCAGTCAAGGAGCAGGCCCAACGCCAAATCTCATTGACAAAATCTAATAGATGTGTAAGCCATAATGTTGGGGTATGTGTAGTTTGCCCAAATTGTATCAAGAGGGTGGTTAGGAAATCCTAACTTAAAGCTTCTTGCTGGGGAAAAAGCACTAGCAAGGAATGATTTTCCTTTTCTGCCAGCCCTCCAGAAACAAAAACCTTGGGAGGTTGCGTGATGGCTTAGAATCAGACACCACATGGATCTTGCTTTTCAACCCGGTCTCTCAGCCTCTAAGAAACTTGATGAAAGGGTTTGCACTGAGCTGGGATTTGATACCCGCTTTTCCCCACTGATAGATCTTTTTGCAATCATGTGCTTAGGGTGGGAATTGTGTGTAAAGCCACATGGTTTTAGAGACGAAGTTTTGTGCAGAGGGTAAGATTTGTCAAATGATTGGAAGTAGATTGACTTTACGTTTTTATTCCAATAGGAAGTCATGATGCTATGACTTATTGCTTGGATAAGGACTCGAAAGTGAGCATAAATGAATCCAAGTTGCTGCAATTTATGGACAAGCATATGCACAACATAGTACACCCAATTATTTTGAGGTGGTCTATAACACAGGTAAGCAGTTCTCAAACTTTCTGGTTCCTATGTCTTATTACTGAAGCTTGCTTTTACAACAGTTAGCATGCTCACTATGCTGTAAGGGCCATACTAGATGTATCATCCCACAGCTACCGCAAGGAGAAATAGAATAAATGTGCTTGATGTATTAAAAATGTTGAGGTTTGTGCTAAGCACAATCCACTGTCTTCTGAATACCATTTTTTAATCTAAAGTCAAAAAAGTGTGCTATTGAGACAATTCAATATTTTTCTTGTTTGCACTTTGTTTTTAACTTCACAGGTGCTGACTCTGTCAGAGCAACTGGATGCTGGAATAAGGTATTTTGATCTGAGGATTGCTCACAAGCCTGATGAACCTTCCATGAAATTGCACTTTGTTCATATGCTGTACACAACAGCGGTTGTAGAGGTACAGTTTTGCTTTCATAGCACTGAAGTATTTATTATTTCATATTATCATGGGATTTATTACCTGCCTTTCACCCCAAGGTCCCAGGGAGGACTTAAAACGCAACATCACAAACAATTTTAAAAAGCGTTTAAGACAACTGAGTTACTTATAATGATCTAACTCCCCTAGATGTTGTACTCCCAACTCTCATCAGCCTCATCCATTGGCCAGGGATGATGGCAGCTGTACCCCAATGTTTGGAGGGCTGCAGGTCCCCCAGCCCTGATCTAACTACTATTTAAGTGTTATGGGGCATGTGCCAGGCCCTTCCTGGTGCAGGTGAAAAAGCTGCATGTATGCCTCAATGTCTCATCTGTAACAGCCTTGGGGGGGGGCGTATCCCATTTGAGGAAGAGGAATTCCATCAGATTTACCATTGGCTTTTGGAACTATCAGGCTGTGTACTGGATCAGGCAGGTGCCAGGTAACTTGCCTTCTGATTCTGCAGCCAGTGCATAGAGTACTGACCCCTATGATCCTGCAAACAGTGCTGCAACTAAACATCCCATGCATACTAAGCAGGACTAGTTGGTCTGGCAAACTAAACCATTTGCATATTGTCTGCATGTATACATATGCATGGTTGCCATGGCTTTACCATGTCCTATTGGCAGAGAAAGCACCACATCTGTACCAGGTGAATCAGAAACTTCACTTATGTGCTCCCAGGGCTTGGTATGGGTGCTGGCTGTTTGTGCGTGCGTGCGGAGAATACGCTACCTTCCTACGGTCCAGATCATGGTCACTGATGCCATGATTTTCATTACAGAGTGCAATGGATCTGTATTGGAATGGAAGTTAGTGAATGCCATTATGGCCTGAAAAAGATGTTAACCCCCCCCCCCCCCATTTTGCATCAAATGATCTTTAGTGTTCAAAGTTCAAGGAGACGCTCCTTCAAGTCTGTAGTGTGGAAATATAGAACTAAGGACTTAGTTCTGCATACGTCCTATTGGAATGAAAAGGGCGCTGCTTAAGCACACCTGTGTTTTACATGGATCCTGTTCAGTGGAGCTTGTCTAGGGAAATCCAATATCCTTGATGACTTTACCACAATATGAAAGTTTAAAAACAACATGCATGATTGCGATTCTTTATTAAATTTATATCCTTCCCTTCCTCCCAAAGGAGCCCAAGGTAGCCTTGAGGACTGAAGGCATGTTAAAGTCAGAGAGCCATCAATATCTAGCTTGGGTATTTTGTATTCATTCTGTAGCAATGGCCCTGTTCAGAAGAAACCAGCTGTGCTTTATTTCCATTAAAATCTACAAACTTGCCCCATTGCTTTCAGTCTTGCTTGTGCATGTCTCTTTTTTCTGGATTGGGGCTGTTGCAATTAATTTGCAGGAATCTTGATAGTTGTGAAGATGCAGTTGACTGGAATATTGGCTACTGTTATGGTGTTTTATAAATACAGTGGTACCTCTGGTTACGTACTTAATTCGTTCCGGAGGTCCGTTCTTAACCTGAAGCACCACTTTAGCTAATGGGGCTCCCTCTGCTGCTACGCCGCCACTGCCTGATTTCTGTTCTCATCCTGAAGCAAAGTTCTTAACCTGAGGTAATATTTCTGAGTTAGCAGAGTCTGTAACCTGAAGCCTATGTAACCTGAAGTGTATGTAACCCGAGGTACCACTGTATCATAGGGATAGATCCAGACTAAGTTACTTTTTCTTAGCTCACACTGAATGGGATTTAAGTTATATATATATATATATATGGATTTAAGTTAAGGCAAAGCTAATTTGTTAGCTAAATGAAGTTCACCTAGTCTGTATCTAATCCAAATGTGTTATGGCTAGAAAGCGCAGTTCTCAAAAAGCTTTTTTCTCAGGTGTCCACCATTTCAACAAGACCCAAAACTTAGACTTACTAAAGATTCAGCGATGACCATGTTGACTCAGGTATAACATAGCAATTCCTTGTGATGTCTGGCTTGCATATTTTAATCTGTTTGAAGATTATTAGGATTCCACAGCAGGCTAAGCAACAATTACAGCAGTCAAACATTACTAACCCTAAGTGTTCAAAATATGAATCAGCTTCTCAGAATTGCCTGACTGGCTTTGCAAAGCATGAATTAAAACTTCTGCTTCTCTTTTATTGGCCTTCTAGTTTCCAAGAGGTTGGAACAGATTGTTTTTCAAAAAACTGAGATCCTGGTGTACCTAGATTTCCAAGAATAATAGATATGCAGACTGTGGTTCAAAACAAACTCTGGTCAGTTTTAGAACAAGCCAACTTCAAGCCACAGTGTCTGAAGCTAACAAGTTTGTTTTATGTGGCAATCTCTGGTCCAAATTCCTTCTCCAGGCTGTCTAGAAGGAAAGCAAAGAATGTGTGAGCCCAAGACTTGTGGCTACTTCCTGGTGTGTGTAGTGCTAAAACATGGTTTACCATTAAGTGAGAACTAGACAGTTGTGTTTGCTAGATATTTGGGTGCACTGGCCTTTATAGAGATTTCTGTACACACAGAGGCTTCCTCTGTGTTTTCTTTTTAATGAGACAGGGAGTGCACCACATGAACAGAAAAGGAATTCTGGTGCATACAGTCTTTCCCTTCCATGTAGAGGAGAGGTGGGAAAACCACAACTTGAGGACGGCACGCAGCCTCCAGCCTTGCCCAATGTGGTCCTGACACCTCTCCCCAGAATATCCTGTAGCTCACTTTGGTCAAGTGCTGCCCAGCATGGAAGGAAAAGCAAGTTGCAAGTGGAGAAACATATTGATTCCTGTCTTTGTGGCTCACTTTCCTTCCCAGTTAGGCTGGAGAAAAAGAAGTCTCTGTAGATGGGTACACTCAAGAATCTTTGGATCACACCATATGTATCTAATAAATCAGATCCTCTTTTTTTATTAAATCAAATGGGCCATTAATTCTGCCTAATATGTGATGAATGTTCTGGGTTTTTGTTGTTGTTGTTGTTGTTGTATTGTATTTGACCTGCGGTAACTTCAGGTTCCTAATTATAACACTGCCATATTTATTGGAAAATAATGATTGAGCAACCCACTCCTAAGCTGATTGCTCTGTTATGTGTGACAAATTGATTTGATGTCAATAGGATTTGAGACTATGCAACAGATGTTAATATGAGCCTTTTAAATCAAAAGGCCTTCTGAGCTAGGATACCTCTTCTTGTTTTGGTTTGTTTGGGTTTCTTTGGCATATGCAAAGGGAAAAGCAGTGGCATATGTGCTATAGTCATAGAATCACAGAATTGTAGAGTTGAAAGAGACTCCGAAGGTCATCTAGTCCAATGCCCTGCAATGCAGGAATTTCAACTTAATCATACATGACAGATGACCATCCAACCTCTGCTTAAAAACCTCCAAGGAAGAAGAGTCCACCATCTCTCATGGCAGCCTGTTCCACTGTTGAACAGCTCTTCCTGTCAGAAAGACAGTAATGCAAACAGGGCAGAAGTACTCTGCTGTGTCATAAGGACAGGTTACTTGTCACTTAAGACTTGAAAATTAAAGTTGAGATTTCCAGGATTCCACAGTTTAGTCAAGATTATTCTATAGTTGCAATTACATCAACTGGGTTTTTATTTTAAGCTGTCTCTACTGTAGACAAGGTAAAGAGCCCCTGGGCAGTTAAGTCCTGTCAAAGGTGACTATGGGGTGCGGCGCTCATCTCGCTTTTCAGGTCGAGGGAGCCTGTGTTTGTCCACAGACAGCTTTCCGGGTCATGTGGCCAGCATGACTAAACTGCTTCTGGGGCAATGGAACGCTGTGGCAGAAGCCAGAGTGCACAGAAATGCAGTTTACCTTCCCGCCACAGTGGTACCTGTTTATTTACTTGCGCTGGTATACTTTTGAACTGCTAGGTTGGCAGAAGCTGGGACAGAGCAACAGGAGCTCACCCTGTCACGTGGATTCGAACCGCCGACCTTCTGATCGGCAAGCCCAAGAGGCTCAGCGGTTTAGACGACAGCACCACCCACGTCCCTGCATACTGTAGATAATATACTCAGCTTGTGTTAGCTAACATATGTCAAACAGGAAATGTGTAAAAAAAAATTCCAATCCTGCACAATCACTGTATCACAATCACTGTATCTGTAGTATGCAACTTAGTATCACTTGTGAAATTAATCAATTACAGGTTGCTGTTCGTTTCAGTTTCCTCGTTGCACTTAGCAGCTATTTATTTTACTTGTTTTGTGTTGACTTTTGCAGGATGTCCTGTGGGATATTTTACGATGGTTGAGAAACCATCCCTGGGAGGTTGTCGTTCTAGCTTTCAGAAACTTTGATGGATTAGATGAGGACCATCACCGCCATTTGATCTCCCGCACAAAGGAGATCTTCAGTGGAAAACTGTGTCCTAGAAATGTAAGTTGCTTGGAATGTTTGGTTGTGAAGTTTCAAGATTGTAGAAGCCTTATTCACACTGGCCTGTTCAGGATGATACACTGAAATAAATAGGATTGCTCATGTACATATCCTCGAACTATGCTCTAATAATTGAATGAGATTCTGTACATATTAATATGAATACCCACATCCTTTTTGGTAAATAGGATTTCAAAAGATGCACTGTGATTCAATGGCAATAGTTTAATGTTTAATTTCTTAAAATGAAAAAAGAAGTGGTGTTGAGACTTGAGGCGTACTATCCAATTGGTGGATACAGACTGAAGCTAGTTAAAATGGAAAGGAACTCTTTGTCTGCTAACATTTTTCCACGACTCAGCCCTGTTTTTGAAAACAGATTCCAGAGCTCAGCTTTAGCGCAAATTAAATTATGCATTGCTATTACTGACATTACTAAGATGTTAAATGTTTCGGCATGTAAACATGTTGACGTAGTTAAGTTCTACCCTGCACAGACCCATTGAAAGTAATGGACCTAATTCCGTCATGTGGCTTAATTTCAATGAGCCTACGAGTAAAACACTGGCCTAATCTACCCTCCCAAAATGGGCATCAATCCTCTCCTGGCTGAAGTAAGCTTTTCCCAGGTTTGAATCATAGAATCATAGAGTTGGAAGAGACCACAAGGGCCATCCAGTACAACCCCCTGCCAAGCAGGAAACACCATCAGAGCATTCCTGACAGGTGGCTGTCAAGCCTCTGCTTAAAGACCTCCAAAGGAGACCCCACCACACTCCTTGGCAGCAAATTCCACTGAATGGGTGTTTGGTGTGGGTGTTCAGTATCTGGTCAAATGTAAAACATACCACTGAATAGTTGCTCCATTGACAGCAATGGGATTTACTCGCAGGCAGTACCGCAGACAATTCTGTAGCCTGGTCCACATGGCTGTATGGATAATGAATCGAGGGTACCAACTTGAATAATATATGGGGGAGGAGAGGCAGGTAAGCCCTGCCCTACATAATTGATCACATAATGCAGCACATTCACACTATTTGTATAGCAATGCCCATTAACTTTGGACCCCCCCTTTGAATATTTTATTGGGGTGGAGGGTGCTGAAGGGACCTTGGTCCCTAGGAGTTGGCTCCTTTATAGTGAATTGTGCTGTGATTTTTTTTATAAAAGTACTTAGGTAGGAAAGGAAGAAAGGTCCTTTGTTTTTTGAATAGACCCCAGTCCTAAGCTAGTGGATAGGCATCAAACTAGCAGAGGTTATATTAAAAGTACATAGTCCATGGAAGGGGGTGGAGGAAGAGAGCCTCCATGAATTCAGTGGCCTTATCCTCAAAAGTGTCTTGCAATCCACTTGCGGCCACCGTCTTACTGTCAAATATTTTGCTATACAATTAGGGAACTATAGGAAGTATGACTTGGAACTTGAGGTTCCACAGAGCTGCTTTGAACTTGATCCTCATCCTTCCTATTGAGCAACATGAATTCAGTACGTTGACTTCCCTTATCTTTCAGGTCACTCCGACCCTACGGAGCATGTGGTCCTCTGGCTACCAGGTTATTGTGTCCTATGACGATCCAGGACAAGTGGTAAAGTACTGCGAGTTGTGGCCTGCGATTCCCTACTGGTGGGGAAATAAAACAACAGCGGCAGAGCTTATCCGTTACATGGAGATGAGGAAACAGAATGGTCGCCCAGGTAATTGCTGCTGCATTTTGATTTCCCAAATGGCCAGCTGGCTGGGGCTGATGGGAGTTGGAATCCAAATTCTGCAGATAGGAGGCGGAGTGCTTGGGTCCAGGAGAAAGGGTAGCTTACAACTGAGCAGAATTGCTTGTGGGCAGGCAACTTGATTTTCATTTCTGAGAAGCAAGGTGTGCTCATCCATGTCAGTTCTGCTCTTAAGTGCCCAACTCCGGTACCTGAAATGAAAATCTAGGTGAAGATTGACTGCTGAGTTAAGAGCCATAGTCTGCACTCAGCTGTGGAATGCCTTCCACTGTAGGGCACATCCCCATACCTTTTAAATTTGTGCTTTAGTCCATGGAGCTAATCTCTTCTTTTTCAGCTGGGTGGCCTTTTAGAATGTTTTTATGCTCCTTGTGTTGGTTTTATGTGGATTTTATATTGAGGGTTTTGTTTTTCATCAGATATAATGAAACAATCGTCTAAATGTTGTGAACTACGCAGATATGAATGGTCAATGGGGTGGTCTACTAGATGGGTAAATAAATGGCAAGAGATTACTTAAAAGTATTATCTGGCTTGCTCTCTGTGGTTTGTGAATGCAGCAGAACCAACATAGTGGTAGAAAGGGAACAAGTCTGCTCTTCCTTGCTAAAATAAATAACGACACTCTATGCTGGTACAGAAAACACATATCTAAATGGGGATAAAATCACAGGAACTAGCAATTCTCCTTTTTCTTTTTTCCCTACAGCGGGATTATTTGTTGCAGGAATCAACCTCACTGGAGATTTAGGTTATATTCTCGCACATCTACGTGGATCTGTTAAGAAAATGACTCTTCCTGCCCTTCCATTTCTAAACCAGTGGATTAAAAAACAGCGTCCTGGATCCAAGAAAGACTGTATTAACATAGTTGCTGGAGACTTCATAGAAAAAAATAACTTTGTGGAAAACGTGATAGGCCTTAATAGAAAACTTTTAAAATAGCATTGCAGCTTTGATGCATGCTTGGGTTAACTCCTAGCATGCTATCTCAAAAGAAGAAGAAACAAAAACCATAAATAACCCACCTACCTCACGGGAATGTTCCGAAGATTTTGCTTGCAGCTAGGATATGGATAAACTGAAGGTGGCTTCATGAAATTCATGGAAATTTCTATGAAAAGACCCAGTTTTCCTGGGAAGCATTTAGTGCAGTAATTGCACTATACCAATATACAATCTCCCAAAGCCCTGCTCTAAAAGATATGTGCATTCCAATCTACCAGGTATTCCTGTGAAACATTGAGTGTTTGGGACAGGTATCCAGCAACAGCAACCACAGGCAGAGCAGCAGTCTATGCTGTTGTGATCTGGGAGAATAAGGAAGATACAAAAATGGAAAACCGGGAATGCAGGCTCCCACAGTTAAGGAATTGGCTCATCTTGAAAGCTGTTCAAAGACGTGTGCACAAAGAAGTACAGTAATCATGACAGCGCAGCTTTTCTTCTTGGTTCAAAAGCCAAGATGTATCAAGTTCCCTAAAGGCTGCTAAAAAGTCGTAAAGGGAAGTGAGACAGTGACTCTGGATTGTGTGCTCAGCTACACTAGGTCTATAAAACTCTGCATGGTTACCAAATTCATCAAGGCTTACTTCTGCAAAGATAAGGAATGTGATTGAAGTTCATGGTTTAGGGACCACTAGGAACAAAATGTTTAGCCAGAGCATCATGTTTACCACGGTAGGCAACAGGAAGGGGAATATTCATTCCAAAAGCAAACCTTAGGGAGTCATACTGAATAAATAAGAGCACTAGACTTCAACCACTATGTCGCAGCGTTACAGAAAAAGCTAATCTACTTCTATGAAGGGTATAAGAAAGGAACAGCAGCAGAAAGGCTGACTAATGTATTTCAGAATCCCTAGTCAGTGTTAACAGTTCTAAGTGTACATTGAAAAAAATAGAGCTACAATCAAGTTTCCCCTCAAGGCATTAAATATTTATTTTTGTTAAAGGACGGGAGCCCAGGCCTATAAGATAAAACTTTGGGACTTTTCTTCTCCAAACAAGTAAGTACTTTTTAACAAAGTGTCAGGAATTGTAATACAGAAGTTAGAGCAGCATTAGCAGTCTGGAAATTCACGGCAACTTTTCTGATAAAACATTCACTTTGATTAAAAATTAGCTTTCTGACTGATAACAGACCCTGCATATAAGCAATTGAATAGATCTGTCACTTTGCCAAGGATGGGTGGTTTTATGCAATTCCCCATAAACTGAAAGTGTTGCAATATTCTAGCAAAGCTCTCTCTCTCTCTCTGTTTGTGTGTGTGTGTGTGTTTAACAGCTCTGCAATACCTATTAATCAGAGATCCTCTGCAAAGATAATATATCTTGTTAATTGCAAGAGGAATAACTTGATCGAGGAAACAGTCTTTTGTATTTGCCCAAAGTGGAATTGTTTATGATCACCTTCACGTTGGCTGTGCCATCTTCAGGAACAACATCCACATCTTGCACTGTTGCTTCTTTGTAGAGCCAACTAGAAAGGCAGAAAACAGTGAGTGCCTTATAGACATTGGCTGTATGCAGACAAAAACCCATCTCTGGAGTATTAGGAACACCGTGTGCTTATGCACTCACTCCTACCCTTGCATGCTCAGATTAATAAGCAGTTCCCTGGTCTGAGCAAATGCTTCAAATCAGGATTGGAGTTCAGTTTGCACGATACTCATTAATACTTCATGTGAGGTGGGCACAGGAAGGAGGTAGGGTAGAGCTGGGGACTCCCTAACCCAATATGAAGAATAAGAACTCCTTAGCTCCCTTCTACATTGAAACAAAGCAGTCCTGCGACTGCAGCCTAGAGAGTCAATGGGAAACATTGGTGATGTGTTCTGTAGTAGTAGTAGTAGCAGCAGCAGCATGATTACAAGTTACTGGCCTGGTGGCACCCAAGGACATATTTCACCAAACTCAAGGTCAAGAAAGCTAACCAACACACCAAGAAGGGAACCCTTTCAGCTTTAACTGTTACAACAGAACCAGCAGAAAACAGGCAGGCTGTGAGTTTGGCAAGGAAAATGAAGCTATTTTTTAAAGATGGCTAAAACTTTGCTGTAGCGAAAGACCATCTGCGTTTGATGAAAAAGATCCTCGATACAAATTTGCTCTACAACAAACATCCCGCAACCAGTAAGTAGCCTCACCTGAGCTGAGGTCCAGATAGATCGATTTTAATTGTCATAATGTTTTTTCCTGTTACTTTCAAAACTCTGCTGTCTATTTCCTTTTTTAATTCTTCTAAACCATGCCCGAGGAGAGCAGAAACGGCCATTGCATCTGGCTCAGCCGGATGATACCTCGAAGAAAGCAGAGGTCAGAAAGTCAGGTCTTGGCAGCAGGAAACAATATAGTTGATACACAGGGTGTTTTGTTGCTGTGGGCATAGGAATGTTTCAGACATATTAAGATGATGCTCATATTTTGATTTCATTCTATGTAACCTCCTAGTTGATATTGGTTGGTGTCACTTTAGTGCCTTATTCCAGAAGAACATTCTGGAATTAAGCTCCAAGATAATTTTGTTTAGGGAAAATTCAAGAGTATCAGGATCAGAAGAACGGTAAAATTCAGGTATAAAATCAAACTTGATCATGCATGTGGTTGACTCTGGTTCCTATCACTATCTAGTATCAAAAATATTGAAGTAAATGCAAAGTTATTTCACTCTTAAGCCAATCACATAGCTCAGGTGCCACGTCTGTCTTCACCATAAATGTAGTACAAATTAATTTTTTCTTCAATTCCCAAAGTGTTGAATGTTTCTGAGCCTCATTAAAAGCAAGCAGCTCTTTTGAGGGTTGTAAATATTAAGTGGCTTATTTTTATTTCATTGATATGAAGCATTTATAAATGAAGAAACTCACAAACCAGTCAATCCAGCTTAAAGGACACAACATAATTTATATTTAAATAAGTTTAAAACCGAGGAAATAAATAAATCACGAACTGTTGTGCGCTGGATTCCACCTAGCATTCATTTGGCCTTGTGAGTTAGAGAAAATGTCTAAATTTTTGGACATGCTGGGTGGGATCCAACCATCCACCTTGCATTCATGGAAGGCCTTTTGACTTGGCAGAAGCCTCTGCTAACCCCTGTACCCCTCCAGAGAGTGGAAGGATTTTCCAGACCAGTGTGGAGGTGTCTGATGGATCAAAAACCCTTCCATGAGTGCCAGGGATTCTATCCACTGACTTTTGGCTCTTGTCCAGGTTGACAGGGTCGTGGCGTTTTGCCAGCGATGCAGAAAATGAATCTGGCACATTGCAGCTCATTGCAATACTCTAGTTTAACTTGATTAAGAACTGAGATAGCTGGGAGATATAGGCAATAACATTCTGTTACCTCTTACCTATTTATCAAATCCACTTTATTGTGAACTTCAATAATTGACTCCAGTAAGTGGCTGGGAAGATTAAGTTTCCTGAGAACTGATAGCACGCTTTCCTTCTGGAGGCTGCTTTCTGGATGGCTGACATCCCGCACGTGTACAATTAAATCCTAGTAACAAATAATATGCATGCCCCAAAAGGTGTTATTTGACGAGCCGTAAGAGAGGAGGGTGGTGTTTCATACTGCTATTTGATGAGGTACAAAACTGAACTCTAGGTGAAGTATTATTTGGCTAATTCCTAGAGTGCCTGTTTACTTTCCTAAGAAGTAGAAATTGCTTTCAACTCTAGCATATATTAACATTAACTATAGACCTTAAGCAATTCAGCCTTCTCCTAAGGCTAGAGGTGGAAGTCCTTGGAACAACAGGAAAAATAGACCAGAAAAAAAATGCCTCCAACCAGATAAAACTGAAGCTCCTTTTCAGTCAAATACTCTTGCATCACTCTGTACTATTTAAGATGTGTGACACAAATGAGGGCTTAAAATAAACCTATTTCTGAGAAAGACCCAAGAAGGCAGAAGTCAGCACGAAATACAACATATTTAGTTTGTTTTTGGAAATCAACGTAAGAATTATTACGGGGGCGGGGTGAGTTGCACCCCTTAGGTATTATTTTTTGCTAAACAGATTAAAAACTTAGTATCTAAAGTCCTCACTTTTGACAATGTCCAATACAAATTGAGCGCAGTATGTTGCAGTCCTCAGGTCTTCCTGTAGGTTAGTCAAACAGAAGCCTATAAATTCCTCAGAAACAAGTGCTAGTATCCAGGGGACCAGTATTTGCACCCACCTAAAGAGTAACTTCTCCCAAATATGTTTGTTGGCTTTTAAGGCTCCATGTCTGTTGAAAGGTGGTGGTTGTACTTACTGAGCAGGCTACATCTTCTAATGTAGCTGAAAACGATTCCACAAGGTCATGGGGCAGCTGAGACAGAAATCCAATCGTGTCAACATACAGGACAGTCAGACGTGATGGCAGGAGGCCAGCATGGGCTGTAATGTCCAATGTTGCAAAGAGCTGATCTTGAGGCTGCAGTGCTGAATCCCCAGTAAGGGCCTTGATTAGAGTGGTTTTACCTAACAGAAATCAAGGAAGGAAGTAAAAGCTGAACCAGCCACAATTATAAAAGGAGGGGGGGAGTTAATGGGATGGAGACTGGTCATTTATAGAAGCACAAAACCAGCCACCATCTCAATACTATTTTATAATCTACATGCCGGTGCACATCAGTGTGTTATGGACAGGTGTTCAGGAGATCATGACCCATCAGGTTTCATTTGACCAGAAGGAAGTGTGCCTGTGAGTCTTTTTGTGACTGGTAGGGGGTCCCAGGCTCTGAGTCCCTTCCCTTCATGAAAGAAAGCTATGGAGCTAAGTGTGCAGCACCTTTCTGTGAAATGAGCCAGCCTGGCTGCTTCCCCCTGTCAGCATTTGTAGAAATCAGAGCTGCGATTGATGAGAGGCTTGTTTCGACACCAGTAACAGGAAACCCTGAGGTCCTAAACAGCTTGTATTTCCCCCTCCCCTTTAGTGCACTTTCCCTGCTTCTGTCTTATTTTCTAGTGGTCCTTGAAATCTCCGCAGTTTTCAATTCCTTTTCTCCTACATATCAGGCTCCACCTATCTTGTGGTGGGATCTGGTACTCCCTGTAAGCTGTTTTCTGAAATGCTACCACACAATATACACAGGTGGGTATTAAGGAATCCCCTTCCACACATGGCAAATGCAAAATGTGAAAACTTTGCAAAGAGGCTTAGGCACTATCATTTATCAAGGATTTAAGATATGCGGGAGACCCTACTAAGTAACAAAAAAGCACTTTGTTTTCTCGGGAAGAACTGGCATGCATAGATGTTACAGTCCAAGAATTAAAACTTCCTTACACAAAGCTCTCTTCACATTTGCGTGAATTTCCGGCAAGTACTTAAATACCGGTACTAGCAACATAAGTATTTGTGGTGCTGTTCCCTACCACAATTAGTGTAGCCCATTACTGAAATAGTAGGAAACTCGCACTTTCTTCTTTGACTTCTGAGTATGCGCCTTTTTCTTCTAAGCCTCTCTAGTGCTTTTCGAATTTTTAGTTCCTTTTCTTTTAAGAGGCGAAGTTGCATTTCCATGAACGTTTCACCTGAAAAGCAAGCAGCAGCAAAGCAAAAATCACCCATTTGGAACACATGAAGGAAACAAGGGTGACACCAAAGATTAAGTCTTTGCAAACTTAATTTTTTAAAAAATAATCCAACAACAATAACAATAAAAGCTGGAAACAATCTGAAAAGTCATGTACCATTTTTTGTTAAAGTGTAAGTTTCCATCAGTAATGATAATATAAAATAAAGAATTTTAATATACAGTACAGTGGAACCTTGGGTTACGTTACCCTCGGGTAACATAAACTTCGGGTCGCGAAAGCGGCAAACCCGAAAGTGTTTCGCCACGCGCACATGCGCAGAAGCGGTCCACTGCTGCGCGTGCATGTGCAGAAGCTGTCTCTCGGGTTGAGAAAACTTTGGGATATGGCTGGATCTCCGGAACGGATCCTGTTCACAACCGAAGGTACCACTATATATGAAAATAAAATTTTGGAAGGGATATGAAGGATTCAGCAGTTGGTGGAACACAATAAAAAGTGTGTTTACAGTGGTACCTCTGGTTACGAACCATGCCTCTCACTGGTTCGCTGGCTCCCTGCGCATGCAGGAGGGGCTGAGGAGGTGATGGGAACAATGGCGGCACCACGGCTTACTTTTGGGGTACGTCTTACTTCTCACAAAGGTAAAAAAAACCCTGCCATGGCTTACTTTATGACTATGTATTAAAAAAGGGGAAACAGGGTACGTGCTAACCAGGCCACAGATTTTCCTGGAGAATCCACAGAACCAAGTCTAAGCAAACATGTTTCATATGCATGGCTCTAAAGGAATCATTATAAGAACAGTTCCATAAAGACAAACTGCTTTTGGGTGGTAATCAGTGTTTGCAGCAAAGCCCTTGATTGCAATAGTGATGGGTGTTTTTTTTACTATTTATTTCCACAATATATGCAGCCTACCTGAACCCATAATGTATCTTGAGCCACCTCTCTGCTGATCCAACCGATTGACATCATTTCTTACATTGATCCTGAGGGACAAAAAAATTAATATGCCTTTCAATGGCCATAAAAGTCTATTGACAGTTAAGTTACAATGGATGCAACTCAGATAAAATTAGTCGAAACCAATGAAAGAAGTTAGTTGCACTTAAAGTAAATACCATTGCTTTTAATGAGACCTAAAGCACAAGCCTATACATGCCTAGCCAGAAGTTAAACCCCACTGAGTTTGACAGCACCTGCTCCCAGCTAAGTTGGCATAGGACTGTAACCTTACACATAATTAACATTAGCTAAGATCAGGGTCAATCTGCAATTCTTTCTGATCGTTTAAACATACAGTAATACTTTCATTGGCAAAGAAATCTGTTTTATGGTACTATGCTAGACTTTTAAACTGATGGTGTTTTCACGCATAAAAAAGTATGTTAAGGGTCTATCAGAACTTCCGAAAACTACATACACACCCCTGAAAGGAGATGAAGTGCTGAATAATCACTCATAGAAAACTGTAATGATAATTTTTTTCATGTACCGGTATATATCTTTTAACAAAAAAAGGTAACTGCAAAATAGCTTTAGAAAACTTCTTAACTTGATCTAAAGCTGCTTTTATATGTTGTAAGCTGCCATGTTATATTTTATAATTTTTTCAAATAAAAACAAACAAACCAGTCTTCCCCAGTTTGGTGTTCTATTGATATTTCAGACTACAACAACCATCAGCTTCAGCCAACATGGTCTGTTGTAGCTGTAGCTGATGGGAATTGTAGTTCCAAACATCCGGAGGGCACCAGATTGGGAAAGACTGATCTAAGTTTTGTAATGTAGTTTAACTACATCTATCAGTATATTACACAACACGCAAGTCAATTTTAAGTTATTATCTGAAAGCGGTTCTGCTTTCTGTTCAGATACTAACATGAAATGTGCATTGCTTTAAGTACCTTAGAAGTGGGATTTCAGCCAATGCTATCTGGAGCTTTGCCTCTTTGGTTCGAGCATTGCAGCGGAAAATATGAAGGACGACTGTGTATCTGTCAAAGACCTTCACTTGCCAGGCTTCTTCAAGTTCTTTCTTTTAAAAGATAAAATAAACTGAAAGTTTTTATATTGCCTGTGAATTTGATGGAATTCAGAATTTTAACAATGTACTGCTGTAAAATTAGCATCTAATGGCTTTAAGGACTTGATTGTAAAACCTATCAGAACAGCTCACACCACTGAAAGAGGCAAAAGCGAAACCTCGTGCTTCATTTCCTGCACATTTATAGCCCTCTGATATAGAAGATGTCACTCCTGGAATGGGGATGGACCAAGTAGCCTCATCCCATAGACTTCATGCGAACAACACAACTATCTGTAGCAACAGACCAACAGACCCATGTACAGCTGTACATGCAAAGGCTTCTATGTGACCTGGAAACAACTGCACAGGCTTCTGGAGTACATAGAAGCCTTTGTGCATACAACTGTATGTGCAAAGTTTATCAGCACACACTCATGGGAATGAGGTCTATGCATCCCTGGTCCTTTGCTGGACAACACAGGAACAATATATTCTGAAGAAGGATCTGTGCTCCATAAGCCTTTCTAGACATGGTTTTACCTACACCCAAGTCACCTCCTATGATGAGTTTCCTCTTCTCTGGCGTAGCATGTGTGAATATGTACCATATCACCGGGCACTATCGCATTGTGAGTTTCCCTGCTCCCACCAGCAGCTGGTACCTAGTGGAGTGGATTGAGTAAACTACTGCATTACAACATTGTGTCATTGTGTGGTCTGTATTTATGCTACAGAGGGGAAATGTCATCACAAGGAAGTATTTGAGGTGCAAGTAAAAGAATGCCTAGACCAGTTTTTCATGTGTATATTACAAACTGATGCATGAAAAGGCAATAACACAGGGCAGCATGGAACCATATTTAGGTAAAATTTAGTGATGTTTAGCCATGAAGCAAACATCATACTCTGTCATAGTCCAATCATATGCAGGTTTACTTAGCCTGTTCAACAGCAAGTGAATAAAATCAGTTATTTCTCGACTACTGGACTTCTGGACTACTACTAAACCAATGATTTATGCAGATTCTTAGCTACATTCACACTATATCAATATAATAAAAATATTCCAGAACCACGAAGGAAGACTTGTTAGCTTAGATATAAAACTTTGGATTACCTTTGTTAGAGGAGAAAGCCTTTCAACATTTACAAAGACAGATGATATGTTTGGCAGTCCTTTAATCTTATCTAAAAGAAAAGTATTGAGATACATAATTTTGTAACAGTGACATTTTTTTTAAAAAAAGTGAACTAGTAGCCCTGCATTTTAGGCATTTCTCAAGGATTGGCAGGGCAGGCACCCACTCCCTCCGCAGTGTCCTACAAATACTCATCAATCACATTCCTAGGGACAATTCACACCCTCAGGTAAGGCAAGAGTTTCAGCATCACTCATTTGCTAAGAAAACATCTGACTAACTCTTGCAGATAGCCAGATTATAGCATTATACTTGAACTACTACCAGCATCTGATGTTGGATTAATGTATATGGATATTAATCTGTGTCCCAATTTGGGTGCATTAGAAAACAACAAAAGTGCAACAGCTGGTGCATGAGGGGAAGGTGTAAGCGGGTAGTACACATGCAGAAAGCTTGCTCAGAGTTTAATAAACAGCAGGTTAAAGAGTGTTAGAACTGAACCAGTCCATTATGTACAGTCAACTGTTGTTATTATAGCAAACCTAAATGTTTCACTGAAACAGTCACAGTGATATATTTCAAAGTTATAGCCATTAAAAAAACCAAACCTGAATTATAACATGTAGCATTTAAATTAGTATATAAATCTTATGGTTAGATACCATGGGGTTTTGTTTCATTTTATGAAAATGATAATGTGAAGCATTAAAGGAGAAAAGAAAAAAGCTTAAAAGCTTCCTATGGGTATTGTCTTACCAGTCAGAAGCTGAAAATTCCCTTTGCCAAAGATAAATTTCTTGTCAGGAACTTTTGTAGAAAGGATTATTTTATCTACAACTGTCCAGTTCTGTATGGTGTTTATGAGAGCAGCAGCCTCAGCCAGTTGTAGTTCAGCTGTCAGTTGGGAGAGAAAAATTCTAGTCACATAACATCCATGTTCAACATCTGTTTATCCATAAACACACAGTTATAATGAAAAGTACATCCACGAAATGAAATCTTAGAATGTTAACCCCTTTCAAGCTAGAGGCAATGTCACGTCTAGAGACGGAGACACCAGTCTGTTTCTGTTCCAAGTCAGTTTCACATGTGCTCAAAGTTCCATGAACCCGTGCAGAAGTCACCAAAAATTCAGTTTAATGCATTGTTAATAATGCATGTCACCGTAACAGCATTATTAACAATAATTGCATCTATACCCCTCCCTTTTCCCCATGGAGCTCAAGGTGTGCATGGATGCCCCCCCCCCCCAATCTCATTTAATCCCCTGAGAGGTAGGTTAGGCTGAGAGGCAGCTGACTTGGGCTGGTTTCTATGCCTGGTGCAAACACCTTTACTCCATGTGCCAGTACAACATAGAGGAGGACAAGCTGAACGCATCTGCGTTGCAGACACACCACCTTTCTTGTGTGGCTGTGCCTGCCGTCTGGCATCACACCTGTGGTCAGCTGCGGCTTGCCTGGCCCCCATTTCACAGCTGGATGAACAATAAACACTTTCTGGGCGTCAAGAGGAAGAGTGGGCAGGCTCGATTCCAGCAGATCTTCATCTATGTCCAGCCTGTCCTCGTCTTCCCCGTCTTCCTCCTCGTCGCCCCCTGCTCCACAGCTGCTCCGGTTGCCGTCCCAACCCCTCCTTCCCTTAGCAGGCCCATGGCCAGACTCCGGGAGCCGATAGCCGGCGCCTGTGGTGTGCCAAAACCTGACCGGAGCGGGCGCTGAACGCCCAGCCGGTGGGAGAGGAATAGCGACGCGCAACTTCTGCAGCAGCTGCCGCCACCGAAGACTCACGAGGACCATGGCGCGCGCGTGTGTGTAACACCCATTAAGTCCCCCCAGTCGCGACGGTCCGTCCCCCAAAACACGCCCCGGTTGGAACAGAGCCGGGCGTAAAGCCCAGCTCCCCCTCAAGCTCCGCCCACCAACCCGGAGCAGAAGCAGCTGCCATGAGAGGGGCGGGGCTTGAAGGAAAGAGCGTTCCAAAGCGGAAATCTCGTTCCTATTGGGTAAGTCGCGGCACGTGACGGGGAGGTTCCCGGGGTTCGGGAGCCTCGAGCGACTTTTGTGGGCGGGGCTCGTGCCGCTGCTGTGATTGAACGCCTGGGCGGGCCGGGCCGCTCCCCCAGCAACAGAACCGGGCCTTCGCCTGGGCCGTTGTCGGCCAACAGAAGGGTAGGGGGGCGCGGGCGGGTAGATAGCGTCCGGGCTGAGGAGGGGCACGCTTGCGCAACGCCGCGGCTTCCGTGCTTGCGCAACGCCGCGCGCGCGCGCGAGACTCGCCGCGTTCTCGGTCGGCGCCCCTTTTCATCTCTTTGCAAGGTCCCTTTCCGCCTTGCGTGGAGACTTTCCTCTTCCTTCCTCCTGCTCCTCCCGCTTCTTTGCGCTCTGCTCCACTTCTCAGTCTCTCCGCGTACTCTTTCCCTTGGGGTGGCCATCCGTTTGCTTAAAGGTTCGGTGGGAGTTTCCCAACGGCAGGAATTCAACCGCTGGAACTCCCCCTCCCCCCAATTCTGGCCGCTCCCACCCACCTACCCCGTGTGAAATATGTACCTGTTGATTTTCTGGTGTGGTTAAGGACACAGGACTTGCAAAACGACGACAATCTCATCTTGTTGTTTGGGAATATATTTTTTTGCATCCAAATCTTGCCTTGCACCTTCCTACGAACATACTTTCCTTTTCCCTGGCTGGGGAAACCTAGCCAGATGGGCGGGGTATAAATAATAATAATAATAATAATAATAATAATAATAATAATTCTGTATTTGGGTTGTACTTCTACCTGAGCTGCAGTCATGATAACTGTAAAAAGGTTTCCTTTCCTGATTTATATGTCCTATTCTAAACAGCTGTAGGTTTCTCTCCACCCCCCCACCCCTACCTTTTAAAAGATCTTTTTTAAAAAGGGGATTGTTTTCTCTTTGGTAAATCGTATTTATATACCAATCGCTTTCTTCTCTGTGTTATATTTCTTAACGCACAAAGCAACGGTTTCAAAGGAAGTAGATGTAGAAAGAATTTTGTCATTGCACCACTGGTGAAATGTTCTTTCTTTCTTTATCCACCACCTTTTTCCTCCCAAGGAACTCAAAGGCAGTGTACAGGGTTCTCCGTTCCCTATTTTATCCGCACAACAACCTTCTGAGGCACATTAGGCTGAAAGACAGTGACTTGGAGAATTTCAATAGGAATTAAGAAGGTAAGAAGAAACCTGGTGGATCAGACGAAAGGCCTACCGTTATCTAGGGCAGCTTTCCTACAGGCAGGTGCATCTAATAGGCTTACAGGCAGGCCTATAAAGGTGATCAGTCTCCCTGGCTGTTGCCAGCCTGCCCTTGTAACTATTTAGTGGCATGAAACCTATATCCTTGTGGATTTAGCCCTAATCAGCTTTTAAAGACATCTTAGCCTGTGGTCACCATAACCACATATTTATTTTTTATTCTATTTAGCACCTATATTCCATCATGGAACACAGGGTGGTGTACATGTGGTTCCTTGATTACACCCTATGTGTTTGCCAATGTGTTGTGTAAGGTTGCATGCAAGGTTGTGGGGTTGGTCACACTCAGTTTCGGCCCCAACCACTAATCTCATGCCAATCCTAAAGGGATATTAAAAGCACCTGACTTCCTTAAAGTATCCTGGTAATTCATAACATCCTTAGAAAACTGCAGCCCTCAGGATACTTTGGGGGAAGTCAAGCCCTTTTAATGTGTGGTGTGCACACAGCCCAACAAAGGTACGTAGAGCTGGAGGTTGGTGCGGGGAGAGAGTCCACAATTTGGTCTCCTAGTTGCTGTGCTACAACAGTTTAGAACAGCTTAGTTTATGGACAACTTGGATTAAGAACGCTGCAAACCCAGAAGTAGGTGTTTTGGTTTGTGAACATTGCCCTGGAAGCAGAACATGTTCCGCTTCCTGTTGAGTGTGTTCCATTTGTAAATTGAGTCCCCCCGCTGCTATGGGAAAGCACGCCTTGGTTTAAGAACGCTTTGGTTTAAGAACGGACATCCAGAATGGATTAAGTTCGTAAACCAAGGTACCACTGTACCACCACTCCTGTCTTAAGACACAAAGTATCTATGAAGAAGAATACGTTACTGTTTTACTATAACATATACTATGTTATGAAATTGTTGCTATGTTACTATGAAATTGTTTTGTAGTGTTTGTCTCAATTTTTTAAAAAATATTTATTTAATTTTTATGCTGCCCTTCCTCTGAGGATCATGGGCAGTTTACAATAACACAAAAATACATAATATAGTACCAAACAAAAACAGTAGCCCTCCCACTTAGCCAAAGGCCTGGGAGAAATGCATTCCTGTTTCTTTGTTGTAAGCCTCTTTGAGCAGGATTTTTCTTGTGGAAGAGTGGCATGCAAATGAAATAAATGAATGATTGACATAATAATGTTGAGAAACGTTGGTTTCAAGAATAATTTCCGTGTAACACAAAAGATTGCATACTGCATTCAACAATGATGGCTAGTCTTCAAAACTGCTACCGGTATTATTTCAGCGACTTTTGTCTTGTGGGATTGTAAGTAATGCCGATTAGATTCTCCTCTTAGCCATGTTGCTAAAATATAATTTTACTGTTGTATTTTCGAACTGCTATTAACATCTCTTAGTGTAATTTTATGGTATGTATTGTCTGCTTTTTTAAAAAAAAATTGTGCAGTTCTGCTGTTCTGAGGAGAGCTGAAGAAAGTGAATTTGAATTGCTGCTGCATATATTCTTTTTCGCGATGAAGCGTCTGATCAGAGTGACTTGCTTTCTGTGCTGCTGAGAGGATGCAGCGAAAATGATAGCAGAGCCCAATTCCGTTGCCAATCTCCCCAACCACAAGTAAGACTTTTGACAGTAGCATACAGAACTTATCTTGTTTTTACTGAGAAGTTTACAGCACGTGTTTCTTGTTGGTTTTTTTTTTAGTGGGTTGGAGTTGTGTGCGTCTGCTCATACATTTAAAATGTTTCTTGTCAGTTTATAATTTTAATATCCTACAATTATATAGTTTCATGTTTAATGTATCTTAGCATTTAACAACACCAGGAAAACTTAATAAGATCAGAGTTAAAATAAGGAATCGGCTAGGATAAAATATAACACCAGGTTAGAGAAGGCTGGGTTAGTCTAATGTAGGGTTGCCAGGACAAACCCCAAAGTTGAGTATAATGTCTGAATTGACAGACCATCAGAACTGACTCGGAAATTGAGTGAAGTGAAAAGTAGTTTTGTGCAGGTACCTCCATAAAAAAGTGGAGTGCTGACCAAATGCAAAATGGTAGTAATCAGGTGGCCTCTAAACCACAGTTTGCCTATAGATTTGTAAGTTCAGACCATGTTTTGTGTTCCCAGCAACAGTTAGCCACAAACTCTAGCTTGGCATTGCTGGCTCATGCAGTGTTGCTCTCCAACTTTTTCTGGGTACCCTGCATTTGGGTCGAAGTTCAATGGAAGCTGAGCCATCTGGTTTTGGTTGTGGGACTATTTTACCCTAACTTTTAGCCTGGTATGGCAGGTTTGTTTTTTTAACTTGGAGGAAGGCAGCAGAAGGCTTATAGGCTACACCTACTTTGCAAAGCCTTTCCCCCGTCAGAAGCATTTCCTCCCATTTCTCCTTCAGACAGCAGCACATGCTGTACAAATCGGAAGAAAAGCATTGGTGAGCCAGATGTGGCCTATGGGTTGTTGACCCCTGCTTTGACTTGTGTTTGTATGTTTAGTTTGTGAAGCAGAGGTTAAAGGAAGCTAGAGACTGATTTATGGATGGAGGGTTAAATCCCCGCCCCGCCCCTATGACATAAAGCGTATACCCTCTCCTATCTTGCTTTGGCTGAATAACTGCAAAGTATGTAAGCACTTCTTGCTTTGAGACATACGTAACGTGTAAAGTTGCATGTGGACAGAAGTAGTGGTGGCTGGTGACCATTGGGCGAGGAGGCCAATGATAGGCAGAGCCAGAACCAATGACCGGCATCTTGGTGTAATGTGAACAGTGGGTTAAATTACACAGTGCTTGGCCCATGTCTTGAGTTAGCACATCCCCTATGCTTGCTGGATGCTCTGAGATAAGAGTGCCAGGTGCACTGAGTTACCCTATCGACACCAGCAAGGTTGAGTGTATGACTTGCTGAATCATTCACCCTCTCATTGGTTCAGGAACGTAGAGGCAGACATAATAGTCTGTGGGGCATGTATTTCATTACATCCTTGTTCTAGGGTCCGACTCTGAACCTCTGAGAATCAGGGGAAGAGGCTGGGTGTTTTTTTTACACAGCAATGTTAGATAGCATGGTGATAGTGTTTGTGGATCTGTTCAAAGACCAGAAGGGACAGTATATAGTAGATAGTAGTGTTTAGCTTTGTCTTGTGCCTGGAGGCAACAATCACTTTGTTACTTTGAGCTGTATGGGAGAGGAGTTTCCCCTTTAACTGGGGACTCTGGACGAAACTATTCTGCTGGGAGCAGATAATCTCTAAAGACTCTCCTGGGGCACTGCATGCTCGTCTGATACATCACACTGGTTGAGGTGTGGTGAAATACCAACTGTCTTCCAAAATTCATCAACAAGGCAGGGTGAACTAATGCTAGTTTTACACCCATCTTCACCTCCGCTGAGTTCTATAAGGATGTCACATCCATATATAGGGGTGGAAGGTGACAATTTTAAGAAAGAAGGCAGACAGGTTGGGGGCTAGCTGAGGGCAGACTGAGCTTGGTGAGGCCGTGCTCCATTCCCCCTATTGGAACAGCCTCTCCTGGAAGAAGTGAGGAAAGCTAGGGTAAAAATCATGTGAGTCATTGGCATGTATTAATGCTAATTTGAGTGAGGAAAGCAGTGTGTGGATTTGCTACTTCTTTCTTCGTTTTAATAGACAGCAAAAGCCCAAACAAGTAAGCTAGCCTGTGTGTTCGTCCATGCAGAGGTTGGGAAAATTTTGTAGAAGTCTAATGCACTTGACAGAAGGATAGGTTTTGTTTTGTTTTAAGAAGATAGACCAACAAAGTTTCTGTGATTGGGATTATTTAACAACAACCCCCCCCATTCTTTAGGGTATAGTGAATTTCAAAGTGGCATCATTGACATGGTTTCATAGTATGCAACAGACTAGATGTTACAAAGGAAATATGTGAACCGTTTCCTGTTTATTTATATTATGAATAAAAAGTGGAAGTGGTAGAGTGACTGCTTAACCCTGACATCTTTTGCTTTTTGTCTGTTTAAGAAATGCTGGGCACCATCCAACAGAAATCAACACGTGCAATGGGACTTCCAGTTTAGCTTCTTCTCCATCCGTATGTGTCTCCAAAATCTGTTCTGGACAGTCCCCGAACCTTACGGATCAGATTTTGGGGGAGCGCAAGCAGGGGACTGCAGGGGGAGAAGAGTAAGTTGAAGTTCTGTTGTGCGAGCAGATGCCCGCTTGTGCTACATTGGATTTCACACCACTCTTGAAGCTGTTTTGTCTCCCATGGGGAAAATGATAAGGGAACATATATCTTTTTCTCCATGGGGAAAAAAAGTGACTGGTGGGAATTTTTAATGGACAAAAAGCAGGAGAGAAAGGGGTTTAGCATCCCCTTTGCTCCTGATTGCAGTTTCCTGCAGTTGCTTTTCATTCATAAGAAGTTGTGACTTCTGTGTAACGTGTAGTTTGGCCTTTTGTTGCAGCTACACAAGACAACTAATATGCTTGCCCTGTAAAAAGAAGAGCAGTTTTTTGGAAAAAACCCACCCCAAAACCTGATAAAATGTTAGCTCTTAATATTCAGCATTTCCTTTCAGGGGTTTGAGTCAGTTTAAATAGCAACTTGGTCCTCAAAAGAGCCTTACAGTGCAATCCTATATATACAGTTGTACCTCATGTTGCGTATGCTCCGTGTTGCGTACGTTCGGGTTGCACAACTTCCACAAACCCGGAAGTCCATTTCGCCGCGTGGACGCTTCTGTGCATATCCGCGCGTTTCGTGCGTGTGCAGAAGCGTTCTGCGCAGTTCGCGCATGCGCAGAAGCACGATATCGCGCTTTCGCGCATGCGCAAAATGGACATCCGGGTTGCGCACTGTTCGGGGTGCAAATGGCACCCCGGAACGGATCAGGTACATAACCCAGGGAACCACTGTATAGGATCTATCTATCTATCTATCTATCTGGAGGGATGATAAAGCTGCAGGTATATTCTGCAACATGTCATTGGTGTAACAGTGGTTTGTTATCGGTGGATTTGTACTAGATTGTGTGCACATCATTCAACTTGATTGGTTGTTCTGTGATGCTTTCCCCATGTTACCTTATTATTGCCAACTGGATGGGGCACTCTTGCACTAGAGTGTGACAGAAATAGGAGACATACCCCTGGAATATTTATGGAATGAAAAGTTACAGGATTTCAGCAGGAAACTACAGAACGTGCACTGATTGCAAACAAAGCTGTATGTCCACCCCAGAACTTTTACAGGCACAAACAGTATTGAAAGAAGCATCACATATAACCACCTTGATACCTTCAGGAGCATTAATAATCACAAATGCACAAAATAAAGGATGTGTGGAGAGGACACTAGGATAACAGTTCATAAAGTCCGCAACTCAATAGAGATTGCTCTCTTTCTTCAAACGATCTTTCTTTTTCTTTTTCTAATGACTCAGAGAAAATGGGATCCACGAGGAGGTTGTCTCTGACTCTACAGTGCAGAACGGCAGCTGCTTGAGAAATGGCAATATTAAAACTTTTGTAAGTTTCTGTTATGTTCAATAATTTCACTAAGTGGATAGGAGAAGGAACGTGCTTCCCTGGATCTCATTGTTGTATTGTATGCATAACTTAGGGTTAGATTGGGTATACAATTGATTCTTCATGAATGATTTTTATCATTTATTCAACAGCTGTTGAATGTCAGTAGTCCCATACCAACACAAACAATCTCAGATGATATTTGTGTATGCCCATAAATAGATCTCTCCTCACATTACAATTTTTAGGTATACATAAATGAATGCTGAGTGTCACAGAGTATCATCATTCACCAATGAATTTCCAGACATACACACATTTGTGGAGAGGGAGAGGGAGAGGGCGAGGGAGAGAAAGAAAGAAAGAAAGGGCAATGAATTGGACTAGATGCCCCATTGTTTCCTCACTACTTTTATGATTCTGCATTTTCCCTCTGATTGAAGTATATGCAGTTGAAATTATTTGCTATTAGGTTGCATAAAATGTAAGTGAATTTACTCCGTAAGGGATGGCTGACTTGACACATGCCTGTTCACCATGGAATCATAGAATTGTAGAGTTGGAAGGGACCCCAAGGTTCATCTAGTCCAGTGGTGGCCAAACTTGGCCCTTCAGCTGTTTTGGGACTACAGTTCTCATCATCCCAGACCACTGGTCCTGTTAGCTAGGGATGATGGGAGTTGTAGTCCCAAAACAGCTGGAGTACCAAGTTTGGCCACCACTGAATTCTAGTCCAACCCCCTGCAATGCAGGAAACTCAGCTAAAGCATCCATGACAGATGGTCATTCAACCTCTGCTTAAAAACCTCCAAGGAAGGAGAGTCCACAACCTCCCAAGGGTGACCGTTCCATTTGATTTCTGAGTGCGCGGGCATGATTTCAGGCATTTGGACGCATAGTTACAATCTTCATTTGGAGAGCACATGCTAAGCACCACAATCCTAGCTCCTACCATGTAAAGATGTTAACATGAGTCCCTGTGTCTGAACTCTAGCTGTGTGGGACCTCTAGCTTCAGAAATGATAGAGGGGCATTGCATTTTGAGTGATTTCAAATAAGGTGATATTTCTGACTGTGACCTGTGATAGCTCATTCATATAGCCACTTAACGCTTTATTGCTGTAGAGAGGTAAAAGAAAATTCCGAGAACAATGTGAAAACAGAAGTCGTCACCCTTCAGGTGGTAGACGGACAAACCAGCTGCAAAATGGAGAAGTGGTTGAAGCGGTTACCTTGTTTGAGGTGGTCATCATGGGCAAAAGCGCTATGCAGGTACATCAGCTTCCAAGGTTATGCGAGAGTTTGATACTGTCTGTTTCTAGTTTTTTAATCTGTTGCCTTTTTGCAATCTGGTTCAGTCTGTGGTGGATGACTGGATTGAAGCCTACAAAAACGATCGAGATGTGGCACTTCTGGATCTCATCAACTTCTTCATCCAGTGCTCAGGTTGCGAAGGTAAATTTTTATTCCCATGCTTTCTGAGGGCAAAGATTTTTTTTTTTGGTGTGAAGCTAATTCCTGCCAGATTCTTAATTCATAATTTGGCATGCATTTGCTAAGATGTGGCTATTCCATACAACTCGGGTTCTGAATTTAGAGCTGTGGAAGCAGAAAGGTAGAGTAGAAATGCAGAGGAGAAGAAGAAGTGGAGAAAATAGATAGATGAGCATAACCACCAGTACAAATAGTTGTGTTTAAAAGCTGTCTTAACCGGTGGTAGGAGAATAAGTCACACATTTAAAATGAGGTATGGGAAGTTACAAATATTGGCTGCATTCACATGAAACGCTGAACTGTTGTTTTTTTAGCGCAGAGGGAGGCTGCATGGTGCCACCAGATGTTGTGAGAGAGCAGCTTCCACCAACCCCAGCAAGCGGGATCAGGGATCCTGGGAGTTCAGAAATACCTAGATGGCACTGCATTAGCTATTCTTAGTTTTAGCAATGTGTGCATATGGTTATACCCTGTGGGGTGTCGCTTAACTAGCTTCCCAAGGTGGAGGTCATTGCCAGTAACAGAGAGGGAGAGGGGCAGTGCGGCAGGGAGGCTGGCACGGTGCAGGCATAGTGGTGGGAATGTTGGATCGGCTATGCCACTGCGCCAACACCACAGTGACCTCTCTGCTGCATTTCCTCTCTCCTTGTTGGTTACTGGCAGCACTTAACGCATCAGAAAGCCAGGTAAGTACCCATGGTCCACACTGATGGCCCGCTACTGCAAGCATGGATTGGAATGAGCCTGGGACTAGAGATGTGAAAGCCTGGGAGGGGGAAAACTTGGAACAATTGGGGCTTCCTCTCTCCATTTTCATTTCCGTCTATTTTTTTCCCCTATTCCCATCTGAGACCCAAAAAAGTGTTGCATTTGTGCACACCCCACTTTCCTCTCCTCCACCTCCTGACTGGCTAAAAATATTATTACAGGTATTTCGCATCTTGTGCTTATTTCACATACATGAATTGCCTGGGTGGGGGAAAATACATTGATAAATGAAGGGCAGAGGACGCCCACTCTCCATTAATTTATTTATTTACCCCCCCCCCCCCCGGCATGGAAAGCTGTGATCGCAGGTTCCCTGATGCTGGACTTTGGGAAAAGAGGCATGAGGACTCTGGCAAGGTTCTGGAGGCCTTGTGCTTCCTTCCCAACCCCAGGAAGGAATTCCTGGCTTTTAGAGTAATGTATATTCAGAAACCTTGTTTTAAAATAGAGTTTGTCTCTATGCTGGCATACTTTGTTCAGTTAAATTTTTATTTCTATGGTTACTTACGTAGGAATGGTTACGGCAGAGATGTTCCAAAGTTCGCAGAATTGCGATGTGATGCAGAAAATGACAGAGACATTTGATGAGGTTGGTTCTGCTTTTATGAGAACACTTTTAAGCTGCTGACTGTTGATAAGCTTATTCAAAAGTCTTAAACTGCTTATTTTGTAAATATATGGATAGATATATAGATACGTACACACACTCACCGCTGCATCGTATAACTATATCATAGTGGTTTAACAACAACCTTAAACCATAAAAACACTTTAATTTTATATAACTTCCCATCAATAAATATAATGCTTCTCAAAAGAAACGATGCAATATCTAAACTTGGAAGTATCTAATTAAGCACAATTTTATGTTTTGTCCAAGCTGGGAAACTGTGTTTGCCAGTTCGGAACATTGTCATATATTAAACCAGCTTCCCAGTTGACAAAATGGTTAACTGCTCATGCTGCAAGAGTACAAACAAAGGGTCTATGTGCGTGTGCAGAAGACAGATCCATATATTTTGCTTTTCAGGCGAAAATACATGATTGTCCAAACTGTGTGGAGGGGGAGGTATTATGTGCTGCAGTGGGTATCAACTTGGCCGAAGGATAACAGCATCTGATCCCACTGTTACTCTCAAAGGAATGAAAGCTTTGTGCAGTCACCCAGATCCTTAGCTTTGTTGGTGTTGACTGCACAAGTAGCCTCCCCTTTAGCTGACTTTAGCTATTGCACCGAGGTCACGGTGAACCTTAAAAACTTGGGTTTTACTGTGCTTGTTTATTCCTATCAATTAGATTTGTTTAGCAATGCTGTTGCTTCAATTCTGTTTTGCCTCTCTATATCTTGTAGGCAACTGGATTGCAGTATAAAAAGTTCATGGCCTATCCCTGGATCTTGACGGTTACTTGGCCAGTGGATATGGTAATGCTTTGCATTTCTTTTATATTCTGCCTCTCTTCCATTGGAACTTACGATAGGGTACCGGGGGTTCCCAGGGTGTATCCTATCCAGTCACGGGCCAGATCAAGCTTCAGCAGGGCTGCTTTTTCACATTTAGAATCTTTACCTGCCCCAAAACTGATTCCGAGGTCTTCCTGTGAGCATAAGCCAGTTTTGCGATGTGTAAAACTCCCAACAGGAGTGCTCTGGTTATTAATTTATTACCCGTTCTGCAGAATTATTAGCAATGTCTCCTGCTTCTTCTTTCCACCAAGTTGCATAGCACCCTTCAGCTCTCTTCCCTTTAACCAAATAGTCCAGAATGCCCTTCATGCAAGGAGGCAACACACGGACAATCAGTGAGGATTGTTGCGAAACTAAGACCTAGGCAGTGCTCCTTTGATTATATTCCTGGATCAGACTGCCACCCTCAGCCATCATAGTGCAGGGAAGATGGAAATGTGGGAAGTAGTGTTCCAGTGCTGAAGCCTGAAGCCAGTATAGTCCTTCTCTGAGCTGATGATGAGGGCTGTGTTTAATGTTGCAGCTGCCGCTTGGGCTTACTTTCAGCCATATTAGTTCTGTGCATGGAAAGTAACTCGCACAGAATTCTGTGTGCATCAGAAGTGGATGGGGAGAAGCTTTCCTCTTGCTCATAGCACTAGAACTTGAGTTTATCTAGTGAAGCTGAAAATCGGAAGTAGTAAAACTATGAATACACTCTTAAAAAATGTAGTGACCAGAGGATCCTTCTAGTACAGTGCTGATCTCTTGTACAGTACAGTCCTACCTTGGTTTTCAAACAACTTAGTTCTTGAACGTTTTGGCTCCCGAACGCCGCAAACCCAGAAGTGACTGTTTCGGTTTGAGAACTATTTTTGGAAGCCTAACGTCTGACGGGGCTTCCAATTGGCTGCAGGAACTTCCTGCAGTCAATCAGAAGCTGCACTTTGGTTTCCGAACATTTTGAAAGTCGAACGGACTTCCGGAATGGATTTCATTCGACTTCCAAAGTACGGCTGTATTATTCTGTGGAGTGAGCCTGGGGGAAGGAACAGAGGCAGGAAGGGTAACCGTGTCAGATCACTAACTCTTCGGTACATTTTTGTCATCTGGATGCATTTCCCATACACTTGGTCACTGTATTCCATGCTCTGTGAACTTCCAGACTGTGTATGGAACCACTCTTGAAGAAGACTCAGGTTCCTCAACTGGTCCAAAATGCAGCAGCCAGATTACTACTCCCTGTGGTCCCGTTTACTATTCCGATAACATCTGTTTTGAAATAGCTGCGCTGTGGATGTCAGTTTGTTCCCGAGTCCCAATTCAAGGTGCTCACGTTAGCATTGGACGTAGGCACCAAAAAAAGTGAAAGATTACTTACTTCCTTACAGAACGGATTTGGTGTTAAGATCAGCAGAGGGGGCCCTCTTGGTCATTCCACTGCCTTCGGAAGTTCTGAGACCTTATGGTGAAGGGTGGGCAATAACTCAAATAAATAAGGATGATAAATAAGTAGGGTAAGTTTTTGTCATAGGGGGTTGTTGGGTTGTTTCTGTTTTTGTATTTTGATTGTGTATTTTGTGTTTTTATATTATGATTTTATCCTGGGAACCACCCTGAGACCCGAGGGTAGAGGGCGGCGGCACACAAATTTAATTAACAACAACTTGTTTTACACCTCTTGTAGGATGATAAGGACTACCCACTCGTCAAGGCAGGGCCCTACTGGAAGAAGTTCAGAACTAATTTTTGTGATTTCACTTCCGTATTGGTGCAGCAGTGTCAGTTCAGCATCCTCTATGACAGCTATTTGATGGACACCATCATCTCTCTCCTTTCGGGCCTGGCAGAGTCCATGGTCAGAGCATTCCGGCACACCAGCACATTAGCAGGTATGCACAACTGGACCTGTCATGATTTTTCAGAAGTAGTACGTTTTGGTAGGTTGTACTGGTGAAGCTGGTTAAGGTGTAGGGTTTGGGCAGGGTATAGGTTGTCAGCAGGTCTATTCCTGTCAGCCTGAATTTCATATGGTGCAGTTTCTCCGATCACAGCGCTGCAGCAGTTAGAAAAGCAGACCTTGCCAATTCCCCCCCCCCCCCAATCTCTCATTTCAGCTGTTCAGGTCACTATTGTGGGAAGTTTCAGTGTATAGTTTACTCTGTAGTGATTGCAAAACATCAAGATAAACATTTACAAATATATAAAGTAGTCTCCGGTCATCTTTTAATCACATTAGGAGTCCCTGATTATGTATTGTAAAGTAAAACTCTGCCAAAATATTAAGTAAAAAAAGGGGACCAAGAACTCATTACTCTTAATAAGAAAATAATTCCAAGAAAAGAAAAGTAATTCCATAACCAATACAAATTATACAACTCACAGCCATGGTTATGATCAGGCAACGAAGCAAAATGACAACTGACTATTATCAAAGTTTTTTGAAACACATAAAATACATGGATTTTTCTTTGTTTCCAGCTATGAAGCTTCTAACATCACTTGTAAACCTCATTGTAAGTATAGATGTCAGCAAGCATAACCTGGAAAAATTATACGAGGTAGAAAAAAGCAGGACTGCAGGCAAGAGGACCAATAATAGATTGGACCAGCTAGAGAAGAAGAAAAAAGAGGTAGGAGAAATTTCCCCTAGGAAATCGATGACAGTTTGTAAAAATGCCTATTTGTAATTGCTGGTTACTGGATTTCAATTTGAGGTGGTTGACAATGAGCGGCTCACCCCAGACGTTTTCCTATTCTCCCAATCTAAGGAGAATGTGAAGGTTGCATTGAATACTGGCACATGGCCCCCTAAAGACTCTAAAAGCTCATGTGCTAGTCATGTGTATTCACTTGGAGCGTGACAATCCTGAAACAAGATGGTATTTGTGGTGTGGAAAGGCATGGATTACTTGGGTGGAGGATCTCAAAGTTATCCAGTAGCCTTTGCTTTAGTGAGTGATCAGACCACTTTACCTTGTAGTGGGTGAATCCAGGCCGGGGGGGGGGGGAGGAGACCCAAGACCACAGGATTTCTCAAGTAAAGTTTCTAAGCGAAGCTTCCTCTATTTCCAGTGTGTTACCAGACTTAAACAGAGCTCTTAGCTAGCAGTAGGTTTCCTAATTTTTTAAAAAATTGTTACAGTCCTAATTCATGCGTACTTACAACCATACACCTAAAAATGGCCAGCATTTAGTTTTATCTGGCTCTGTTCCCAGGGCTGGAGTTCAGATGTGCACATGCTGTTTGATCTCCAGTTTGTTGTGAGGTGGAGTTGGATCGTTATATGGTTCTGGAGTTCGATGGCCACTGCCCCCTAGTCATAGCCATGACTTGGTTTGTCTTTTTGGCATGCCCTCCTATTCCCTAAAGGAGCGTCTCCACCCCCATCGTTCAGATCCTCCTCTGAGGGTTATTATTAGTATTTTGTTGGGAGCCGCCCAGAGTGGTTGGGGGAAACCCAGCCAGATGGGCAGGGTATAAATTCTTATTCTTCCCTGCCCCCGCCAGGTGCTAACATGGTCCTTTGCTCCTTGAGAGGGAATTTCCCCATAGAGCTGTTCTTAGTGGCAACAGTAGTAGTAGTAGTAGTAATAATAATAATAATAATAATAATAATAAATTTATTTATACCCCGCCCATCTGGCTGGGTTTCCCCAGCCACTCTGGGCGGCTTCCAACAGAATGCTAAAATACAATAATCTATTAAACATTAAAAGCTTCCCTAAACAGGGTTGCCTTCAGATGTCTTCTAAAAGTCTGGTAGTTGTTTTTCTCTTTGGTGGGAGGGCGTTCCACAAGGCGGGTGCCACCACCGAGAAGGCCCTCTACCTGGTTCTCTGTAACTTGGCTTCTCGCAGTGAGGGAACCGCCAGAAGGCCCTCGGCACTGGACCTCGGTGTCCGGGCAGAATGATGGGGGTGGAGACGCTCCTTCAGGTATACTGGACCGAGGCCGTTTAGGACTTTAAAGGTCAGCATCAACAGTCTTGTTTGTGGCTGTCTGGACTGTTATCCTGAAGCAGTTAAACTGTGCCATCCAAAGTTCAACAGTTGCATCTGATCAACTGTGTTGTCAGTGTTTACACACATCTGCTTCCTCCAACCTTATCTTGTTCCAGTCTTTCCTACATCTTGGAGATGGAGATCACCCTGAAACCCTTGGCCTTGTTTTCAGCCATTTTTGAAAGGGAGAAACTAAGTATTCCTGCCCCCCCCCCAAGCCTATGTCTTTATCTATACTTAGAACCAAGCTGATTGCCACAATCATCACAGTTTTGATTAATAGAAAGTATAAAAAATTGTACAGGGAAGCATTACATTTGATTATGGGATAACGTTGTTCCGCTGTTCATTTACAAGTGAAGATTAAGATGTGAACCCAATAGGTTAAATAAATATTAGTGATGAAGCAGGTATTCTAGTTGAGTTATTGAGGAAAGGAAAAAACATATACCGGTAACTGGTAGCTTCTGTTGTATCCTTATCCCTTCCAACCTTTCATTATATCTCAATTTGGAAAAAAATGAGGTGGTATTTAATCTGTGCAATTTCAGTGAAATGAGATTAAGCATAGAAATAAGGCCTTGCCTATAGGAAGAGACTGTTCAATTGTTTTCATTTCAGTATGAACAGAAACACCTGGACATAGAGAACATGATGAATGCTATTTTCAAAGGGACCTTTTTGCAACGCTATCGGTAAGAACCTTATATGTACTTGGAAGGAGTCTCTGGTCAGGATATGGGCATCTCAAACACAGTACTTTTTGATAGAATGTTCACACATTCTATTGCCTGCCCTCACATATTGCTTAAATGATGGCAAGTAATATACTTTTTAAAAATAATGTTTCAATAATACTTTTGTTCTGTTGCATTTTCTTCCTAAAACAAAAATCTGTATTGCAATTAAACAATGAACAGTGTTCCATTTTTATTTTATTTTAAAGTGATATTATTCCAGAAATCCGGGCCATCTGCATTGAAGAGATTGCCTGTTGGATGACAATTTATCCTGATCGGTTCTTAACGGATAGTTACTTGAAATACATAGGATGGATGCTGTATGATAAAGTGAGTATTTTTTTCCCTCGACAGTTGAGAAAAAAAGTTGACACAATCTTTTTTTCACAGGCAGAATCCCAAAAAGTTGAAAAAATGGTTTTTCCTTTATAGATTTCTTTTTAATTGATATTTGAAATAACAAAGATAAGGGGGGGGGGTTTAGAAAAGAATGAGGGTGAAAGACTGAGAGGAAAGAAAAAAGGAACCCATCAGTCTACATTAAAAATATAATAAACATTAATCTAAACATACAAAGTGGTACATGCCATCCATATAGGTGTCTACATGAAACTGAGGTTTATAAGAAGTAGGTTAAAATATAGCAAGGGCAGTAATGTCCCAGACCACTGCCCAGACCACAATAAATGGGTGAGTGCTTATCTTTTGAACATTTTTATTTATTGAATTTATATCCCTCTGTTCCTCCCAAAAGAGTCAAGGGCAATGAACACATCTGAAGTTTTTAAAAGGAAGCATTCTAAAACATGGTTAAAACCATGCTAAAAAACAGGATTTTTTAGTTTTAAAAAGTATAGGCCTCTTGGTGACCATAAAGGTAAAGGTAAAGGGACCCCTGAGCATTAGGTCCAGTCGCGGACGACTCTGGGGTTGCAGCTCTCATCTCACTTTATTGGCCGAGGGAGCCGGCGTACAGCTTCCGGGTCATGTGGCCAGCATGACAAAGCCGCTTCTGGCAAACCAGAGCAGCGCACGGAAACGCTGTGTACCTTCCCGCCGGAGCAGTACCTATTTATCTACTTGCACTTTGACGTGCTTTCGAACTGCTAGGTTGGCAGGAGCTGGGACCAAGCAACGGGAGCTCACCCTGTCGCGGGGATTCGAACCACCGACCTTCTAATCGGCAAGCCCTAGGCTCTGTGGTTTAACCCACAGTGCCACCTGCATCCCCTTGGTGACCATAAAGGCACACAAAATCTACTTTTGTTGCCTTGCCACTAATTTGATTTAATTTTAAAATATACGGACACCTATGGCTTTATAGATTTCTTGCATGACAACTCTTCTTTGTTGAAAAGGCATTCTTCTTTTATTTTGCTTTTAAAGTACAGCACTTTGTTGCAACAATTGAACACAGCACTATATGTGCCTTGAGTGAGGCAGGAGTAAGCCCCGTTGAGTTCAGTGGGAATTGATTCCAGGAAAGTGCATATAGGATACAGGTTGGGCTTTGTTTTTTGCCCCTTTAGGGAAAACCCCTAAAGAGTTCCCCTCTACTTCCTTGAGGTTCCCCAGAGTGTGCTAATCACTCACTGTTGTTTCTTAGCAATCCTGTTTCGGTTACATAGCCACCTGAGCACCTGAGTTTGCTACTCATATGCACAAGTGGGAGCTGCAACAAAATATTTCAGCGTCGAGTGCTCTTGTTCAGGGTTCGAACCAGCTAGCCAACCATCTCCCAGTCCCCATTCCTCTTTCTGCTCTGGTTTTCCATTCCTTCCTTTCCTTTCATAATAATAATAATAATAATTTTTTATTTGTACCCCGCCCATCTGGCCGGGTCTCCCCAGCCACTCTGGGCGGCCTCCAACAAATATTAAAATACATCAAAATCACAAGTTAAAAACTTCCCTAAACAGGGCTGCCTTCAGGTATTTTCTGAATGTAGGATAGTTGTTTATCACTTTAACCTCTGCTGGGAGGGCGTTCCACAGGGCGGGCGCCACTACCGAGAAGGCCCTCTGGCGGGTTCCCTGTAGCTTTGCTTCTCGCAGTGAGGGAACCGCCAGAAGGCCCTCGGCGCTGGATCTCAGTGTCCGGGCTGAACGGTGGGGGTGGAGACGCTCCTTCAGGTATACAGGACCGAGGCCGTTTAGGGCTTTAAAGGTCAGCACCAACACTTTGAATTGTGCTCGGAAACGTACTGTCAGAGTAGACATACCCTGTTGGGCGGCCACTGAGTGTGATCAGTCCTCATCAGACTGTTTGGGGAGGTTTGTTTCTCTCTTATTCCCACCCACCCCGCTGCAGATTTTTGTAGTTCTGTAATTGTCTGGGTGGCCTCAAGCCTGCTGATACCTCAGTTTTGTGCGTGAATGGTGCTCTGTTGACTGCACAAAGGTCATAGCTTGGAGAAAATGTTCGCCGAGTGCCAATTGAATGTATTTTGTCCTTTGAATAACGCCGATAGTTGCATAGTCTCAACAGCGAACTTCATCTTCTATTTCATACTGTATTCCAGCAACCTGACGTCCGACTGAAGTGCCTTCAGGGCCTGCAGGGAATATTTGGCCAAAAAGCGCTGGGTTGTAAAATGGATCTCTTCACTTGCAGGTTCAAGGTGAGCTTGATGAATAAGTGTCTCCCAGTTGGATATTCTGGTTGGTTTGCCTTGGAGGGGCTGACCATTTTCAAAACTAAACCCTGAATCCTGTATCACATTGGGCCTATCAATGGTGTACAAGGTGTAAATGATATGTAACTTTAAATGGGAAGTGTTTTATTGCTGATATACAAGGGTATATTGTATATATGCGACTTTAAATGACATGGTTTCCCTTCTGCCCATGACCCAATGCTGAGAGTTTTAGTTTGGCCAGGGTGCTAGGGCTCCTTGCAAGAATTCACTTCCCAGGCTTCTCTGGGAAGAGGAGGTAAGTTAAACTAGCTTAGGCTATGCTTTAGGCATAACCAATCTGTGAAGTTGGAAGATGCAAGCCTTCCTTTTTACATGTATAGGCATGCTGTGGTTTTGCCATTATTGCTGGAAAGCTGTTCCTAATTGTACAAAGTTACGGCGACCGCCTAACCTCCAGTCTACATCCATTTAACACTAATGGAGATTCCTTGACTCTCAGGCAAGAGGCCTTAAAGGAGAGTGCCCTGATCATGTTGCCACATCGAAAGAGTGACAGATCGGAGCAGATAGGACTTGATTTAGTATTCCTCTTTGGACAGAAAGCAGGCTTGGAAAAGCAGGTTCTTATTTAGAGAGAGGTTCATATGAACACAACCCATTCGGAGCCTTGTCTTTCGTTTTCATCAACTTTCTTTGAATTGCTGTGCAGAGACTTGAAACGTTGTGTGCATTGCTAGCATATGTCAGTGTTCGCAGGATGTTTTGGTACTTTGCAGTCAAGAATGCCAGGGTCCAAGATTGAATCAGTGGGGACTTTGCATCATAGTCTTGAATCATAGTCTACAAAAGGGAGGACACTCCTTTTTCTTGTAATAGATGGGGATTTTTTTTTAAACTCCTAATTAAATTACAGACAACCTATTCCCATTTATAAAGCTCAATTCCCAAGACCAATTACTGTAAAAAATGGTAGAACATTTTGGACCCTTTCAGTATATATATACTAATAGGCAAGTATTGGAACGCTTCTAATATATTTTTGTGACATACTCCAGTCTTGTTTGCTGTGACATGGATCACTTAGCAACAAAACAGAAAGGAAATTAATAAGACTGGAGTTCCCATTTTGGAATGTGAAAATAAAACTTCTAATAATGTAGGCTATTGAACTATTATCAGAAAAGACTAGAAGTGCTTCTTTTTTTTTTCAGTGATCCCAGTTAAGGGAAGCTGTGTTTTTGTGCTTTGACTATCTCTGCAGTAGTGAGACTTATCTATGTATTTGGGATTGACACCTTTAAACTGAAGAATTCTGATCTTGAAGCCTGCAGAGGGTGCTGCAAACCATCCATTGGAAGTCAGAGCAATCAGCACCCAAACGAAAAAAAAATTGTGGAACAGTTCTGGATCATGAGTTCTATGTCACAAACACAATGCTTATTTGCTTTTCAAATATGGGCCACTAAGGAGTTATTATTCTCTCTCCCTGTATGCATTTCATTGTGACCATCTCAACTTGCAGCTTTTACTCTAGTTTAATCAAACTGAAAAAAACAGCGCAATCTCAAAAGCATGCAGTCTGTCGAAAAAGTATAACTTCTTCAGCAAAGACCCCCAGAACAGAATCTTTACATCTTTCTTACTGGTTTTTTTTTTTTTTTTTTGCATCCATTAGGATCGACTTGTGTCCATGACTCTGGACAGGGACCATGAAGTAGCAGTTCAAGCCATGAAACTCTTGATGCTTATGTCACAGTAAATAACTTTTTTCATTCAAATCTAAAGTCTACTTGGGTGCAAGACACAAACTATAACTAGTTAAGACTTGGGGCTGCACACTTGCTTACTGTGCTCACCAACCTTCCCCTCCCACTCTCCCTTGTCTCCCCAGTTGGAGATATGGGATATGGTTAGTTCATCACAAGTAATGGTGGGAAAATCGTCAAATTGTTTCACTAAAAAATTATGCCTTGCAGTTTGTCAGATCTAAGCCTTAGTTTGTCTGGCACTGCTGGGGTTATTTCATTTGTGTATATATTACAGCAGTGAATAACTGGTTTGGTTACCTATTCAGTGTTCACATTGGTTTTGTGCTACAATTTCCTTTTTTCAGTTCTGGGGGAGCCATTGTTCAAGTGACTCCCACAGCAGACAGATGATCCCTGTGAACATCGCCATAGTGTCATCTCTGTGTGGTGTTTGCTTTTTCCTGGTGCATTGATAGTAGAACAAAGTACAGTGCAGTTGTCTCTGTGCTCATTCTGGTCCTGTGCTAGGAGGGGTCATGTGCCTTTGTTATGATACAATGATGATTTTTAAACCATTTAAATGTTACTCTTGTTCTACAGCTGAACTGACAAGCATTGCATTGGCACTGCAGCTGTTCAGCATTTCTGACTTTGCTGTTGTCGCTGCACAGTGCAAACTATAGTCCAAGTGTTTAAAGAACAGCTCATGTTATTAGGAAAGCAGAAATCAGTTATTGGACTGCCTACTCATACGCCAGGCCTATTCAGTTCAAGGAGACTTACTCCCAGGTAAGCATGCATAGGATTGCAGCCTGAAACCTAAGCCTGCAACGCCAAAGAGTTTTTGTCTGAAGAAAAGAATTCAGGCTCATCCTAACACATATTTCTGTATCTGTGACATGTGAGTGCAGTTCTCCTTTTCCTATTTAAAATCCTAGTAGAGTCGAGTGACTGCCTTGTTGTTGCCTTTGTTTCTTCTTCCATCTGTTGCTGAGCTGGTTCTCCAAAGTCACATAGAGCCCCGTGGATTTGGTCTAATTACTGAGAAGGTGTGTTCAGGGAAGACAGAGATGAAGCTAAATAGTATGCGGAAGGGTTTCAAAAGCATATTTCTCTTTTTGGCAAGCTCAGCATTAACCACCTTAAAACCATCTTACGTCGAATAAAATTCTTTGCAGCAAGCCTAGCAATTTGCATCAAACTTTGTTTTTTTAAAGGCTTCCACTTCCATTACAGTGGTACCTTGGAAGCCGAACAGGATCCGTTCTGGAAGTCCATTCGACTTCCAAAACATTCGGAAACCAAGGCATGGCTTCTGATTGGCTGCAGGAAGGTCCTGCAGCTAATTGGAAGTTGCAGAAGCCGTGCCGGATATTCGGCTTCCAAAATAATGTTCGCAAACCGGGACACTCACTTCCGGGTTTGCGGCATTCGGGAGCCAAAACGTTCAACTTGCAAGTCATTCGATAACCAAGGTTACGACTGTATTGAATTCTGAACGGAACAAATGCTTTTCATGCCTTTGCACCAGAAGAGAGGCTCTAATTCCAGGTGACACGATTTATTATAATCCCGGGTGTTCATGACATTCCCATTGTGCAGCAAGGATTTGAGTACAAATGCTCAGCTGTCTTGGCATTGTAGACTAGTTAAACCCGGGGCGACTTTTTCATAGGAATGCTCTGGGTCGTTTTGCTAATTCATAGGTTTACTTTTCTACAGAGTTGTCCTCCTGGTTGTCTTTGCCACAGATCTGACACCTCTAGGCAGGATCCAGCAGGATCCCCAAATGTTCTTCAGCACTGCTCGTGTTTATCAACCACTTTATACTGCTGCAGCTATGTGTATGTGTGTGTTGAGAGAGAGAGTCTGTTAAAAATCATCCATGAATTTTATCACCCTGCATTTAGCTCAGATTTTCAGAGACAACAGCTGGCATGAAACAGGGATATAACAGTCCTTCATGAAAATGAGATATTACCTTCTTAGCATAGAGAGTTTGCTAGAATAATTTTGTTGTACTTTATTGCGAGCACTGGAAATACTGGGCTAAAGTTCGGCGAGTTCAGAAAACAACATTGAAAACAAGCCCCACTTTAGTGATTAGGCAATTGGAAGAGATGACTGAAGGGGAAATATTAGAAGGGAATATCAGTGCGTGAGCATAGATCTACAAATAGCGGAAGGGTTTAACACTAGAGGAGGAAGGAATTTTGGCTGGTAAAAAGCGGGGAGATCTAGCCAGCAGGAAATATAGGGAAGGAGTGCGCAAAATCTGCCTTGTCAGTATTGTCCAGAAATACATCACACTTTTAAAACATTCTTTAGTGTTGTCCTGACAAGGCAGTCTTTGAAGTAGGAAAATGACTGTACTGTGGAGCTAATCGTGGTAGGTTTTTATAAAAGTCACATGATACATTGAACTGCAGGTACTAAGCCTATATTTTTGCTTTCCTTCCCATGACTGGAACTCCTTTGAAATCTAAGAAAATTACAGTAAAATTTATATTATTCCTTTCTTCTATGTGTTGTTTAAAGCCCAACATTGTCACTGGTGGCTCAGATGGCGTCAGTGGCGAGGAGATTCTTTTTCTAGGTCTAGCAGGTTTGCCAGCTCTGACCCCTTTTTGACAGAGATGACTTGGCCCACTGGACAGAGAAAATAAAACCACTATTTTTCAGTTGCAGTTCCATTTTACAAGAAAGTGTCTCTATTGAAAGCTTGGAAATGAACGATGCCTATTTAAAAATCAGCATACTTGCTTGTGGTTATATGTGATGGGAGAAATTCTGTGAGAGTCCAACTACTCCCTCAGTTCTACAATGAAAAAAATAATCACATATCCAACCTCAGTTGGTGCAAAGCCTGCTCTGATCTTACAGCACTTATAATATGGCATCATCCTGCCACTTAAGCCACACTTTTCTTCCAGGATCTCTCTTTTGCACCCTTCTCTTCACTCGTCTCTTGTTCTTCTCGTCTCTCACCAGCTTTCTTTGTTCTTTCGGATTTCTACTTTCAATTGAGGTACTTTAACATTGTCATCATGGGTGAAGCACTGTGGACATGCCCTTCATTATTATTTTTTTAACCAGATACAAGCTGAAGACCATTCTAGGCTTTCGGAATTCCTATGCTGCCATCTTGCCAAGGTCACCGCCATAAAAATAAATGAGATCCTTTTGAAATTTCTGTTGGTGAGGGTGGAAATGCTCAGAGGAAACTCAGCTTCCGTTGCTTCCCTAGAGAGCCCCACCTTCAGTTCTCTGCTACGTGTTCTGTTTGTGCTCAGTCACAGTGAAATATGGAGGAAAATGATATAACACAGATTTGGTATGCAAAGGCAAGACTTATTTTTAGACAGCTAAATACCGGCAGGCCCTTCTGGCTTAACCTTTATCTGGCACTTGGCATTCCGTATATTTGCAGCAGAAGCATTGCTCTCAATGAAGTATTCCTTGAATGTGTAATTCCTGGTTCATGGCCTACAAAACAGAGCCACTCCTTCTGAGGTAAAATAAGACACCATTGGGTATCGACCTTTACAAAGAGCAGACTCCATTAACTGGTAGTTATTTATCCCCCGACTACTATTTACTTTGTAGTTATGTTGGCATCTCCAGTAAACAACGGCCAAATTAATTGAGGAGGAGAGAGAACAGATGCTTCCCCTCTGCCTTTAAAAAATTAAGAATATTAGGCCCAATTGGCAAACCATTAATGCAGAAGTTACACCCCACCTACAGTGCCTAGCTGCTCCAGAACCAGCAAGGATTCTCATCTCATCTGTTGTAAATCGCTTTGATATTTTTAAATCAAATAGTAGTCTATTAATATTTTTACAAATAAATGATACATTTAGGCCAGTGATGACCAAACTTGGCCCTCCAGCTGTTTTGGGACTACAATTCCCATCATCCCTGACCACTGGTCCTGTTAGCTAGGGATGATGGGCATTGTAGTCCCAAAACAGCTGGAGGGCCAAGTTTGGCCATCACTGATTTAGGGAAAATGGCTTCACAGCACATAAAAAGAACTTATTTAAAATATTTTTAGAACATCAGATTGGGAAAGAATGCATTAAGCTTAAATGTTTAGGTTTGGGGTTTTTTTTTTTTTTTTAAAAAAGGTTGACTTCATGGGTACTTCTGTAATGTTACATAGCAACGCATAGGTTTTCTTTCCTAGTAAATATCTTGGCATACTTTCCAACAATTTTGCATGCAGTTTCATATATCTGATTCTTGTCCAGTGCAGAACTACACATACATGGGGAAATGAAATTTCAGAGGCATTGTCTGATTGTTTTCTAGGTTTCTGAAAAGCTTGGTTTTTTTATTATTCTGTGATGCCCAGTATGCATTTTCATGGTGAAGCTGCATCTACTGTACTTGAAATCATTTGTGTAAGAAACTTTTATTTTTTTAAAAAGCACAAGAAACAAAAATAAAATAACAAGCAGCTCTCTGCAAATGATGGACAGTAGGATAATGATCAGCTTGCAGTTATTCTGAGTCTGCCTTGACTCCTCAGATCCCTTTGTGCTTCCAACCCTCTGCTCTTGCATTGTTTACAGTGAGAGCAAACACTTAGCCAAAGTGTGGTTTTCTAGAGCCATTTCTTTGCAACTCTGTCCCACTAACAGAAACTTGAGGTCCAGTCAACTAGTTGTTAGTGAAATGCTTGTTCTGCAAGCAAAGTAGCTGCTAGGGGACAGGACAAGATAGGGGCATGGTTTGACTTTGATAGATGGTCATTTGCTAAGGAGCTGCGCTGCCTTAACATGCAAGGGGTACAACATTGTTCACAGGGTGGCAGAGGCATTGTTTGCAAAACTTTCTTTGTGTTGGGACTTGTATCAACTCTTCAATTTAGCTATTTTACATAAGGTTGTGATGTTTCAGAAGCGGGTGTTAAAAACTCCTTTTAAAAAAGCCAATGCAATGAAATCTCTCACTGGAACTGCATTGTTGACCTGAAGGTTTGAGGGGGGAAACCAAGTACCCCTCCTTGTTTTAGAGATAGCCTTAAGTGGTGGATTTGTTTTCTCTGTGAGCTAGCTAGTTGGCCTTCAAGCATGTGAAGCTGTTGTATCCAGAGCTAGGCCATTGACCCATCTCCCTGTTGTATATTCTGACTAGCAGTGACTTCTCATGGTTCAATATCTTTTCACTTCTCTACATTCCCACCACATATGATGAAAAATAGTAGTTTTAATTGATTTTTGTATCATGTATTATGCTTTGCTGTTGCATTTTATTTTCCTGCAAATCCCCCTGTGACTGTAGTGGCGATGGGTAGTATGAAAGTACAGAAGCACATAAATAATAAGGGCTAAACTACGACCCCTTTCCAACCACTCTCTTTAAAATGGTTGGAAATAAATTTTATTATTGCTTGAAGTGTTTAGCCATGTTCTGGTATTTGCCTGATCATGCAAAGGGTTAAACTTGGGGCGGGGCAGGGGTGCAATGCAAGCCCCACTCCCAGTGAGAGGCAGTGTGGTTGCAGTGGTTAGAATGTTGGACTAGGACCTGGTGGGCCAGGTTTGATATCCCCACTCAGGCATGAAACTCACTGGGTGACCTGGGGCCAGCCTCTGCCTCTCAGCCTAACCTACCTCACAGGGTGGTTGTGGGAATTAAATGAGGAGAGGGAGAACTGTGTGTGCCACCTTGATCTCCTTGGAGAAAAAAGTGGGATACAAACGCAGTGAATAATAATAATAATGTCCCTCACAGGCTGGCTGCTCTCGAGATCTTTCTCCGGTTAGCAGAAAGGTCTCGAGAGAGTTTTTAAGTTTGTTGCAAACTTTGTTGTGAGCAGGAGCCCTGGCCTATTGGGATTTCCAGTCGGTGGGAGAGTTAATTGTGCAAATATCTCGAGAGCAGCTGTTGTGCCTTGGGGATATTGGCTTGCAGACTCCAGCCCCACTTAATTTTCACATGTGCGACTGAATGTCAGAACACTGCTTCTGTTGACATCTTTGCCTAATGTTCACCTAATGTTCTAAATGTGTAACCAAATTACCTTATTCATTCTTTTCCATGATTGTTTGTCAATTCCCAGAGAGTCTCGCATGTTACATTGGCATAAATGTTTCTGCCATCGAAATATAATTTAATGCCATATGTTATGGAAGACTTAATAGGATGCAGTGCTCAGATGGCTTAGAACAGAACTTTACGGCCTCTCTCCAGCAGCAACAGAACGGACAGAAGACGTTTCATGACTCCATGTGGATACAGTTCAAAGCTCTCTAGTGACTACACACTATCCGCCCCAAGAAAGTAATGTACAATTAAGCCCCAACCCAAAGTATTTACAGGCTTAGGCTGCAATCCTATGCACGCTTCCCAAGGAGCAAGCCCCATTCGCCGAGGAAGACTTCTGGGTAAATGTATAGGGTTATGCTGTTAACGTGTGTAACAATGGCCTTTTTGACAAAGCATAGTTAATACCATGTCTTTGTACAGGAACTATGAAGATGCGTTGTCATCTGAAGACTGTGAAACCTTATACCAGTTTGTTTATACCACCCACCGACAACTGGCTGTAGCAGCTGGGGAGTTTCTTTATAACAGGTACCTCAGTGTGACTATTTTTATTTGACACTTGGTTGGCTCCATAACAGCAGAGCCTGCCCTTGCATATGCTATAAGCATCATGATTCAACACACACACACACACACACACACACACACACACCCTCTCTTTTGAGTGATTGTGGTCTAGGCTGATTCTTGTTGCATTTACATTTGGTCAGATCTCCACTGGTGTAAAACAAGCATGCAAACATAGTAACCAAAGAACTGCATTAGCAGAAATGTTGATCCTTAAGCATGTGATGGGATGCCCAAATATACACTCACTCAGACAACCAGTCCTAGTTTATTTTTATGCATACTTGTGTGTGTACATGGTTAGGGCTAGGGCAGCTATACTCTCTGCTAAAAAAGATAAATCGGTGAAAATCAGTTTTGTTTCACCAAGCCTTAACTTCAGCTGCTTTTATCTGTTGATTTGTCTTGCCAATGCTTGCATTTCTTAGTTTATTCTTCTTCTTTTCTTTTTTCTTGGTAAAAATTTCCTTAGTTTTTTCTGTGCCTCCAGATGGGAAGTTCTTTGGTCTTTCATAGATTTAATTACTTTCCTTTGGATGCCGTCAGAGAGTATAGAACCCAGGTGAATTTTCATCCACATTGAGTTCTTCTGTGAATATTTCCCACACATTTCTTGGCTGTTTTGTGTTAGAGATATGTTGGACGGAATCCAGAATTATCTGCCTGCCTGTGTGATTATCATATAATTTTGAGCATAATGCCATTTCCTTCAGTGTGAAAGTTGACCTCAAAGGGACCTCTTTTTAAGGTGTTAATCCCTCCCTCCCTCCCTTGCCAGAGATGCTTCCTTTGGGTGTGATAGTGAGGAGACATTGTTAGGGTTCATTGAGGAGCGTTTCAGGCCAAATGCCTGGATCTGGCTCTTTAATGATATTTTGCAATTATAGTTTATATACACAGACTGACGTGCAGGCTTGCTACAAAATGTTGCCTGGCTTTATTTATTTCATCAGATTTGTATCCCACCTTTTATCCAAGGAGCTTAAGGTGGCGTACATGGTTCTCTCCCTCTCCCTATTTCATCCTCACAACAACCCTGTGAGGTAAGTTAGGCTGAGAGACAGTGACTGGCCCAAGGTCACCCAGGGAGCTTCATGGCAGTGTTAGAAACTGAGATATGAAAGCTAGGAGCTAAATGGCACCTTAAACCTAGGTTATGGGTGCAACAGTGGAATGTCTAGGCACACTTTTTTAATAACAAGAATACAAAGCTGAAAATGAATGAACTGCAGCTAAAATATTATGTTCATTTTTCACATGGTCTAGTCCTTCCCCTGCCCACCCCCCTAATATTCTTAAAAGGGTCTCTTCTCTAGTCTTAATGGAGTAGCTGGAAGTGGGGAGGCAGAAAAAGGTTCTCCTTTCCTTCCACTCTGCAGTTTTAATCTGAAATCTTAGGTGCAGTACTGTGGCCAGAGCTCAGAAACTGCTCGCACTAATTAACTTCCCTGTCGCAAAATGTGCCTAGAACAATGGGAGTTTCGAACACTGCATCATGGGTTAGTAGGGTCCAGAATCTGGGTCTCCCAAGGCTTAGTTCAACACACTGACCGCTTTACTGTGGCTCTTAGGAAACTGCCTTATGCCGAGTCTGATTGGTCCCTCTAGATCAGTGCTTCTCAAACTTGGGTCCCCAGCTGTTGTTGGACCACAACTCCCATCATCCCTGACCACTGCTTCTGCTAGCTAGGGATGATGGGAGTTGTAGTCTCAACAATAGCTGGAGACCCAAGCTTGAGAAACACTGGTCTAGGTCTGCAATGACTAGCAGCGGCATTCCAGGGTGTCAGAGAGGGGCCTCCCACCCACACCTGGAGATGTTGGTGAGAGAACCTGGAGCCTTCCGCATGCAAGCCAGATGCTGTACCATTGAGCTGTGGCCCTTCTGCAAACATTTAGTCCTTCACAGCCCCACATCTCTGTCTTTTGTTCCCCTTCCCTTATGTGCCAACCCTTTTCATCTCCTCCTTTAGAGAGCCAGTGTGGTGGTGTGGTTAAGAGCGGTAGACTCGTAATCTGGTGAACCGGGTTTGTGTTTCCGCTCCTCCACATGCAGCTGCTGGGTGACCTTGGGCTAGTCACACTTCTTTGAAATCTCTCAGCCCCACTCACCTCACAGAGTGTTTGTTGTGGGGGAGGAAGGGAAAGGAGAATGTTAGCCACTTAGAGACTCCTTCGGGTAGTGATAAAGCGGGCTATCAAATCCAAACTCTTCTTCTCCTCCTATTGGTTGTCTCCTTCCTCTCTGCTCCGTCAGTTGTCTTGCCATGCCCCCCCAAACTCTGTTCCTGACCTGTTTTCACTGATTTTCTTGTTTGTCTCTGCCCCCCTATTTCCTGTTTCCCTTTTTGCCCTTTGTCTTCCTCCCCCACCCCTCTTCTGCTCCCAGGTGCATCTTCTCCTGCCTTCCTTCCTTGTTTGCTTGCTCAATTCTCTATCCCACCTACCCAATGACTGCTTTTCTTTGCACCGTTCTTCCTTGGCTTCCCTTTCTCAGCTTTGTTCCGGCCCCCATCCACCCTGCATCACTTGTTCCCCTCTTTTCTCCCCCTCCAGTTTACCCCTGCAAGGGCTTTTTTCCCCTTCTCCCAGCATGCTCAGCCAGGAGCCTTTGCAGTGGCTTTTGGAAATTGAATCTGGGGGTTCCCTTCCAAATTGCACACCTGCAAGGGCTTTCTCAAGCCGCACATTGCAGTGCTGCACGAGAAAAGTTAACACAAAAAAACAAAAACTGTCCAAAGGTGATGTTCTGCTTGTGGGACGTCTTGAGAAAGCATGAGAACTGCTATAGAAGCAATCTCCTGCAGCACTTCTCAAAGTCTTACACAAGTGTTTGCAGATCTGTCCGAGGGGCTACTTTTCCTGCAGCTCGTGGTTCTTTAGGATCCTACCCATTATCTCCAAAACTCTCACAAAACCTCAGTAAAGCAAGTCCAGGTTGCTGAGAGAACAGGGGCAGGGCTTCCCTAAGCCTGATTATTTTAAGTGATTTCAATCGTGTGTACAGGGGCGTAGCAAGGGAGGTGGGGCGGGCCGCCCCGGGTTCCACCCCAGAGGGGGGTGACACTTTTTTTTTTTAAAAAAATATTTTTTAAATATTTTTTAAATATATTTTTTAATTTTAACTTGATTGAAAAAAAGAGATAATAGACACACAGACACAACACCTCACAAAGTGGCACCATCAGAGGGGGGTGACACTTTTTATTATTATTATTATTTTTATCATTTTTTTATTATTATTTATTTTAACTTTATTGGAAAAAAAAGAGATAATAGACACACACACACAAAACCCCCACACCTCACAAAGTGGCACCATCAGAGGGGGGTGACACTTTTTAATTTTTTTAAAAAAAAATTAAATTAAAGTGGTGGGGGGTGACAAAAAAAATTCCGCCCCGGGTACCACCTGGGCTTGCTACGCCTCTGTGTGTGTGTTTTATATTGTTGTAATTCTGGGACTTTTATGATGAAGGGCAGGTAAGAAATCCAGTGAATAATAGTGCCACTTAGTAAGTTCACGGCTGCAGTAAGATTTGAACAAAGGCTTTCTTTCCCCTCTCCTGCTTACACTTTTTGCCTTTGGCATGTGCCAAATATTATATAGGGGTTCTCTCTCTCTCTCTCTCTCTCTCTCTCTCCCTCTCTCCCTTCTGTTTTCACTGCTTGTTGATTTCTATCCAGTGAGCCAATTTCTTGCCAAGCAGCATCTGCTTGTGATTGTTGTGAATGGTTTATCTTTTCTGATTAATCACAAAGGGTCTCTTCTTGCACAATGCAGCTGTGTAGTAAAAAAAAAAAAACACCCCAAAACAAACAAACTCAAAACTAAAACTTGAATAATTTAGTGAGACAGTAGATTAAAACAAGTTCCAGTTTTTCAGTCAAGTTAAAATCTCACTCTCCCAAGAGTAACTTTGTAAATGGGCCTTGGTAACAATATGTGGATTAGGGGAAATGAACTAGAATGATAAAAGGGAAGCAGTAGAACCCCCATTGGTATTGGAAGGATTTTTTATTACTTACCACTGTGACATGTTGATGAAAATAATTTATTATAGTCAAGGTTTTGTTTTTGTTTTTAATCAATCATGCTTTTTGTTTAATTTTCCATAAGCAGATAGGTTGAAAAAATGCATTAAAAAAATCAAAATTAAAAAAATTAAAATAATAGAGAAGAGAAGAAAAATAATAGCCAACAACTACGCTGATGCAGAAACAATATGTTGTTGCAAGAAATTAAAAGGCTTTCAGTTTTGTTCTTTTCTGGATTTTAGCAGGAGGGCCTGCAAAACAAAGTCATTGCAGAACAACATCTGCTCATGCAGTGGGTCTTCTCCTGCCTCCCCCCATGTATTCACCCCTAACAACCTGCTCTTGGAATTGCCCCAATCCCCAGAAGCAGATTTGGGTGGGGGCACGGGGCAGGAGAAAGACAGGAAGTTCTGTTGCATTAGTGGAAGTTGTTCCATGAGCCCAATTACATTGTTGGATACAACCCCTTGTCTTGAACCCTTTTTGCCCTTTCGCTCAAACCAGAAGGAGCTGGAGTTGTGATCATTATGAGCCACATGACTCCTAACAGCTTCAAAAATTTAATGTGTTGGATCAGCGTATGTTTATTGATGTTGTAATTATCATAATGGGAGTAAGTTCCATTGAACTCTATATGGGACTTACTTCTGAGTAGACATTTCTAGGATTGTGCTGCTAGAATATATAATATACCTGGCAAGGCATTGCAATTTTGAAAACAGAATCTAATTGTCCGCTTTTTCTGTTGGCAGTTTAATTATCCAGGAAATTGAAATTGAAGCATTATCCAAAAGTAATGCAAAGTGGGAGCCCATTGCTAGTCAGCTGAGAGCACTAATAGATTTCTTCCTGGAAAGTGAGGTAAAGATAATGCATACTGTGTTGGATAAACAAGATGAGTTTCTAATATTCATAGAGGTGTCTCACAGATCAGGACCAATTGATGAAGTTGAGTTAATGTAAGGGTTTGAGGGAGGGAAGAAAAGAATTGTGATACTAATAAGAAATGATTTGATGATAAAAGTGTACTGGAAGGTAAAGTTTCAAAATGTGATTGATATTTTCAAGTAATTGTAGATTGGAAGATTTGGACAAGTAGGCACATGAAGAATATATTTAAGAAGGGTGCCTGAAAGTGCAGAAGGGAAGAGCTTGGTTATGTTCTTAGAAAAATAATTAGCTATTTTATTGGAATGGGTAGAAGGCTGGGAGCATTTTATGACTGGAAGCTAAGATGCCAAGGCAATTCATATTTTGCCATCAGGTTTTAAGTTTGGCAGAAGGTGGAAGTACAAATTAATCGATATAAGGTCAAAATCCTATCTGAGAGCTCTCATTCTGAGAAACCATAAGAATTCTAATACTTTAACCTGTTTTGCTGCATGATGTAAACTGTTTGCTTTTCATAAATAATCATAATAAATTATTACCACGGATTATTCATTGAGTTAAGGTTGTTCGTTGAGTTTAGGTGCGATACTTGGCCTTAATTTGAGCTTCTTTGTTGCTGATAGTTCATGTCATATATATTGGCAAAATTTTAACGTGATAGGCTGCAATCAAAAGAAGCAATATTCACACGTGGGAAAGAACTGTGCTTGAAGAGATAGCGGCTTGTCTCTTCTACTGCTGAAGAGATAAGCCACTGTTCACTTTAAAAAGCAGCCTGGCTGTTTGACAGTGGAGATCTGCTGCAGGAATAACATAAAACAAGGCTGCAGCATGTGTTGTACATGTTTCTGCTCCACCTCTTCCCAAACAAGTATTAGATCATAGTGGGAAGTCATGTTCAATGAACCATTTTTGAAGTTCTGAGTTGTTGTTGTTCTTTATTTTTAGCTACATAGCCACGTCACATATCTTGTAGACAGCCTTTGGGATTGGGCCCCAAGTTTATTGAAAGACTGGGAGTACATGACTGCTCTCTTACTGGGAAATGCCGATAGTCAAGAACAAGGTAGGTGCGTCAGGAGAACTTAGCACTTTCTCAACTTGTGTTGCTGCCTTCGGGTTCAGCCAATCCAACACAAACCATTGGACTATAGAGCCAGGATGGATGAGAGGCATCAAGTGCAGTTTCATTAACATATACCCTTTTTCATCAAGCACCAGTTTAAAATGCTGTGTGGTGTTTTGGCACTGAAATGGAGACTCTGTCTTCCACTCGGAGCTCTGCTTTGTGGTCCACTCAATAAAAATCCTCATTGTCCTCTTTGGAGCTTGATTGCTACTTCAGAGCAAAGCAATGCAGTAACCGGGATATGTATGCTAGTCTTTCTTGGCTAATGAACTTTGATGTTCTGTTAAATTCATCTGTTTCCTTCTTGAATAATTTTATTAGAGCTTTGTCCTTCATTATGTGCTGCGTTACAGTAAGTTCTGCAGAATAACTTGAATGCCCTGTGTGGTGAAAATCTGTTCAAAAACTTCCAGTGTTGCTTTTTAGCTAACTTAAAACAAAATGGCCTGGGGAAAGGAAACGTTTCTGTGTTAACCATCCTAGGATTCCCACCTCTTTCAGTGAGAGACTGAATGGCATCTGTGTGTCATTTTGCTTTCAGCGCTGACTGATGCCCACGAGAGTGTCATTGTTGAAATAATCTTAGCGACCGTTCGAGAAGCTGCTGAAGTTCATCCTCCTGTGGGGAGAGGAGGGACCAGGAGGGTGAGTGGCATTTTGTTATACTGCTTTGATCATCTGGCTTTTGATTCACACTGCGCACACCCACACCCTGTTGATCCCAGCTGCAGGTTTCTTTGCATTGACAAAGCAGAATCATGGTTGCAAGACAAGCACAGAGCCTTCAGTCTAACCAGTGCAATAAAGGTCAAGTGTATTTAGAACACCCACGGAACCTTAATGTCCAGGCGCCTGCAGTTGCAAAGCAGCTCTGTTTTCATTTGCCTGCAGTTTCAGAGGAAAGCTGCAGAACTAAGCATGCTTGTTTTGAAGGCCATTGCATCCAATAAGATTCAAGATTTCTTTATTGTCATTGTACAAGTACAATGAAATTGGATAAAATAATAATAAAAATAAAAATAAAAAAATTAATTTTTCATTTAAACAATTGTTTTCCCCAACCAAAAGTGTACTCAACACGAGTAACAGCAGTAAAAGCTAAAAAAACAAGGGAGAGCACTGAGCAGCCGCTGCGTCTATGCGCGCCGCCATCTTAGAACTGCAGAGAGATGAGTGGGCTGTACATGCATTTTAACACAGTGTTCTTCAACCTTGGGAATGGGAATTGTAGTCCAAACAACATCAGGGTTTTCAAGGTTGAAGAACACAGCAGTATCTTCTGCATAAACATGACCAGGATCAGACTGGGAAAGCAAATGTTTAACTGCAGCCTATTGCAATGTGGCTTCCTGATCCTGTAAGCAGTAGCCCAGTTTACCAATTATAGTGACAAACACACCAACTTGTTGATGCTGCAAGGGTCAAGAGATCTGCATAGCTTGTTCGCAGAACTGAGAAGTGTTGGAACTCTTTCACAAGGTTCCTGATACGACTGGAATGCCCAGAGGTTTCTTTATCTGCACTCCACGTCCCTTGGCTCAAAACAAGGAATACTTCTTTGCACAACGAAAGAATCTGCATGGCAAAGCTGCCAACTTTTCTTTCCAGTCAATAGCCACCCCCCCCTTTAAAAACTCCATAATCCTCAATCAAAACACTGTTCAAATACTGCGCTTAATTAATTAAAATCTGAAACTTCCATCCCCAGCATTTTGCCGTATTAAGTTTTAACCCTACAGCTAGCTTAAGCATTGATCAACAACCTGCTTATGCTATAACTGCAACAAAGGGCTTTGTCTGCAGATCCTGTCTGCCAGGGAGAAGAAGATACAAGTGGAAGATTGTACTCGAATTACTGAACACTTCATTGTGGTGCTTCCTCAACTCTTGGCAAAGGTAACTAGCAGCTGCTCTTGTGAGTGCATATTAAATAATTCATTTGAATTTCAGCAGCTCACTCATATCCTGTTTTTCCCCCCTCTGCAGTATTCTGTAGATACAGAAAAAGTGACAAACCTCTTGCACATTCCACAGTATTTTGATTTAGAGCTGTGCAGTGCTGAGCTCCTGGACAAGGTGAATTATTTGTGTGTGTGTGTGTGTGTGTGTGTGTGTGTGTGTGTGTGTGTGTGTTAGAGAGAGAGAGAGAGAGAGAGAGAGAGAAACTTCAAGATAGGATTTAATATTTATTTATCAAGATTTTTATAGCAATTTAATTGAAAAAACCCACCCAAGCAGTTTGCATAAAATTGCACAAGATAGCTATTAAAAAAAATAAACCCAGACTTTAAAAGCAGTAGACATAACAAAATGTCAAAATATAGATAAAACCCACAAATGTCTATAATAAAATTGCGTGCCTTTGTTTAGGCTTGATTTCTTGCAAATGTGGAGATCCTGCTGAGTAAGACTACAGTCTGCAGAGCTGTAATTCATTTTAACTGATGAGTTTTTATAGCCCATTTGATCCATGTGCGTGCTGATGCGTGTGGTACTTGGTGTGCCTTGTGGGCTGGAGGCAGGTGACAGCCTTTTTTTCCTGTCGCAGTGCTCCAGAAGTTGAGTTGAAAAAAACATGGGCCACCAAGACATAAAAGTGTCCCGCATGTGGTGATCTTGAGGGCAGATGCTCAGGCTGTACATATGTGGGAAATCCTGAGTTACGCATGAATGGCATCTTCCTCTCAGGTCACACATTTTCCCTAGCATTCCTTCCCACACATCTAACTTTGTGCCAGAGCTCTGAACTGGTGACACAGGAAGGTTTTGTATGCATGTGCTCTAAGAGTGAGGCTGTGTATGCATGGCATTTTATTCTAGAATCAATGGGAACTGGGTCCTTGTGTTTTTGTCCGTAGTCCACACATGAACTAGATATTTTTGTCTGTAGCCCACACGTGAACTGGGTTTTTTGCCCCAATAAGATGCTTGTTGAGTACTGGTTTCATTCTGAAAATAAAGCTCACTGCGGATTGTTTCTGCATTGCCCCATAGCTTGTCTGTTTAAATACAGATGCAAACAGATGTAAGCAGTCCCTGCAGTGGTGGCCAATTACCTTGTGTGTGAGTGTTTACCCAGATTTCAATTGCCGTTTCCTTCTTCATTCGCCTGGGGCATATGGAGGGAGGAAAAGGCAAGGGGAAGGATATTCAAAATGTCTATTAAGTCAGCACACCCCTTCTTGTGAGTGGCATCTTCTAGAATCAAGCTAGATTGGAAGCAGCAGGCTGAGGATGACCGCGAGTGATTCTGGATCGAGGAAAAGCTATGTTTTTGTGTGCTATAAATAGCTTAGTGTATATGCAGCCTGAGTAATAACATATGCCCCCCATCTCTGTGAATTAGGTCACTGTTGTTTTCCCTTTGCAGACTGGCCATGAACCAGTCCTGCTCAAGGCTATACAAGGAGTTCATATAAAAATAATAATAATTTATTATTCATACCCCGCCCATCTGGGCAACTCCCAATAGAATATTAAAAACACGATAAAACATCAAACATTAAAAACTTCCCTAAACAGGGCTGCCTTCAGATGTCTTCTAAAAGTCAGATAGTTGTTTATTTCCTTGACATCTGATGGGAGGGCGTTCCACAGGGTGGGTGCCACTACCAAGAAGGCCCTCTGCCTGGTTCTCTGTAACTTCACTTCATGCAGTGAGGAAACCGCCAGAAGGCCCTCAGAGCTGGACCTTAGTGTCCGGGCTGAATTATGGGAGTGGAGACGTTCCTTCAGGTATACTGGGCCAAGGCCGTTTAGGGCTTTAAAGGTCAGCACCAAAACTTTGAATTGTGCTTGGAAATGTATTGGGAGCCAATGTAGGTCTTTCACGACTGGTGTTATGTGGTCTCAGCGGCCACTCCCAGTCACCAGTCTAGCTGTGTAGCCAGATTTTGAACCTAGGTCGGCTGAGTTCCAAATTGAATGCTATCTTGCAGGTTCCATGGGTTCATAGTTTAACGACATTTGCGGTACTTTTGTTTTATCCACAGCACTTGGACACATTTCTGAGAGAGATAAAAGCCGTTGTAACCAAGCACTCTGACACAGATGTCCTGGACGCTTGCTCCAGGATATACGCCACTCTTTGCGGTGAAGATGGTTCTGGCCATAAAAAAGTAGGCTTTGCCAGAGATGAACTGGTGGACGCCACTCTTTGCGGTGAAGACGGTTCTGGCCATAAAAAAGTAGGCTTTGCCAGAGATGAACTGGTGGACGAACTGGTGGACAATCTAAACCAGCGTTTGGACACCTTTTGGGATGAGGTAGGTGTGAAGTCTGGATATGTAGTGAGAAATGAAACTTAGGTTTCTGGAGCAAAATTTGAACAGGATTTCTTTTTGTTAATTTTACATGCACTCTGTGTGTGTGTGTGTGTGTGTGTGTGTGTGTGTGTGTACAAGTGCAAACATGGCAAGATCACATCTGATTAATTTCCCTAATCATGTTCCTAACATATATGAAGAGGAGGTAGGGTTTATGTGATATTTGCACAGGCATGGCTGAGTAGATTTGCCAGTTCACAAGCTGGCAATGCTGCCTGCCGCTTCAGCCGTTTGGAGGGGGTAGGGAGAAAGGATGTCCTTTTTCTCCCTCTCCCTCTACCCATGGAGAAATACTGAAGTCCTCTAGGCCATAGCAGGTGCTGGGAGGAAAAGGGCAAAAGGTCTGGCCGAGGCATGAGCTGCATCCCCTCCTGTTGCCTTGGAACGTTTAAAGTTAATAATAGGAAGCGCTTCAAAGATTCATTATGGGAATCCTTCTTTTGCCCAATATACTCCTAAACAGAAGTGATATCCATGCTAGAAATGTATCACATGCATAGTGTGCCAAACTTTAATGATGGTCTTTACCTTTTTTTGTTTTGTTTTGTTTAACTGTTTAGATCCTGACACAACAGTAATTACCATGAATATTTCGGACTATTGCTTGTTTTCTGTTTGAAGTTGTGCAAAGAATCCCTCTATTGGAAAACAACGTGCCTCTCTTGACAGAGTGCTGCATGATTTGTGAACATTTAACTCTGTTCTTCACATCTTGGGGAACTGATATTCTACCGCTAGACTATTTAAAGTCTGCATTCTTAACTAATGACTGTCTGCTATTTGACATCATTTGTCTGAGGTCCAGTGAGAAAAAAAATAATTTAACTAATTGGAGATGAAACGGAGCTTTTTCCTTATTAGGGCAAGGAAGACATTCCCTCTTCCATAACATTTAAAAGTTCAGCTTCTGCATGGAGACTGCTTTGTTAAAGCATCTTCCAGCGTTTTTAAACCTTAAAAGTGGCTTTTGCATTTCCATTTGTGTTGGGCTGGGGGGTGGATTGCTACAGAAATACTTGAAAAGGTTTTCATTAGTTCTAAGAATACAAGAGCAGCTGTTGGGAATATGAATAGCTTGCAGACTCAGTTCAACAACAGTTGATCAGCTGTGCCATTGCTAACAGATGTCATTCCAACATATGCTGATAGTTCATGCTGATAGTTTTGTTTCTTTCCTTTTCTTTAAAAAAAGTGGAAGTACAGTAAATGTGTCAGGTTAAATTTGCCCACACTTTATTTTTTGGTAGAAAATAATAAGAAGCCACGAATTCTGCACCAACCCGCACCAGCTTATGCAGTGAGATCAGCCAGGTTCCAACCATTAACAACCTAGTTTTCTGCAGATTTGCAAGTTGGCGGGGTGGGTGGAGGATTAGAGAGAAATATGCTTGATTTCCATTATTTAGGTTGGCCCCCTAATGTGATTCGTGCAGCGGCATTTAATCCACCCAGGTTGGGGAGGGAAAGTTCCTGCCATTACATGGAACTTTGCACACCCACACACCCTGGCAAAGACTCGGTGAGGGGTGGCATCCTACAGTTCGACAGATCATCTGATGTGAGTCAGAGCAATGCAGGAGCAGCCCAGCATGAGGGATCCAGTAGTAAACTTTCAGCACACTTGCAGGAAGAGTGCATGTCCCTCAGTAGGCAGTGCTGCCTCTGTGCCAAATAACTGCTTACAGTGGGAAGAAAACTCTATGCCAGTAGTAGCCAATATGGTGCCTTCCACTTATTGTGGGCTACAGCTCCCCTCATCCATGACCATTGCCTGTGCTAGCTGGCGATGATGGGTATTGTTGTCCACAAAATCTACCCGCTCTGTATTTTATTGTTGTTGTTATTTTGTTTTGTCTTGTCTAAATTTCATCCAAGGATCACAGGGTGGTTTACAAAATAAAGATAGATAACATAGTAACAAGCAAAAACAATAGCCCTCCCCCCCCCCAAATTTAAAATGCCATAGATTGTTTAATTGGGCCTGGGAGAAGAGGAATGTTTTTGCCTGGCACCAAAAGGTATGTAACAAAGGTGCCAGGCAAACCTCCCTGGGGAGAACATTTCACGCATGGGGAGCCACCACAAGAAAGGCCCGTTCTTGTGTTGGTGGCATTCAAAGGGCCTCAGATGATGATTGCAGGGTGTGGGTCGATTCATATGGGGAGAGGCAGTCCTTGGGGTGTGCAGGTGTATGCACTGTGGGGGGAGTCTGCAGGTTGTGTGTGTGTGTTGGGGAGGGGGCAGGAATACTGCAGGTCCCTTTCGCCCTATCCAAGCCTGCCTTTCAGAGAGAAGTTGCCGCTCAAATGTCACATAGTCTTTTCTCCTGTCTCCTACACAGGGAGAAGGGTTTCATGCAGAAAAAGAAGGAATTCGTCATATATCCTTGACGTTGCGAAGAATAACTGCTTTTCATAAGTGAGATGCTTGTTTATGTTGATTATTAATTCACTTTAGTGACCCTCTGTGGGCACATACAATTAGAATAATGCTGCTTTGTTTACAGACCTAAAGCCGGGCAGCATAGAATCATAGAGTTGGGACCCAAGGGTCATCTAGTCCAGCCCCCCTGCATTACATAATACATTGTATTAAAATGTAAGATTGCTGGGTGAAATTAAGAAGTGCAGGTGTTGGGATCAGGAAAATCCCAGGGTCTGCTCTGAAGGCATATTAAGCAGCTGCCCCGCTGAAGGTAAGCAAGTCCACCTGGGAGCCATCTTGGGTTCCATGATGGAAGAAAGGTGGGATATAAATGGAAGAAAAGAAAGGCTTTGCTAATGTAAGCCAAGATGCCAAGAGACTAAAGTCATTGGAGACTGTTTTGGGGCCCATATACAGATGAAAGTTCTGGTGTTTATGTGTTGGCACTGTTTCCTGGTCAATTTAGATAAAGTGTAGGCCCACTTAGAGCCATTTAAATATAAAGGCTGCAACCTTTCAAGATGTTGTGAAAGAATAAATAGTTAGTGAATATTGGCTATATTTTTAAATACAGTGGTACCTTGGAATCAAAATGATGAGTAAAGAGGGTGAGGGCAGTCTTGAGTATTCTATTGATGGGACTGTTTTGTCACAGCTGCTTGAAAGTTCCCAGAGTGATGCTTTGTTTCTTTTTGGACTTGTAGTGCTCATGATCTCACCAGGTGGAATCTCTATGACACAGTGGCTAAGCTCCTTGGTTTTCAGGTGGAACACAATCCTTTACCTGTTCAGGTAACCGTGACCGTATTATGGACCAGAAAATATTTCGCATCTCCGAAATAGCACACCAGTGTAAATTAAGTCCTAGTTTCAGCATCCCATGAGGTTAATGACCTCCCCTCCCCCCCGGCCATTTTCCATTTTGTTAGGCTGAATTTCAGCTGATACTTGAGTCTGTGTAGAACACATTCTTAATTCAGTGACAGAAGTGGCGTTTAGATGTGGGTGAATCACTGGATTCTTTATTTGTGGCGGAGGTGTGGAATTTTCTGCAGTAAGGTGATTGCCCATGCTAAGCTTCTCGGTTCAGGATTTGAAATGATTAAATCACGACTCTTGGTTTTCTTTTGCAGATCCTTTTGCCTGCTTTACAATGTGCTTATTCTGCACTGCTCTGGCAGCTCTCTTCTGCAGTAGAGAACACTTCTTCCAAGGTTAGTCCCAGGGTGGGGACTTCAAGCCACTTCTCAAGGCTTCTTTCTGTCCTTTTGTGCGTTGTTGGTCAATTTGGACCTTCAGAAGAAATTGAGCTTCTGGAAGCAAAAGTGGCTCACGTTCTGATTTCCTGATTCTGGTGCAGTAGTGACTCAAAAGCAAGCAACACCAGCCTTGAGCTCTCACTTCAGAGATTATTTGGAGTCCTTTGTGAGATCCATTATCCTCTTCTTCCCAGGTTGCATAAGAAGCATGTTGTTCATACTTTTTCAAACCTTGCATCTGATAATAACAACCGATCAGGTTGGAGAGAGAGCAACTACCTGTGAAACAGGGGCTTCACACACTGAAAATTTTCTTCCTTGGGAAGAGAATCATTATGGTAACATGTGCTTTCCTTTGATCACATGGACACTGTGTGCAAATGTGAACTGCTTGAGTGTAAACCACTTTGAGGTTTTATCAGTGCTTTTTTTCTTAATTTTTTTTTAGGGGTACTCTCATTTTGACTCAAGAAAAATCACCATTTTATAGTTCAAATCGGGGAAAATAAATACAGTAAATGAACAAAAGTACAAAGATTCACTACATGTTTAGGGGTATGCGTCCCCGCAGAAAAAAAGCACTGGGTCTTATTATAATCAAGCAGTGTATAAATCTTGTGAAATACATAAAATTAACACTGTGGGCAGCATGTTGACGTCTTCCTAGCACATGCGGTGTACACATGTCCAAAAAAGTGAGTTTATATTTATATTATATACCATTAGAGAGGATAGGGGCAGCCTGCCCTGATGAGAGTTTTTGGGAAACAATTAAAGGGCACCTGGGACACCAAAGCTGCCATATTGTACCTGGTAAACAATGGTTATATGCAGAATACACCTGGGTGATCCCTGAGTGACTTCACTAATCTGTTTTTTGATGGAAAACCCAAACAAATCGTGCCAGCAGCTCATTTGCTGCATGTTTGTGTGGTTTCTGTTTAGATTTCATCTGCAGTCTTTCGTGGGATGCTGTAGCCAGTGCTTTTCCCCCTGGGGGGGGTACTCAAGGGTACACAGTACCGGCACCTACTTTCCCCTAGAAGAAAAGCACTGGCTGTATCTCAGAATGAAAAAAAGAAAGGATGTCACTGTGAGATTAAAAAAAAAAAATCTTTATGCAAATCAGCATTTCCCACTCTGGGACACCTTGGTCCCCTGCAGCAGGGACCTGAGTGACAAGGGGAAGCGAGCTGACACAGATTGGAGCTGATTACATCTTGTCCTTGTTCCACGCTATCACTAAGCTGTCTATATAGTGTGACAGATTTGTTTCAAAACAGTGGATGGGAGGAATAAACCCTCATTACATTCTGTGCACATCTCTGTGCTACACCTACTGGCAAGATAGAGAGTGAAAACCTGCTGGATACAAAGGCAGAATGAGGAGGATCATGGTGTCCTGTGGATTTTATAGAGATTTCTCACAGCTCCTGCGACTCCTTGCTCCCCCCCCCAGCCCCCTTCTCTGTGCTTCCTCTTCAAACAGAATAAGATGCAAAGAAGAAACTTGAGATGCTACAAAGTTCTGCACCTTCCACAGAAGTCTTGAGATGGGCTTCGATGACATAGAATTATTCAAAGAGGCATTTTGCAGAAATAATTTCTGATTTTCTCCTTCTCCTAAAAGGAAATCATTCTTGCCTTGAGGACACACTTGAGGCACTACTGCCACATTTGTACGTGCTACCTCAGCCACCGCAACAGAGAGTTACGTGAAAAGGTATGAATCCTACAAGCCCTTTCATATGACTTTTCCCTTTAGATTTGCACCCCTCCCTATCCTCAGAGCAATGTGGGCCAGTGTTGTGTACACATACAGTGGTACCTCGGGTTACATACGCTTCAGGTTACAGACTCTGCTAACCCAGAAATAGTACCTCGGGTTAAGAACTTTGCTTCAGGATGAGAACAGAAATCGGGCAGTGGCTGCGCAGCAGCAGGGGGAGGCCCCATTAGCTAAAGTGGTGCTTCAGGTTAAGAACGTTTTCAGGTTAAGAACGGACCTCTGGAACGAATTAAGTACGTAACCAGAGGTATTACTGTATTCAGAAGAAGTACTCCCTTGTTTTGAGGGGTGCTGTATTGACTAGAGATATTAAAATTCTGGGGAGGAAGGAAGAATTGACTCTAATCTTTATACAACACAGCACCCCGTTGCTGGTGTGACTTAGTGGCTAAGCAGGCTGAGCTGTAAACCAGAAAGACCCTGGTTTGCATCTTGTGTCTGCCATCAACTCACTAGAGGCATTAGGCAACCCACTCTTTGCTCTCATCCGCATCTCCATCTGCAGCATGGGGGAGAATGATACTGACTTGCCTAAGAAGGTTGTTTGTAAGGATTACAGGTAGAACATGCTTTAAACACTTGAAAGCACAGAGGAGGAGGATTAGTCCAGTTCCCTGGTGGACCATAGTGAGGATTTATTCCTCATGAGAACAATTAACCCAGTTTGGTGCTTCTCTACAGGAGGAAATTGCATTCTCCCCTCCTGTCATCCTGGGCCCAGGTGGGATTAACACTCCCTAGTGGTTGAGGTTGGGAATTTAGTTGACTCATAGGAATTTTTAACCAGTGGTGTCCCTGGAAGCGTCTTCAGTTTAAAGTTCCTGTTGATTAACACTTTGTGGTGTTAATGGTGTTTTCCCCCCTGGTGTTGCCCATGGGGATCAGATGAAATATGAAGGAGAAGGGGTTTGCTTGATTGTTACTGGGCACTCACTTCCACTGTGGACTGGACTTGGCAGAAGAAGCGCTTTCGCTTTCAATAGGGCCATCCTAGTAAGCCAGCTAGGGCAAATCTCAAGCTGTACTTCACTGTGTGTTACTAGCACAGGCGAGATGGAGAATGGTCGCTCAGCAGAGTTCCCAGGTGGGCAGCATGTGTGGTCTGGCATGGCTTCCCTTGGGGCGCAGAAGAAACATTTCCCCTTGCAGACAGCCGTTGGAATCAGCCAACTGCAGGGGCTTGTGGGAGTGCCTGCCAAAAGCTTTGTTTAAATTGGCCAATCACGACCTTCGAAGTAGGTGTGGCAAGAGCGGCGGACCAGAGTAAAGAAGTCTTCACTCCAGTCCACCTCCAGGATGCTTAAGCCAACGGTGTTGGGTCCCAACAACACGGTCAGCAGAGCAGCAACTCTCCTGCCCCCACCCTATATTCTGCTCCCTTGGTGCTGTGGTTCAAAATGGTTGCTGTATTTGGGGCTGGGAAGGAATTTGCCTCAAAACAAATGGACCCATTTGAGGGTTTTGCCTTCCTCATAGCAATCATCACATTTTTTTGGCAGATAAAGAATTGGTGGAATCCTTAATCTAATCTCAGGTGTGGGGGTTTGCGGGGGGAAGGGCGTACTTGGTGTGTGTGTGTGGCTTTGAAAATGGCATTTCACAAGCTGAATTATAGCTGGTGAGGTTTTTGTATTTTTTGAATGTTCAAGGTTTTGATGTGCTGTAATCCAATGTTATGTTACACTAATATGGTACAGCATTTTTTTTTTTAAAAAATATTGTATCTTTAGAGTTATATTGTTATTTACTGCCTTGGTGCACGTGGTCCTGAAAGGTGGCTTGTAAATATTTCAAAATAGAAGTGCCTAAGTTGTTTTTCTTTTATTTATCATTGCAGGCTTTTATGATACTTTGCGACTTGCTGATGGTTGTAAGTCATCAAGGTTTAAGTGATGGACTGATTGGGTTCCTGGAGTACCTTCCCAGTTCATCTCTTCAATCAAAACTGCTCTTCTTCATTGAGGATCATGTTTTCACAGAGGAGGCAAGAGAAATCAGAGGTCAGCAGCGCTTTCCAGCAAGGAACTAAACATACTTTGCTGATAATGTCTGTGTTCCACTTAGTAGTGCTCTGTTACCCAAGGTAGACAGGGCGATAGCAACTAAAATCACATACTGAAATTACATGCCTCGGTGGGCTTACTGGAACAAAAAGTTTTAGCAGGCTCTGAAAACAATACAGTGATGGTGCCTGTGTAATATCAATGGACAGGGAGTTCCCAGGATGCGAAGGAAGATGGAGTGGATGCACCATGGGAGGTGCCAATGTGATCGCTCATCATGTGTTTATTTCAGTATGGGGCTTTCAATGCTCTCCTGTTTAATCTTCCTCCTCATTCTTGGTCCCCAGGATAAAGATTCTATTGGCAGACAGAAATCAGCCCTGCAGTTACCATCTACTGCAGGTTCTGGCACTGAAGATGGAGAATTTACTCCAGAAAAATACCTTGTGCCATCGTATATATTTCCTACAAGAAGCTCTTCCCAACAATCTTGCATTAGTATTTCTAGCATATACCTGTAGGTTAGCACAATGCATCAGGAAATGTTAATAGCCCAGATGTCCTAACTGTGCATATTTATTTGTTAATACAATAAGAGTTGCACTTGCACTGATTTTTATTAACTTCCCAGTCATAGTTACATAGGGTTTAGGAGACCTCCGGTATTCATTTGTTCCTCTTTGCTGCTCTGTACATACTGCTTTTGAGTGAGGAGATCCATGTAAAATAGCAGATGAGTTGATAGCACTATCATCAGCCTGGGTAGCTCAGTTGGTTAGAGCGTGGTGCTGATAATTCCAAGGTTGCAAGTTCGATCCCCATATGGGACTGCTGCATATTCCTGCATTGAAGGGGTTTGGACTAGATGATCCTCGGGGTCCCTTCCAACTCTGTGATTCTATGATGTTTGAATACGGGATGACCCCCTTACCATCTAAAAAACAAATAAATGCTTTTAAGGTTTTGTGAGCTGGCCACGTACTTGAGGGTGTCTATTGCTCAGATTAAGGTTCATATTTTAAAATGCTTCGGAATGCAGTGTTAGCATGAAACCTAACCAAACTTGCTGCTGTAGTCTTGACAGGAGAAGAAGCGAAAAAGAAGGAAGAACAAAAATTGGATGCCTTGCAGCTGAAACGGTGCCTCCTTGCAGCTTATTGCAAGTTAATTGTCCATAATGTTGTTGAGATGACTGCCGCTGCTGAAATCTACAAGCATTATATGAAGGTAATTGAATAATCTCCTTAACGATGCCTTCCAAATGCATGCGCATATATATATATATATATATATATATATATATATATATATATATATATATCAAGCACAAACACTGAGTTTATTAGTACACACTCAGCCTTGACGCATGTGTCATGGTGAGTACAAATGGTACACTCTGTATTCCATTCTGTTTTATCACATTGCTGACTGCACCTTTGGAAGACTCTTCCTTAGCAGCACCCATATTTACACTGTGACAGTTGGGGGGAGAGTTATGGCAGGCTGGAGAAGTGTTTATGTGCATTGCTAATGCTCTCACTACTTTGAGGGAATCTTACAAGGAAAGAACTTTTGCAAGGTGTCTGTAGACTGTTGGCTTTTTCACACCTTACAGGGTTGTGTGTGTGTGTTTTTAAATAGTAAATGCATCTAAAATGTTTTGAGTTGAAAACTCAAAATACAGTCGAAAGTGCAAAGATGCCAACACACTTATCTGGTGGGTACACTTTCCAGGCAGCTGTGCCTGGCTGTGGTTCTGTTTGAACATACACTGGGAACAAATCTGGTTAGCTGCAATATAGTGAGAAGGGCTAAACATAGTACAAAACCGTCGCTTGGCCCACACACTTCCCTCTACACTGGTGTGGCCATGAGCAGGAGCTTGGAAGCATTCACTCCAGTTTTAAACTAGCTGCAGTTTGTTGTTTCTTACAAGGGGCAAATTGCAGATGGTTCACCGTAGCTTGCCTGAAAAAAGCCTACTTCAAATCATGGTACGGTCCCGGTTTGTTCTGATAAACTTCGGTTAAAACTAAACTGCAGTTCCTGGTTTGGATGAAGCAAGAGATTGTGGTTTGTTTAAAACAGAAGTGGATGCCTCTGATTTCCTCCTTGTTGGCTGCACTGGAGGAGGGAGTGGGAGCAGGCCCATACGCATAACGCTGAACTGGGTTAGCTTTGTGTCCAAATTAGGTCATCACATGAAACACCTCTGCAAAACTGATCAGGTATGGTCTCTGCGTAATCACACACACAGGAAATAAGCACAGGATGTCTTCAGAATATTCTAGAGCTAGAACCTAGACGTTTTGTGCAGAGGGGTGCACCCGGAGGGGGAGATTCAACACCTTCCTGCTCAGTTCTTATTTGGTAACTTCACCAGTAGCTTTGACTGGAATATTTTTTTTAGGTTTTCCAAAATTAAGCGAGTTAGGCCCGTGATTTTTCTTTTCTCCGCTCTCTTGTTTTTATATAGATATGAGCTTGTGATCCTGTTTGGAAGTGAAACTGACTTCCAATTAAATGTGTTAACTCAGGAGTGTACTGCACAAATAAAACCGTGAGAAAACGCTTGCAATGTACAATGGAGCCTAAATACCATCATTCTTTATACATAGCTATAAATAAAATAACATTTTTGTTTTGTTTTTTAATAGCCTTTTAAAAAAATGCTGTTCCTTGACATGATTGAGAGTTTCCCCCTTTTTGCCATTTAACAGACTTATAATGACTTTGGCGACATAATTAAAGAAACTTTGAGCCGGACGAGGCAGAATGACAAAATTCAAAGTGCAAAAACACTGATCCTCTGCTTGCAGCAGGTAGGGCGATTCCTGTATACATCCCATTGACAGAACTCTGGGTTAGGACTTTATTGGGGGGCGGGGAGATGCTCCTTCAGGTATTTAGTCATTCAGGCCTTTATGTGTCACCTGTAAAATTCTGAACACAGACCAGAACTGTATTGGTTGCCAGGGTATTCCTTTAAGAATGGTGCGATGTGGCTCCAAATGTTGACTCCTCTTAAAAGGCAATTCGCTGCGTTTTGCACTAGCTAGTTTCTGGTGCTATGTGGGCACACTAGCTCTGCTGCTGCACAATGAAACTCTTATAACAAGTTAGAATTGGTTCACCTAGTCCAATATTATCTACTCTGACCGGCAGCAGTTCTCAGGGTGCTCTTTTCTTCACTGCCCTATGTGTCTTAGGCCTAGTTCTCACTCATGTAGCAAATCCATGTCTGGGCTGTTACTGTGTTCACCTGCAAATGAGGCGGGGGCAGCTGGTGTTCAAAATGAATGAGAAATGCTCCTCCAATTTGTTTACCTCCACATAGAATAGATTTTAGGGAGACAGGGAATGGCCTGCTTGCCATCTGAATATGCTGGCTTTATCCAGCTCCAGACCTACCATTAGGCAGGCTGTGGTAGATGCCTCAGACGGCTGTTTTGGGCAGTTCATGAAAGGGCAGGAAATGGTTAGTTGGTTCATTTATTATTTTATTTTTACTGGCAGAGAGGAGAGGTGCTTGCGGATTTTCTGTGGTAGGTGCCAAAATAACTTGGCTGGCCCTGGGTACTATGAACCTTGGCTTTTTGTAGTTGGAAGTGGTGTAGCCCCAATACAGTTTCACCATTTCTGTGCGAGCAAGGCCCCAGATGCACTGATACGTTTTATCCTGGTGTTATATAAAGAATGCAGAATTTTGCTAGCCTAGGCTAGCTCGCTCTGAGCTGTCTTATCTGCTCTGCAAGCTTACATGCCACCCTCCAAGCTTCAGAATGTACCCCTTCAGATGGCTGACATATGAGCCCAGTGGACTTCAAACAATGTCGTCAAGAGCTTAGGAAGTGCCATGACCCATCTGCTGAAATATGAGAGATGGGGAGGCTCAGCAGCATTTAGTGAGCTGCGCTTTGCTCACATAAGTCAGGAGCCTGTGTTTACATATCACATAGGCAACCAGCCCAGTTTGGGAGTTTCATTGACCTTGGAAAGTTCGAACATCAGAGCATGCTAATAACCCACCTAGCCAGTTGGTTTGGGGGAAATCACGTTCTCTCTTGTATTTATGAGCACTTCGGGCTTGTTCTCCATTTATGCAAGGCAGGCTTCAATATAAAATGTATTCAAAAACTGTGAGCAAAGTATGTACACTTAGCTCAGGTTACGTGCTTAATCTGATCCACAAAAATATTCCGCAGAAAAAGTATTGGGAAGTGTTAAAAAACAGTTTCCCCATATTCAGAAGAATTTTGAAAGGGGTTAATTGCATGTTACAGGCAAATGGATAATTCATGTTGTTTAATTAAATGGCATCCCTCAGAAGGGATGGTTTATTTGTTTATTCTCATGCTCTCACACCATTTTGTATTGTAGAAGTGGCAGAGTTTAGGTGTCTTAATTGTGTCCCCTATGTATTCTGATCTGCCCACAACCTGCCCAGGTTCTCACCTGTAGCGTTTGGATTCTTGCTCAGCTTGGTGGGATTCCAAAAATATATAATCAGATTGCTAGCGCTTAACTGCATCCTGAGCTAGGAATTTGTCAGATGTATGGCAGGTATGTGTTCTTGGGGCTTCCCCCCCTTTAATTGCCTGGAAAAATTTATATCAATTTCTGTGGTCCACAGCTGTTTCAGAAGCATGCCAGAAGCCAGGACAACAGCAACAGCAACAGCATTAACAGCATAGATGCCTCCTTCAACAACATTAAAGAGCTTGCACGGCGCTTTGCTTTGACATTCGGCTGGGACCAGGTGAAAAGTCGAGAGTCAGTAGCCATGATACACAAGTATGTGCCAAATCCATGTTGTCCCTTGGTCTTCCATTGTGTGGCATCCACGTTCTAAACCTCTGTGCTATCTCATTTTCTTTTCTTCCTTACTGGTGCTTAAAGGGAAGGTATTGAGTTTGCCTTTCAAGGAATTGCTGCCCTGGAAGGGAAGAGCCTGCCTCCCAATCTGAACTTCCTGCTCATCCTCAGTGAATTCTCCAATAAGCTTCTAAAGCCTGACAAAAGACTTGTGTAAGTTTCCCCTTTGGTGTTCAAATGCTTCTGGACGCTCAGTGCTGTGAGAGCACAGGAGTCTCTGTGGTATTGAACTTAAATAAACTCTTACGTACGGGAGGTGCTGAGGCATAGCATGGCTCCTGCTTACAAACTACTTGTGCATTTGTGCTCAGAGCGAATAAATGGCAACCTCTCTGTGTACAATTCTGCCATGGATTTCTGTTGCTGCCCTCCTTGGTGGGCTGAGCTGTTTGGACTCTGGCTTACTTTTGCTGCTAGTATAGCTCACACAGCACTGAAATGGACAAGCTGTGGCTGTCCGGATATTGTTAGTCTACAGCTCTCACCATTCTAGGAACGTTTGCTATGGTTGCTGGGGTTGATGGGAGTTGTGTGTCCAATGATCTATAAAGGGCCACAAGATGCCTGACATACAACTTAATTCTGTGTGCTTTTAGGCTGACCCTTGCTGGCCATACCACTCCTAAGAGCACTCCTAAGAGATGCAGGAGTAGGAAGGGTTACATGCAGCTGCACACATGCATACACACTGGTGGTGCATGTTATGAGCAAGCAGTGTTGTTATTAATCCCTTGTCTACAGCAGAGCCACTGGAATATGAAAAGCAGTTAGGAAACTGCTGCAATAGTATACTCCTGCTACACTAAGCAAGCACCTTGGAAGTCCACATTAAACGTGCCGTACTTTAAATGTCCGTTCTGTGCGGAATTGTTTCCGAATCAGTGTTGTCTCAGCTGATAGATGGGCTGCCTTGGTTGAGAAATAGAGAAAAGCTTTGTTAATTACTATAGCGAACCACCTCCTTGTCAGGGAAGAGCTCCTGATCATTTGGTCGTTTGTATTTCTCCCTCATGTTCACATCCAGATATAGTTACTTGCTGAGATATACCTCTGAACCAGCACTTTGTAAAGAAGAATTTGTGTACTCACTGGAGTGGTACAGAACCTCTTTGCTGGCCAGTGAAGAAGATGAGAATTCTATCATCAGCAGCATAAGTGAATGGCCATCCGATAGGACACCATGTAAAAAAAACCTCTCTGAAGGTATGATGTTACTATTTTATTTTTAAAAGTTATGTATCTGTAGGTTAACAATATACCATAATTCTCTCATCTGGTTTCATGTAGCAGTTGTATGGAACAAAGCAATCACACCTTAATTCATCTATATAATGCAATTTAACCATGTATATTCATTAATCACAAAGTCATTTATTTAGCCCTTTCAGTTTCTCCATTATCCTAGCTTGCCAGATGGGACACTACTCCCTTCTCCCCTTTGCTGTTCCAGGTGTTCTCTCAAACCCCACCCACCACCACTTTTTGTAGCATGCAGGGGAAGGCAAGGCTGGTCAGTATGAATCCAGACAGTGAGATAAGATATAAAAAGGGTAGAGAACTATCCTTAAACCTTTCCCAGCAACTCCATTTTAGCTCCCCTCCCAGCTAATTTTGTTTCCCCCAAGCAAGTCAGCATTTTGTACCCACTGAGCATGCTCCCTTGGTTTTGTTTGCTGCATTTTTTTTATACTTTTGCAAAACTCAGGGTTTCCTAAAAGCTGCTGCTGTCTCTGTTTTGGCTACATAAGCACAGACATTCTCTCCTGAAGATCGGAAATGCAAAAGCTTCTGTATCCACTGAGAAAACATTTTACATCCTGGCCCCTGGAAGCAACCCATTCAGCTTTGAACTCTTATATTCTTGCTCCCCACATAAACCCTCTCCTGAAGTCTTGTTGTGGCCTTTGATGTGAAGCAAGGAACAACAGTCAGAAAGGAGAAACTGGCAGCTCCCCTGTGCACAGACTTAGGGTGTACCTATTTGTACTTCCCAGGTAGTGGTTCTAGGAAAATGCTTGTCGGCGTTAAGGCATTTTGGCATGTTCAGTCATTTGCACTGAGTGACATGTAGATGGATGATGGATATAATTCGTTGTTTCCAGGATCCTGCGCCAAAACCAGTCACACTGAGATGGCAAACACACCTTCACATGCCCACTGCCCATCTGATCTCCCTTCCTTGGCACTGAGAAGCAGGAAGAGGCTAAAATCTAATGACAGTTGTCACCAAGAATATCCATCAGTAATTGGTCCTGAACGACTGAAGAGAAAATATAGGTAAGGAACAGGCTTGGGGTTATCTTTTTAACTTGGAATCTCTCTCTTGGCTGTAGTTTCTGCAGCACTTAAGAACTGAATCATTTCAACTCAACCTTTACTGAAGAACATATGAAGCTGTTTGGTAGGGTCTGTTTAGCCCAGTATTGTCTACTCCAATTGGCAGCAACTCTCAAGAGTCTTGGGCAGAGCTCTGGTATGCTGTTCTTTAACTGGAAATGACAGGGTCCTTCCTGTAGTGTATTGTTAGCCACCAGTTCTTAATTTCAAAAACAAGTTTCTCCATGATTCATATTAGAAAAGAAAGACTTTTTTTGGCCTCTAGCTGCTGTCCTTGGAAACTAGTTTTTGTAATCTAATCTATCTGGCTTCTCATTTCAGTATTCCAGATGGTGTCAAGGTAGAAAATACAGTAGAGGTTCTGGCTGAAGAGGCTGATATTGATGTTGTTGGTGCTGACCAGGTAAGAATGGCTTTATATTGAGGTTTCAGATATTTTGTTGGTAGTACACACTGGTGGTGTGGGGAAGAATAAGGCTATTGCTTGCAAAGGCTAGCCTTTTCACTTAGCGTCTCAAATCCTGGGAAAACACACTCAGTACTGTATACTTTTTAATCTGTTGCGGTAATATCTGCTACTGTTAATGCCTGTTAAAGACACACACATAACTGGTAACTCCTAAATTCAAAACCCAATCTGCCCAGCACCACTCCTGCTCATTCTTCATTTCTGCTCCGATGAGGAACTGGTGATTGAAAATACATTTTTTATTAGAAAACATTATTCACATAGCAATATAACTGCAATTCAAGTCGGCCACAGGATCTGTACAGAGCTCTATGTAATAACCTTGATTTGTGTATTATTTAGGAGACGTAAGAAGCGAAGACATTTGGACATACCCTCTGCTTTTTCATGTGAACGAAGAAAAGTGCAGGCATTGCAATGGGGGCCACACCTGGTTAGCTGAAAGCATGACATGGTATGGTTACAGTATAACTGAATCATGAGAAAGGTAATGGCCACAATTACAATACTTTCTTCAGCCAGTGTTACTACATGGTTTGGTATGCTGTTGTGACTACACTTTTTGATTTTCATCTTCGTTTTGCTGAAGTTTTTCCAAAATGTGACAGCAGATGCATTTGTAGTCGGGACAACAATCGGAAAACCTACCATATAGTAGCAGAGCAGTATTTTATGTTGGGCCCATGTCAGACCACTTTTGAAACAAGACTGTTTACTTTTTAACACAGAAGCAGGGTAGTGGGTTTCTGGGGAATAGAGAAAGAGAAACTATTTATGTATGGGGTGGGTGGGTCTCCTTAAGAACACATGATTTCTAATTTGTATTTCATATGCTTTCTTGTATACCATGGCAGTCTGGTATTAGGGTGAAAATGTGCTCTATTCATTGTCACTGAGCTTGTAAAACAGCTGTTTGGTTTCATACTTTTATATTATCATGTTTGCAAAATAAAATGAGTGATTGTTTCAATCTGCCTAAGTGAGACATTCTTTTCTTACTGTGGCCAAGTGAAAAAGGAAAGCCTCCTGCCCACAGGTTCCCCTGGCTTATTGTGTGCAAACAGACATCTGTTACAAGCTGCAGTAGTATTAAAAGAGTCTACACAGAAATTCCTACAAAGTAAATCAATGAATTTACATATATGAAAAAAACTTTATTTGAAAATAACATATTTAAATGCTTTAAACAGATCTGCACTGCAAACAAAATAGCTTACACCTTTTTTGTTTTACATGAAAAACAGCAAGAATCTTCCTGGAACACAATATTTAGTTCCTTGTGTGAAAGTTGGGATAATTAAGGCACTACAAACCTTATGCTTTTAAAAAACTGGCGTAGCAACTTCTAGCTTGTCCAAAAAAGCCATCACTTCTCACCTTACTAAGGGAAGCATCAAACTGTTCAGCTGCTCTGACACCATTTGTATGAATACTCATGGAATGTGTCATTAGCTAACCATTGAGGAAACACACTAAATGCCCATAACAAGGTTAGTGCACATCACAGATCAAGTAAAACTTACATAAGGTTTAAAAATTGGTTCCTTTGACACAGAATACAACATCCACTGCAGTCGAGCGTGAGCGATAAAAACCATTCTTGCAATGGGGTGGGGGTTTAAGTTGAAGGACTAAAAGGAGGACAGTGTGTGTGTGTGTTAGTTTTCAGGGCAAGACCACATTTTGCTGCATGCACCAGCTTGTCCAGTGATGCTTTGACCTTCACGCACAGCTGTGACATTTTTCTCTTTGAACTCTGGCAAAGTGATTAGATTTCTGCTGGGAGACCATTATCGCTATAAATGAAAACTAGGACGAATTCTACTCATTTTTTAGAGGGGAAGGTACGTTGTAATTCCATAAAGGAAATATAACCTATCTATAAATAAATTAACTCTATTTTACAGGCAACAATCTAATGAATAAATACAAAAAAGTAATTCCATACAAAGCAACTTTCTTTTTTTCAAGGTATCTAAGGGTGATATTAAATGTTAGTCGTACTCAGAGTAAGCCCTTTGACCTTCATGTATAAGACCATTCATTTCAATGGGTCTACAATGTCTACTTTGAGTGTGACTAACAATAGCTATCATCCAAAATGATTAAAATATTAACTTTGCAGCACTAAGTTTACTTTTTCTGGAAACTAAGCCCTACATAGATTTAGCAGGCCTGCTGCAGACGGTCCTTATTTTTATACAAACAACACAATTCATTCAAAATCATCTTCATAGTCATACTCATCTAAGTCAACATCTGCCAAATGGGAAGGCATATCAAAGAAAGGCCTTTTTTCCATCTGATATTTCAGCACGTTGGTCTTATGATGATCTCCAGGATTCAATTCTGCTTCATAACTAGGAAAGCAACATAGGAATTAACGAAGAAAGTACATATTTATGGACACACCTTGTACTTTATTGCATTATTCTAGAAAACCCCTTCCATGTTGCACAGGAAAAATTTCTTTACAGTGGAGTTTGTAGGCTCAGTTTTCCTAGATACTTTCACTAAAAATCTGCAGGGACAGCTTTATCAATGAATGTTATCACTGATTGCATAAACACTGACCTCTACCAAGGCAGGTTCAGAAATGGTTAACTGCTCATCAGTGTTGTTACTTAATTACTGTTTTACATTAACCAGCCAGTAACCCTGTTTGCACAAGCCTTCATGAGCCCAAACAAAGCATCAATCTCATATGCTCCCCTCCCCTCCTTTCATTCTGCCAAGAGGAAGATTTCTATAAACTTGATTTTCACTTTCAGAGATCCTCAGTTAGCATTATGCACAAACGGGAACATAGTTTAAAAATAAGCAACGCTCAGCTAAACAAGTCAGCTTCGTAAGTCATAGCTTGAAGCTGGATTGTTCCTTGTCAACCATAATCCCCAGTTCATAGGCAACACTAAACTGAGTTTCTCTGAAAGCAAAACAAAACTCAGGAGAACTGCTATTTGCTTCATGGGAGGAGCCCAGCCCGTTGCTGTGTGATGTGAACACTCATCCACATATCACTAAATCAGAAATGGGGAACCTGTGGCACTCCAGGTGTTTGCGTCAACTTCTCATCAGGCCACACTAGCAGGTCCAAGAGAAAGAAATGATGGGAGATGGATTTTAACAACATATGCAGAGCCCCACCCCCCAGCTAAACCATGGTTTAGCATTCTATGCGAACACAGCCAATATTCTTAGGCATGGCTTTGGAAATAAACTTGGGCTAGGCTGCATGAGGACTTCCCCTAGAAAAGCCATGGTTGCAGCCTGTACCCAGAACAGGTTTGTGTTTTGTTGCAGGAAATCAAATTCTTCATTAAATAATTATCTTTCCCTGAATTAGTCACTCCTATCTTAAGCCTGCGCTGTGGTAATAAAGCCAATCTCTTTTGCTAATATTAAGAACAGAGATTCCGTAACTGTAGTAGTAATAAATAATAATAATACCCCGTCCATCTGGCTGGGCTTCCCCAGCCACTCTGGGTGGCTTACAGCATATCTAAAAACAAAATAAAAACATCAAGCCTTAAAAACTATACTCACCAATCATTCCACTGGTCACTAGCTGCTTCCTCTGCTACTAGGACATCATACTCTTCAGCAGCATATTTTTCCCAATCAGACAGTTCTTGGTTTTCGTTTTCAGTGCCCTAGGAGTATGATCAATGATGCTTATAATACTGAAGAATGTTAAATGAAATTATCATCAAGGAGACTGTTAAGCTTATGAACATCAACTTGCGACACTAATTGTTCTTACCCTCAACATAGAAAACTGATCCTTCTGCTCATGGTCTAAATATTTCTCAATGTTGAAAAAGGTGTCGAAAAACACATTTGCCATCTTGCACTTCTTTAAGTCATGAAGAGTTATTCTCTCTGGAAACAGGATCAGAAACAAGGTTTTAAACGTTTGTTAAGTTAGGGGCTGTGATATAAATGTTGCTTTTATTGATTATGTGAACTAGGACTAATAACCCCTGTGGATAATATATGAGAGATCCCCCAATTAAGATCTGTGGAGTAAGTTCTTCTCAAAAATAATGTTTCCTATTACTATTAAAATCAAAACAGTCCCTTTGGAGCATCTTCCCAAGAGGATGAAGACTCATTATGAATTCTGGGGGTGGGGGTGGGGGTGACAATTCTAATTTTAGCAAGCTTTTGACTCAGTCTGATAACCTGATAATTTTGCCAATTTTCAGGTTGGAAATTACGACTGAAATCCTGTCATAATGCAATTTATCAGATGAATTTTGCCTGCTAAATGTGATAGCTTATCCAGAACATTTAGCCAAAGAGACTTCATACATGATTTTATCTTGTTAGCCAAAAGATTGTTGCAGAGAGGCTGTTAAGATGGAAAAGAACCTATCACCTTCGCACTCTGGCTTCACAAGATCAAGCATCTGGCAAAGGCAATCTTCAAATGGCAGAGGTTCAACGGCCATATTGTCCAGTTTTTGACATTGCTCTTCATAAAAGTACTGCAGTTCATACATTGACAATACACCATCCCCATCAAGGTCCATGCAGCGAAACCAGTATTCAATGCTGCAAAGAATAATTAAACAATTTAGCACCCAATTTCAAATTTATTTTTATATCCTTAGTTATAACATAAAAAAACACAAAGGACCTTTTGCAAATGGCTGAGAATTTGTGAAACCCTGAGAACACATGCTGAGCTTTTAAACTGTCAACGACACCAAAAGTATTCCACATGCCATTCATTTTGTTCCTTTGTTGTAGTATCATGGGCCAAGCGTGTGGGACACATTGGGTGGAATCTAGTGGGTTCTTCCAGAACAGATTTGTGGGGCATACTGGAGGGGGACATAGTCAGAAATCACACCCTCTGTTGCTGGCTAAACCAGGTGAGGGTAGCCAGTAGGTCTCAAACCCTTGGTGAGTTAGGGACTTTCCCTGCATACAAAGGGAATTGAGCAGACGAGAAAAATTGTGGTTCCAATGGTCAAGAAGGTGATTTCTGCACATGCTGCAGAGGGAAGTGAGGGACAGATGGGGCTCGTCAAGCTGGGAAGGTAGAACATCTGGGAGAAGGAAAAAACTGATCTTAAACCTCTGCTGCCTTGTGGGATATCTTCGGAAGAAGAAATGGCTAAGGAATAAACCCTACACAAATCCGGATTGGAGTTCCTAAGACAGTTGGATGGCGCCTTGTGTGCCTCTTTCTGGCAACTCCTGCAGCCAAGCTGCTGCCAAACGCACTGCTGAGGCTTGCGCCCTAGGGAAGTCACTTTGATGCTGCTAATGCAATGGTTTCACTTCACCCCGAGACACACTCCATTGTCTCTCGAGACAGACGAATGCCAACAACATTTCTTACCCTAAACCTCTGGCTCAATGTAGTATGAAATAATTGCATCCCTGACAGCTGGCACCCAGCCTCTCCTTAACACACAAACCTCTTAATTCATTAGCACTGAACGTAAGAAAGATCTATAAAATGAAATTTAATTATCGCCCTTTGGTAGCAGCCTGCCACCTGACCCCATGATCTTGTATAAAAGGCCTGCAATTATACTCCTAATAGCTATTTATTCTTACCTGGTTGCAGTCTTTTTGTCCTCTTCAGATATCAAAAACCATACAAAATCTGCATAACTTATTTTTCCTTCTTTCTGTGCTTTCTTGCCTCTTTGAGATTCAGGTGATTAAAGCAAAGGGAGAAGAGAAGGTATTAAAAACCGTTTTCATATGTGTATTAGTACTCTAAAACACAACTGTTGCTGTCAGTCATGAAAATGCAGTTGTTTTTTCTTTATAGCCAAATTGTACTTTTAATATATGGAAAAGAATTTATAAATTAGCCTACAGTTTGTCAATCTTTTTAAAAATGCAGCATTTAGAATAATCAATATTAAGGGAAATATTGAATCTTGGAAATATGTTTCATATTTATCAGAATTCAGCTGTCCATGTACTTTGCCAACTAATCTTGAAGCATGATGGTTAAATTTAAATTTAATAAGTAAAAAAGAGACACCTTGTTACAGCTCCTGAGAAAATCCTCTCTATCATCCGATTAGATATAGCTGTGAAAGAGCAAAATGGTTATAGTCAATATGTTAAAGTTAAATCATACATTTTAAATCTTTCAGAGCTTTTGCATAAACACTTTATTAGAAATACTTCATTCCTTGCCTTATTTATTATTCATTAGATTTCTTATGTGTGCTTCACTATAAGGTCGCAGGACAGGATACAACATTATAAAACCCCAATATTAAAATCAGTTAAAATATAGGGCCTGGGTGTCTTATAATATTTACAAATGCTATTTAAATGCCTGCAACTGAACACATGTGCCTGCTTCTACCTGGACAATTGCCAACCTGAATTTTTGAAAAACACCTTACATTTCTTCTGGAACACATTCATACTCTGGCTTCACTGAACACTCCAGCAAATGAAGCCTTAGTTCACCAAGGAATCAACATCTAAGGACTCTGGCCTAACAATCAATACCCACCCAGCAGAGATCCTCTTTGGACATCTTTTAGGTAAAGGAAGTGTGATGTCAGTATGCCCAGTTTGCCCTGTATTTTCCAATGGGAGAGTGTGTGTCTCTTGGGGGAGAGGAAACTGCATCCCTCAGGCCTACATGTGTCTCACATACTACATATATATGCATGGCAAGAACACTGCTCGTGATGTAAAGGGATTCTCATGCCAGGTAAGAATGATGAGCATATGAACTGGCCCACTGAACAGATATGGTTCTGTTCAAAATTCTAACCCCTTCTTATGTGTGTCTAATTAAAACTTCTTATAAAAGAAACAAAAATCCAGTTAAATTTTAATTTCAAGTTCAGTGTGAGTCTAGAAGGGATAATCGGCACAATGGAAGTGTTAGTTCTGTTAGCCAATCTGGAGGCTTAGCAGTACAGATAAAATGACATATGACAGTGTAAAAGGTATATAGCCCCAAACCTCTTTGATCATAGCTCTTGACTGTGTATTGGTAATTGTCCTCAGGTCATTCATGCACACATCCTCAGAAGAGTGCACCATCATTAAACTAACACAAATGTTCTGCACTGGTACAAGCCAAGCTACTATAATACTACCGCAGACTGCCTTTTTATAACTAGTTCCTCAGTAGAAAAGGTTTAAAGCAGATGAAACCCTACAGTTTAGTTCATCTTTCAAATATTTCTCATTCTGTGTGGACTTCAGCAAAATCTCCGATATAGCACCGCAAAGGAAATTATTAGCACTATAGATACTGTAAACACTAAGAAAAGTCATACAGCAAGCATCACACAGAAGTGGCATAGGAAAGCACACATTGATTCTGAGTACTGTGTGTGCAGGAGAAGCTGGCTCCCAGTCTACAGGAATGTTCCTCAGATACGCTAAAATACACAGAGTTTTTATACATGTAACATCCAGGTCTACAGACTATTCTTTTATGTATTTGAAATTTTAATGGAATGAACTATGATCAAAGATTAAGGATTGGTTTGCTACAAATATGGATACTATCATAGAAGCAGTTTGTAAGGTGGGGGCAGAGTCCCTATGCTGGCTTCACAGCAAGTTGAGTAGCTGTTGCTTATCAAAAAGGAGACACAGTGGGGAAGTCAGCATGGTGCAAATGCACTGTCAGAAACAACAGAATGGCTCTGCTGGTGTGTTTGCACTGCATTGGCCTCTCTCCTCCAAGTAAGCAACAGCCACCTATCTGCAGGGAAGCTAGTGTAGCGGCTCTGCCCCACCTGGCTGGCAACTTCTGTGCTTCCAGCTTTGCAGACTCAGAAATGTACTCTCATGCACTATCCAAAATGAACTGAATTGTTCCATTTGTCATACCATGGTCACTATGCCGAGCTAAATCCTTTGGATCAATATAAAGGTCATGGTCTGTATCCAGCTCCCAAAATTTGCAGTAGATTACATAGAAGTGCTCATATGAAAAATATTCTGTCAGCTGGTTAATATCTACTTCCTCTTCCAATAATGCCACATTCTATTGATAAAAAAGAGAGGAAGTACCGTATTAGCAGCTTGTAGGAAGAATTCATTATCTTATAGGCCCCACTGAGTTGATTTAATAACCAGAAAGCCTATAGTATCTATACTTCCCAAACTTCCCAAAGTTCTAAATCTAACAGGGAACTGAGGCTTAGTCAAAACTGAGAACAACTTTCACTTGTCTCCTCCCATGTGCATCAAGGGAGAGGAAGCATACAAACCTGAGGTTCATCTGCAATGGTGTAAATCATGATTTAAACTACTGCCTGAACTGTGCTTTACAGTTCTTTGATGAAAAATATGATCTTACTTAAATAAATATGCCACAACCTCCTGCAGCAGGCTTCCAACAAACCAACTTAAAATTCAACTGGAACATTATCAAATCACAAGCATTAAGCCTTACTGGCTAACTGCAAATAAAAATATTCCCAAACAGAACTAAGATCCACAGGGAAAAAACCAATTCACCCTCTAAACCAGAGGTTCCCAAACTTATTTGGCCTGTTACCCCCTTTTCAGAAAAATAAAATAAAATACTCAGCACCCCCCTGGAATTCTACCTTCTTTGATTGAACAAACAGAAATATGCAGTGACAAATTTGCATTCTTTTATGTATCTATAAAAATAGGCAGTCAAGCTGCAATCCACTTCCTGGGTGAAGCCAAAAAGGGTTCACCCAAGCCCAGGAAAACCCCTCACCTCCAGCTCAACCGCTGGGTCCAGGGGAGGAGTTGTTGCCGTTCTGCAACAGAGCCCAACCTGGCAGCGTCATTACACAACAGATGAAACATGTATGAACAGTTTTTCAAAATGTTATTTATGCTTCCATTGCCCCCTCCCCCCAATTGCACCCGAGGCTGCTAGTGCCCCCCTGGATAGTTCCAGCACCCTCCAAGGAAGCAGTATCACCCACTTTGGGAAACACTGCTCTAAACCATCTGGCGCTCATTGATTTCAGTGCCCTCTATTTGAACAACATATAAAGGCTTATGTTGTTATTCACAAAACTACACAGATCATACCTGTAAAAAACTGCTTTTTCTGAGTTCGTTACACGTGATCCTTCCTGACCAGGATCTGTTTACTGTATAAAATATCCTTTGTATGACCTGAAACATAAAAATAAAGCATGAATGATGCACCAACAGCATTCATTCAAATAGTCTGAGTACTTAAGTATGATACAAACACTCCAATTTAACTTGCTCAAAACCTTGACAGATCTTTTGGGCTTAATCTATAGCCACTGTGCTTTCTCCTTCTCCAAATCCCTGCTTTCTACATTCTACAAGCTTTAAAAGGCTTGTACTTACCTAAACAAAGCTGAGAAAACTTTCAGTGGGATATTTGATGGAATTCAATGTTGCACTAATTATTATTTTACTATTAGGCTGTCTGTCAGTATGCTTTTTACTATGTTTTTATTATCTTTTGATCATTGATGTTTTGTAATGTGTTTCTAATGCCGTACACCGCTCTGAGATCTTTTGATAAAGTGTGGTATATAAATGGAAGTGGTAGTAGTACGGTAGTAATAATATTATTATATGTGATGGTGGCAGACTCATGATACTCAATTCAAATAGTTTCACTAATTTAATGGAGCTTTACCCTGCTATCCACACCCACACCTCGTCGGCTCTGAGGGATCAGGAGAACTCGCAGAACAGCAGGGGAAGGGATATCGTTTTGACTGGCGAGCAGAAATGCTTGTGCTGGCGGAATGATCATATTATAACAACAGTCTACTCCCCCACACTTTCACTTTCATTTATTTAATAGCCATAGGCCATAGGCCTGGGTAAAGAGGAATGTTTTTGCCTGGCATCTAAAGACATGTAATGATGATGAAAGGCGAGCCACTCCACAATCAAGGAGCCACCACAGAAAAGGCCCATTCTCTTGTTACCACCCCCCAAACCTCTCTGGGAGGGAGGTGGGCATAGAAAAGAGCCTCAGATGACAAGCACGCAGGATCTGGGTTGGTTTTATGGGGAGAGGCAGCCCTTAAGGTATTGAGGTCCTTAGCCTTGTAAGGCTTTATAGGTCAACACCAGCCCTTTGAATTGGGCCCAGAAACTAATTTGCAGCCAGTGCAGTTGTGCCAGGATTGGTGTTATATGCTCAAATTGTTCTAGATTGGCCACAAGAGAAAGCAAGCTTTATATACAAGACACTTACTGTTGTAATATACCGAGAATGAAATTCTGATGCTTCCTTTAGGAAGACTAGACTGGGATGACTATTGACCACATCCTAAGAAAGAAGCACAAAGGTTAGAAGCATGTTCTTGGTACTTAAGTACAATGTCTTAAACTTATTTGAAAAGTAGGTTTCATTTTTAGGAAGAAAAACAGAATTCTAATTTTAGAAATAATGTGCAAAATTCCAGTTATTTGGGGAAAGAGTTCTTCTCCAAAGAGGAAGTAGTAATGGAGGAAAACAGCTTGGAGGAGGGAAGACAAGCATGGATTCAGAGTAGGGAGCTGGGCGAATGCATATATGTAATCTGAATGCGAGCTAGAAAAGGAATAGAAAGGCTTCAGAAGGCTATGGAGACAGAATGGCCTTCATATCAACTTTGGGTGAGAAAACTAGCACTGATTCGTTTTCACCATGTTCTAGTAATCAGGCTGCCTAGGAATGGCTTCAGCTTTTTGATCTTTCAGCTTGTGTGTCATTGAGTTAGCAAATAAGGGCTAGTCATGCATATTTCTTTTAAAAAAGAATGGAAAGTAAACTAAAGTCTTTTTAAGGGTTCATGACATAAAAATAGCAAGCAAGAAAGTGTCATTTACTTGTAAAAATGGAATGAAGTCTTCTTGTACCAAATAGTTACATCCAGGGCTCTTGAGAAGATGAACAAACTTGGAGGCAGCATCATGGCAAGTCTGTAGAATCCTGAAATGCATAAGTAGTCTAATGTGCACATGTATATTAAGTTAAATGGCCTGTGAGTTGTTTGCAATGTAGTACAGTCATACCTTGGATCTTGAACGCCTTGCGACTCGAACGTTTTGGCTACCGAACGCCACAAACCCGGAAGTGAGTGTTCCAGTTGGCGAACGTTCTTTGGAAGCCGAACGTCAAACATGGCTTCCGATTGAGTGCAGGAAACTCTTCCAGCCAATTGGAAGTTGCGCCTTGGTTGTCGTACATTTTCAGATGTCGAACGGACTTCCGGAACGGATTCCATTCGTCAAACAAGGTACGACTGTACTAAGTTAAAGCCACTTAGCAATATACTTGTGCTGGTGGAACATGGTTGCACAAAGGAAAGCAAAAGTACATTACCAAAGAATGTTGCACAAGAACAATCAGCTGTTGTGTAGAGGAAAACAAATTCCCTTGGAGATTATTGTGTAACAGATTGAGCAAGAATCATCTGCTGCACAACAAGCTTCTGCTAGTGCAACTGTTGCATTGGATTTCTTTGTAATGCAACCTGTTTTTCCCCAGGAAATCAGCTCAAAATGTATGCATAAGAATGAATGAAACCTCTGATCTAGAGGTGGCTAATCTGTGATCCCTCAGATACTGCTGGACTACAATACCCATCCTTCTTGACCACTGGCAATACTGGCTAGGGCTGATAGTCCCACAACACCTGGAGGGCGCCAGGTGAGCCACACATGCTCCAATCATCTCCTACATACCCAACCAATCACTGCACTCTGCACGAGGACCTCTTGCAGATAGCATCCTATCAGGAGGTCTATTCCGCACAATGTTAAAATTGAGCCTTTCCTCTGGTGGTCCTTATCCTTTGCATATCAGAGGAGGGCATCCTCTATTGGCTTTTTGGTGCCTGCTAAATATGTTTCTCTTTCCACAAGCCTTTTAAAATATTATTCTAGATGGTCCCTGCCCTGGATCTGAATTGATAATACAGTATATATAAATGTATGGGCAATTGTAGTGTTTTATTTCTGGAAGGACATAGTGGGTATGCATACCCCTAAACATTTTGTGAATCTTTGTACTTTTGTCCATTTACTGTATTTATTTCCCCCGATTCGAACTATAAAATGGTGATTTTCTTCAGTCAAAATGAGAGTACCCCTAAACATTTTTTTAAAAGAAAAAAAGCACTGGGCAATTGTTTTTACACGCATAACTGTTTTATATATGTCATTCTATTGCAATGCCTGAATAACTATTAATAATAACCCTAAATTTCTTAAATTGTCATATATGCACCCACCACGTTTTAGGAATCTAGCAGGCTTAAAAGAGTTACTGTTCAAACCCAGCAATGCCTTTATTTCTGAACTTTTTCAAGCATCTTATTTTTCCTTCTCTTTTTTAAAATCTTCACTTTGAAATGGCATGGTTGGTTTACACCAAATCCAAATATACATTTTTGGGATGGAAGAAGAAGAAGACAACAAATATTTTAAATCTCTTACCATGTTCCTTATTCTAATGCTGGGTTTTTTCTAGGAAAGTTATTCAGTTAAACTATTTAAAGCATGATGAAATGGACTTGCTAAATAAATCATACTTACTTCCGCCACATTGCAACAAATTTATGAACCGATACAAATCCCGTTCGTTCTCCTCCAGCACAAAAAAATAGTGGACCTTTCCAATATAGAGGACATTCACAAGCCTAGAGTTAATCAGAAGCAAATTTGAGGATTATTCTTTTAGAACTAACTGTCAGACCTATTAGAATGTCAACATTTTGGAAAAAGGAAAGTAACTTTCATTTTTATTGCACTATTGTAAGCATCAAAGTACATTGTTTAAGTTATGGAGTGAAATGCTGTACTGCCCTAGATGCCATACAACCTTATTTATACTCATTTTGAATTTAAGTCGAAACCTTATGCTCATTAAAGGGATGTTTCTGGCAAAAACGCCACCTGTAGCATGCAAGGTCTTGCTGGACTGAATCCTATCACTTTTTCCTTTACTTCTCTTTAAATACAGTGGTACTTCTGGTTACGAACGCTTCAGGTTACGAGCTCCGCTAACCCGGAAGTAGCTGCTCCTGGTTGCGAACTTTGCCCCAGGACGCGAACAGAAATCGCATGCCGGAGGCCCCATTAGCGAAAATGCACCTCAGGATAAGAACGTTTTCAGCTTAAGAATGGACCTCTGGAACAAATTAAGTTTGTAACCAGAGGTACCACTGTACAACTCTTTCCATAGGAAAACCTGTTATTGTCAGCCTCTCTATTGCATAAATAACTTATACAGACTGTCAGTGAACCTTAACTCACTGGAGAAATCCTTAAGGCACAATATGCTTAGGTCAATTTTATGACTACACTGATGACACAAAGCCTAACTGTGCACAGCCATTTACAGTTCAACCTGGTGAATTATGCACCATGCAAGAAATAAACTGCTACCGCATATTTTGCAGCTCTTTCTGATTCAGGCCATATTCTCACATGTTGCTAGTGGCATGCAAGCCAGTTCCTTGAGGTGAGAGCCTATATCAGTATAGCACAGGAGTGGCTGGTGAAGAGGAGTATCTCCACTAATGCACCCACACAGTGCCAACCATCCTGCTGCCTCATCCCTCCCCCTCCTGGTAAGTGGCAGTGACTCCGCCATTATGGTCAGAGATACGTCCCACTTAAAAATTATTTTCTCCTTCCCAAATAATATACTAAGGATGCAGCCCTATGGACACACCTAGGATTGCACTGCACACACTTCAGTATATTTGATGTTCTTCATGAACTTCATATCCTTCTGGGCAAGAAGAAGAAAAACCTATTGGCTCACCTTTGCAACTTTACCCATATCTTCTAATGTTGCCCTCTCATTTGGAAACTGAGCAAAAGTTTTCTCTATCTTAGTAATAACACTATCTATGTTCACTTTTTCTTTCGGACATCCTTGAGGAAAATAAAATGTTGGAATGGTTTGGCTCAGAGATGGTGTCAAAGGTTCTTCTTTCTTTGACTGAACCTATAGAAAAAGGAAAAATTAAACTTTAAAACATAAACTAAAATAGGCATCTTGACAGTTTTGTCTCCAAGTCTTGAAATGGACACTTAAGAATCCTACCACTATAACATTTGTATGGTAATATCGGAATAACACTTAAACTGGGGGTGGGAGGGAAATGAGAGAATTTTCTGAAGCCTAACAATGAAAGTCACTATTCTTTAAATTTGTGATAGAAAACACTGCCTTTTGCCTTATAGCCTCCTCTCACACTTTTGGAAATGGGTAACAAAACATCTGCAATTGCTCAAAGGTTAATCTATTACTGGAACCAACATTACCAAGTAATCACTAGCAAATAATGAACAGTTTTGCTAAATGTGTCAAGACTACACTATAATTTCCAGTTGTTTAGCAAGTTCTTTTCCAAATTCAAATGTGGAGAACAAGGGGTGGAAAGTGATACTGCATCCTTGGAAGAAATGAGGGGGCAGCTGCTTTTTTTTTTTTTTTAAGGCTCAGTTTAAAGAGGGGAAGAAATCGCATGTCAGCGTATGTATAGATGTGACTATTAGTCAAAATAAAAAAAAGAGCAATAGCAGTTTTTAATGAGCAACTTGATAAAAAGTTGCTTTTGGTAAACAAGGATTTATCTTTTATTCATATTGCTGTCTAGAAATATGACAGCATACAGCAAAGGGAACAACAGATGCAATAAATCTGAGAAATGCTACACCAAGGCTGCAATCTTATACGCACCTGGGAGTAAGTCCCATTGAACTCAATGGGGCTTGCTTCTGAATAGACATGCATATGATTGCACTATAAAATAGAATTGCATATTGTTCTGAAAAGTTAGCTTTATTTATAAAAAAATATATAGATCACCACCTCTCAAATAAGGCATCAAGGCAATATACAACAGAATATGCAAGCACAATAAAACATGCCATAAAACAATACAAACAATGGTAAAAATGGCTGGTTCTTCTTGAAAAAGTTATGCCTGAAGAATCAGCATGAAGCCAGCAACACTAAATGTCCTATTTCTAGTTGAAGCCATTTGGGCTTCTGAAGCAACTAACAGTGCTCCTCTGTGTGATATGGTGACTGAGCTGGGATATCATATAAGGACTCAGGAGGTCCTTAAGATATCATAGACCTAATTTGTTCAGGGCTTTGAATATTAATATGAGAACCTTGAGCCTGGCTCAGTTGTATATGGTGCAGATGTTTTAGCAAAGGTTTGTTGGCTGTATGCCCTCATCAACAGTTGAGGGAACTTCTGGTTCAGACTCATGGGACAACCCTGTATTGCAGTAATCCAGCCTTGAGGGTACCATGCGTAGACTACAGTGCTCAGACTACTCCGATCTAGATAGGTCTGTAGCCAGCATACCAGACAAAAGGTACTAGTAGTCACAGAGGTCACTCAGGTCTTTAAAGATGCATCTTGGAGTAGCCACATATGTGCTCCTTCAGAGGAAGTACAACCCAGTCCTGGCCTATCTTCTGGCATAAGAACCATCTACCTAAAGAACCTCTTTCTTCTCTGGATTCAAATTCAGTTTATTGGCCTTCATTCAGTCCACCACTACATTCAGGCACTGGCCCAGGGCTTACACAGCAACTACCGAGTCAAGTGTTCTGTAGGAACATACGTTAAATAGCATTGGACACAAAATAATGCCCTGTGGGATACTATATTAAAGTACCAGGAGGCCAAAGAGCACTTCCACAATGGTACTCTCTGGATTCTCACAGGTAGGAATAGAAGGGCTGTAATACAGTTGGCCCAGGAGGATACCTGTATCAGTGGTATTGAAAACCACTGAAAGACCGAGAAAGAACTGCACCTAAGATTTCAGATTAAAACTGCAGAGTGGAAGGAAAGGAAGAACTTTTCTGCCTCCCCACTTCCAGCTACTCCATTAAGAATAGAGAAGAGACCCTTTTAAGAATATTAGGGGGGTGGGCAGGGGAAGGACTAGACCATGTGAAAAATGAACATAATATTTTAGCTGCAGTTCATTTTCAGCTTTGTATTCTTGTTATAAAAAAGTGTGCCTAAACATTCTGTTGTTGTGCCTATAACCTTGGTTTAAGATGCCATTTAGCACCTAGCTTTCATATCTCAGATTCTAACACTGCCCATACCTAAACAGCTCTGCAAAAATGTCCGAACAGCCAAGCATAGGCAGAGTGCTGTGGATTCACATTACTGAAGAAGAGTACTGGAATTTGTTACTGGCTGAATAATTCTACACTCTGAAAGCGCCAGTTTGATTTTTTTTACAGTTTCAAGCCTTGCTGGATGGATGCCAAGGCAGGCTCAGAAATATGTGGGCGCTTTATCTTGTGATGGAGTGGGGGAGGACAACCGTATTTCCAATAGTGAAGGGTCAGAGCTTCAGTGCTCTTCATAGCTAATTCCCTACCCTATGACTAATAGGGCCATAAATTATACAGATTGCAGGGTTTAAACTCTCTTGCCACATAATATTGTAGCACATACTGCTACATAAGTATATACACACCAAATGGCACAAAAAAGTTTCAGCTAAGAAATGAAAACTGAAGTTTGCAAAACAGCTCACTACAAGCAACTTCATGACAACAAAAAGCAGCACTAACACACCATACAATTTAAGCTTGTAAGCACTAATTATTTTCTACTGCAGCCAAATGGAGGACAGCAGAGTGTAACATGTTAAGCCTTTAAATTTGGGAAATGTTGATTATATTTAGCATTCCCTTCTTTACAAAAGTATTGCTCTTTACATGTTAGGCTTGTGACAGCTAAACACGACCACCAGCTGTTTGAGGAAACATAAACATTGCCATCAGCAGATAGTAAGCCCTTCAGTAAACACCTTTTAGAGTTTGAAGTAGATGATATATGCTGACACATTTTTACTCCAAAGATGCAGAGAAACGATGACCAAAAGGGGTGCATAAGCATGCACAGTGAAAAATTGCTTTGGTATATGGCAAGAGCAGAATGAAAGTAATGTGTTCCTGGCATTGGGCAACTGGGATAGATTAGGCATTCTGCTGTTTATCAGCCATCTCGCTGCCTAGCAGTCTTCCTGTCTGAGCTGACAAAGCTAGTCTCATAGGCAGTGTTGAGGACTCCCAGACTGCTGGGTCTGGAGGACTTCAACATCCATGCCAAGGTGACTGGCTCTGGCCCCTAACGTCACTGGCCCAATGTTTGTGGCAGGCCACACTCTGGGCCAGGGAGGTGATTAATGCCTCCTCGTGAGAGGCGGTGGCCTCTACCTGCTTGAAGGAGGCAATGATAAAACCAATCCTCAAGAAACCAATCCTCCCTGCATTTGGAAAATCTTAAGTAACTATCAGTCAGTTGCCAAGCTCCCCTTCTTGGACAACGTTATTGAGCAGGTAGTCATGGACCAGATCCAGGTGCTCTTGGAGGAAAATGATGTTCTAGATCCATTTCAATAGGGGTTTAGGCCCGGTTTGAAACATAAACTGCTTTAGTTGCCCTGAATGATGATCTGTGTTGGAAGAGAGTCGGAGATAATATGTCTATTTCTCATCCTCTCAGTGGCTTTCAATACTGTGGTATCCTTCTGGAGTGGCTGTCCGAGTTAGGTGGCACTGCTTTGTGGTGGTTCCAGTCCTACTTGGATTGTTGTTTCCAGAGAGTGATGCTTGGGGAATGATATGTGGGCCTGTGCAGCCTTCAATGCGGGGTTCCTCAGGGTTCAATTTTATCCACTATGCTGTTTAACATCTACAGGAAACTGATGCATGGGGTTATCCAGGGAAGACTGAGCCACTGTTAATGAGCAGTTCCCTAGGAGGTTGCCTGGTCTTGTTGGGGTGACACTACCACTGAAGGAGTGGGTATGCAGCTTGGGGACACATCTGGATCCTTAACTGTCGCTTGAGGTTCAGGTGGCCTCAGGGATGCAGAGTGCCTTCCATTAGCTTCGGCTAGTGGCCCAGCTGTGCCCCTATCTGGAAAGGTATAGCCTAACTACTGTCTATGCTACGGTAACCTCTAGCTTAGATTACAGCAACGTGTTATATGTAGGGTTGCCTCTGAAGACAGTTTGGAAACTTCAGTTGGTGAAGTTTCAACAGGCAGGTTGCTTACAGGGGCAAGATGGTTTGAGCCTATTACACAAATCCTGGCCCGACTGCACTGGCTGCAGTGTTGGTTTTGTCCTATAAAGCCTTAAATGGCTCAGGACCACAATATCTCAAGGACCACCTCTCCCCATATGAACTGACCTGGACCCTACAATCATAATCTGAGGCCCTCCTTCATGTGCCTCTTCTATGAGAGGTCCAGAATGTGGCAACACAATAATGGGCCTTTTCGGAGGTGGCTCCCCGTTTGCTGAATGTTCTCCTCAGGGAGGCTCACCTGGAGCCTTCATTACATATACGTTTCTCTATAACGAGGCCTTTGGCTGAAAAACTTTCTATGGCCCTTTAAATGTGTTTGTAGGAGGGGGGTTATTGATGTGTTTTTGTTTTATTATGTATTTTGTGTTGTCATTTTGTATTTTTATGTTGCGAACCACCTTGTGATCTTCAGATGAAGGGCACTAAACCAATTTAATAATAAATAAATAAATAAATACACACACACATTAAAAATGCTAAAAATAGACTATGTATACTTATGAGCTGCATAACATGCAACTTCTATTGCATAGGCTTGGAGAAACATTATATCAAAAAAAGATTATTATTAGGACACTCAGTCTTGAATCAAGTTTAGATTTGGTCTCAATAACTTCCACAATATACTAACTTTGTTCAAATATTGTACACTACTCTTTTGCCAAGGGATAACACTGTAGATGTTCTTTGTTCTAAATGTCCACAACAAAAAAATCTGTGGAGTTTCAACACAGAAATTTTCCTTCAATTATTTATGAGCTCTGATAGCAGCAAGATTCAGCCTGCACACATCTAAACAATCGTTTCTTCACAACAGCCCCCACAGAGAGAGAAACTTGTTTTGTGACCAGTTATTACTCAGGTGTGGAGGGGAGAGAAAGGTGTACTACTGATTGAAGTGAATGTACTCCAGCATGAATCTGAAGGCTTAGACACATGATTTGAGTTAGAAAAAAGAGCTCTGCAGTCTTACAGGAAGGCATGCAAGAGTACAATGCCAAACAGTGCTCCTCACACATTCTTTGTTAGCCATTGTGATAGTACTGGCAGACAACAGAGACTGCAACAGCACTTTATATTTTATAACGCATTCTGCTCTTTCCTAAGAAAATCTTCAGGTCTGTTAAAGCACATTTAAAAAACAAAATGTAACTTTAAATGACACCTCTATTCAGATCTGCACTGGGCCAGGTTCAAATACTTGCTGTTAGTATATATAAAGTGCTTAACAGCTTGGAACAAGTTTACTTGCAGGAGTGCCTTACCCCATATATGCCCACTTAACCGCTTCAAAATGTGGAACTAGCACGGTTACAGGTGCCACGTAATACTAGTTCTGCAGTAAACAATAAATAATAATCCTATTTACTTAAGAAATGCTTCACACACTACACTGGCACAAGCAACGGGTAATTCAGAGATTCTCACACACAGCACAATCCTAGACATGGCTACTCAGAAGTCCTCCTACTGAGTTTAACATGGCTTGTTTCCAGGTAAACAAATGTAGGAGTCCAGCTTAAAAACAATTCCAGAAAAGATGAATAAAGTAATGGCACTGCTTGTAGTGCAACTACCCACTTAGTCCAGCCCAGTAATTAAAGTTAATGGTCTAGACAAGGGCAGCAAAAAGATCAGTGACAGATTTCTGGTGATGTGTAGTACAGTGGGCAAGTGTTCTGATTTCAAGTGTTTAACAACAAAAACTTAAAAGTATGTATTCCTTGAAACAAAGTTGGGGGAAACTCAGTGACCTCAGTTTTGGGAATGCAAACAAATTCCTGATCCAAGCATATGTTCAGAGGCACTCTGTTCTTTAATTATATGTCTGCCCTTCTGAGCCAATTTTTGCACCAATATCTGACTGAATGACCTCATGGTACTAGCAAAAAATGAAGTAAATCCCCACAAGTCTGGAGTTTCCCAACTCCTGACCCAGGCAACAAGTTGAAATAGCATAGATGAGGGAAGAGTCACTAGAAGATGCAGAAACAATATACAGTAATTAATTTTGAGTGAAAAATAGCCTTTCATCCAGAATTTTTTTTTTGGGGGGGGGAGGGAACACAGGCAAATGTTCACTGACATTACATCAATAGTTATTATATGAAAGACAAATATAATGTTTTTTTTAAAAAAAGTTAAATAAAAAGGTTTTGAGACCCTGCAACTCAATAACATGTTACCTCCTAATGTCAGAAACATTTCTTGACTACATATTTGTATTTAAGAGAGGAGGTTCTTACAACAGCAGAAGAGACAGTTGCCCAATATATAGAGCTTGCAGGTCTATATTTATATTAAGAGTTTGTGGTTGCAACACACATACGCCCAAGCAAAACCTGAAAATGGGCTATTTTTACATCTAGCGATCAGAATCTGGGGTATGAAGGTGACCTCATAAGAGAGGCCAGCATTCCAGCACAGGGCAACCCAAAGCCACAAGTGGGAGGGAATGTCAAGCTACAAGCGTTCGATTGCCTCTTTGCACATTTCAAGCTGTGGCTTCAGAGGAAAAAAGGGGTAGGAGCACCTCACTCTCTGCCTCATGCATATATATATAATTATATATACACAAGGCCACATGCTATATACACACATCTCTTTCTCTTTCACCTTAAAATATATGAAGCACAAAGTAGCTCAACGGTGCAGTAAACAGATTCAAAAATGTTTCAAGCTCCCTAACAGGAACACTGGGCTTCTTTTAAAAGGAAACTTCCTTCATGCTCTCAAAAAAAGAAAGAAAGAAAGAAAGAAGAGAAAGGAAAGGAAAGGAAAGGAAAGGAAAGGGGGGAAAGCTGATTGTCCTGCAAGTTCTTAATCAGAGACTGCAGGGAGGACACTCGTGGAGGGTGGGCCCTACTGGATGGACTCCTCCCACAGCAAGAATTCACTCCATGCCTGACTTTATCTACACTATCCCTCCAGAAACTGAAGGTAAGCAATTGCACTTCGGTTCTGGTTGATGGACCCATAAGCCATATCCTAAAAGCACCTTCCATTAAATCACAGCAGCTGAATGTACTCCTAGCATATTTCCAGCAACATGCTACTGAAATCTGAATGTCGTGGAAATGCTACTTCATCAAAACAAAAAGTTAGTTCTCAAGTAATCAATGAGTAACATTTGCATATTTAAAAAAAATCAGGAAAGGCCCACAGAATGATGTGATTTTCCTCTCTTCCTCTTTTCATGAAGCTGAAAGTAGCAAAAAAAAATCCCACAGTATTGTGCCTCTTGCATAATATTTGTAAACTTTTGCTGCCAAAATCTACCTGTTGTCAGTAGCTAAGGATCCAGGAATGGAAGCAGGCTGTGGAAATCCACTACTGGACCTTGAAGAACAATCATTCAGCACTGAATACCACAGCTCTCTTATTTCTATAAATATTATTTGCCCCATCAAGAAGTGTTGCTAGTCTCTTAAGAGACTCAAGAGCAAAGGCTCAGTAAATGAATTCGCGCATGTTAGCTATTACCGTATGTGTAGATGCAAATTTGAGGTGGTTCCTGCTGTCACATCATAGTCTGGTGTATGGTAGGGGTGGGGGTAGACAGAGGCAGAGAGGATTTTCTGCACCAATGTGGGTTGGATCCTCTGTCCCAACCACACAATCTTTGGCAAGGTCTGCTGCTATCAATACTAATTAAAACTACAAGTCTTGTCCTACATGTAACTTGACCCCCTTGTCCCTCTATCACACAATCCTTCCTCACCCAATCCAGTCACTGCATATATTTACAACTACCCCGCCACTAGCCAATTATTGCTCACACATGACAACCAGCAATAATAGATTGACACAATCTTTGCTACAGCTGGAAATCAAGAAAACGGCCCTCACGTAAGTTAATCAAGCCAGACATGATGTGTATTTTATCATCAAGAAAGTATGCATGAAGAAGACTTTCCAGAAAATATGTTTCCATCTCTGAAATGGGCAGAGCACTTATGCATGCAAGATGTAAAAAATAAAAAATAAAAATACACACATTAACAGTTTTCTCTGGATGGTGATGACAGACAACAGGCTACAAGGAAATTAATGGCTCATGCTCACCCAATAAACTTCCTGGTTGCCATCCCCCACCATCAGTGTGTTGTCCTCCCCACCTCATAGTCACTCCCCTCCCCACACCTTGTAGCTTATTGAACACAAGTGGGAAGGGCTTGCCTCCCCCCTTTTCTCCTTTGCTTACAGGATGGCTAGGCAAGCCAGAAAGTGCAACACCAGTACTCCCCAACTACCTATCTTAACTTGTCCAGAATGTCCTATAAACAAAGCTTTGACAAAGCGGGAGACACAGAAGATCCAGGCTCAGCGCAAACAATTCATAGCTTCAGCCTTCTGGGCCACTTACTAACAACACCCCTGAGTCTACCCATATATGTATAAAATGCTGCAGCAGAAAGGCTAGGTTGTTGGGGATTCTGCCACCCTAGTTGCATGCCTGCACACATGCATCACTTTTTACTCCAACTTGGTAAGTAAGTTGGGAAGAATAGCATTCAGCAGATTAAATTTCCACTGATGCCTGTGTAAGGAAATGAGGCGGCATTATTATTATTATTATTATTATTATTATTATTATTATTATTATTATTTTATTTATATGCTGCCCATCTGGGCAGCTCCCAACAAAATATTAAAAACACAATAAAACATCAAAAACTGAAAACTTCTGAAAGTGCAGAAAGGGGGGGGAGATGTGAATAAGATAAATTTAGAGTTTAGCAATTTAGCTTCCAGTGTCAAGCTGCACTCCAGTTGAAAGCAAGATAGTTATTAGATTCCCAGCTTTGAGGACAAGATTTCACTTTTCTGTCTAACTATGCAATTTTGAAGATGCTCGCATCAACTAAATACAGCTTTGTCAGGGTGATGAAAGGCAGGGTAAAAAGATTAAACATTAAAATGCATGATAGTCATCAATGTATTATATCTGATTATAAGCAACTAAGATCAGTATTTTCTCCTGATCAGATTACAATAGTATACAGTAGAAAATCATGGGTAAGTTGAGAAATAACATTCACTTATTTATAACACGAACTAGATAACATTTATAACAGGATGCTGGACATGAACTTTAAAAATGAATTTCATTATGCAAGATGGCCAGGATAGATAAGTATGCAAATAACTATTGTTTATTTTCTACTGAGCAGTTTCACATTCATAGGCTAAAAAAAGGAACACTTAAGCTGAGGAAAGTTATATTGTTCAACACCCCACTTTTACATACTGAGTGTAACAAACAGCATGTCTCAAGGCAAACAGTAGCAACAATAACAGGAACAAAGTAGCCATATTCAAATGCAGGTGTATTTGTTTTTATACTAACCTAATAAAACCTCTTGAGCTTTTCAAACATTTTCAGAGTTCAAGGCATATCTGGCTAGTTTCCACTCAAACAGCATGAACATCCCCCCCATCCCTCAAAATATTACACACGCACAGTCCAGCCAAACTCATAATGGTAAACAAACCTGGACTTGCTGGAAAGCTTTGAGTCTCTTCTTGAATCTGGAAGGCAGAACAAAATCACATCCCCGAGCTAGCAATGCCAATTCCTTTCGTAGATCAGGATCTTGCCGTAAAGAAATCTCCTTTATCCTCATGTTTTCAGATTTCATATACTGCTTGTGTGTGTACCAGTCCAGGCACTTGAGTTCCAGTAAACAGCAGTCCTATTATCACACAGTGCCACTTAAAGCAGCAGCTGCGTTTTACTTCTGTGTTATTCTGAGAGCGAGTTCCAACTTAGCCTGCTCCATACATTAAAAGGGAACTTGGCTAGAACTGCGGACACAGATTGGAAAGTCACTTTGGGAGCCTGCCCCTTACTCCATGCATTCCAAAGTCTTAATGGTATGGTAGAGTATGGAAAAAGACACAAGCCTGTTATAAAAGTGGCACTTCAAAACCATCAATAAAAGTAACTTCCAATTTAGTGAAACCAAACAGGGAGGAACATGAAAATACCAGACGTAGCGGTTTTGTAGCTTCCTCTCTTCCCCTTCCCTTTGTCACAAGTCACAACTGCTCAAGTCTCAAAGTAGGCTATTGAAGGATTAAGGCTTGCAGGCGCTTCCAAACTTAACTTGCAAAGCCCTTTGAGTGTTTTGTATGTCAGAAATGAAAGCCACCTTAAGATAAACTGTGGATCTACGTGCTTGTATAAAAATAAGCAGCTATAGTAATGCCAAAGCAAAAAATAAAAATAAAAAGTTGAACTTGTTTTTCTTTTTCTTTTTGGGGGGATATTTTTAAGAGGGAACATTGACATGACATAATAAATAATGGTTATTACGGTATTTGGCAATCAATTTCCCTTTATCCTTTATTATTTTTCTGACACATTTGAATGTATTTCTTGTACCCTGGTTATCCTAAATCTTGATATGTAATTTATACACATTGGATTTGAATTTGTGTGTGTGTGTCTTCATTCACCACATAATGGCTATATCATATACAGCCACAAAAATGGAAATATTATGGGTGCCATCCAACAAAATAGTGGGATGTAATGATTACTGGCCACGTAATGGGACCTCTCCTACCTCTCCCATCCCTGTGTATTTGGGGATTCTGCAACCCTATTTGGGGGTTCTGCAGCCCTACAGTGCAGATCTGGAGAGATCATGGGGCAGAGAAGAGGAAGGGGAAGTTCTGTTGCACACTTAGTTGGGTACCACGCTACATAAATGAGAATAAAGTACCAAGTGAATCAAATGTTTCTGAATTCTTCCTAGAAAGTTTGTGACACGTGTGTGTGTTTAAAAGGTAAGTAAGAGTGGGGGGAGAATATGATAGAGGTGTATACAATTATGTATGGTTTAGAGAAGCTAGGAAGCTGCCTCATACGGAGTCAGACCATTGGTGCAACTAAATCAGTAATATCTACACTGACTAGCTCTTCTGGGTTTCAGACAGGAGTCTTTTCCAGCCCTACCTGGATACACCAAGGATTGAACCTGAGATGCTGTGCCAATTAGTGGTGTCCATTCCTGTTGAGACATTTTTCTCCCCCTCTCGTTATGTTAGAACTAGGGGACAACCTATGAAGCTAAATGAGGATATTCAGGACAAGGAAGCAATTCTTCATAGGTACATTGTTGAACTATGGAATTCCCTCCCACATTATGTACCGATGGCTACAAACTTGAATGGTTTTAGAGGAGGATTATATAAATTTATGGTAGATAATGCTTGTTGCTGAGGTTCACAAGCAGGAGAGAACTATTCTGATCATGAGTTTGTAAGCTTCCAACTGACACTTGGCTAGCCGCTATGAGAACAGAAAGGTGGAATAAATAGGCCTGGTCTGATCCACCGCACTGTTCTTATGTAAGATCAGAGATGGCCTGGTGTTAAGAGTGAGTCAGCTGAATCACATTCCATTAATATAATGAGAAATCAGGGAGGGAATAGCTTCTATGGCTTCTAGTTAGAAAATGGTTCAACGGACTGATTTGAAACTTGACAGTGTAAGGATGTTTGAGGATGGTTCATGCCAATTTTGGTTGGACAGGATATGAAATGAATTATTTTGAATGGGTTGAGCAGTTGATGAGAGACTGTAGCATGTTGAAAGGTGCTGTGCCTTTTCTTGCATACATTTTGCTGGTTTTCTGGAAATATTTTTCTTTTTGTACTTACTATCTCTTAGGGGAAATGGTTTGCTGTTAGGTCAAAGAAAATGTTCAGTATGCTTGGTTGTAGTTTTTATTTAAAAGGCATTCTTCTGGCCAATGTTAGTCTCTGGAAGTTTAGAATGTTGCTGTTACTAGGCAAGATTATCAAAGCATAGGGCTCAGTATAAAAGACGAAGTGTTTTAGAGACCTGAAGGAGCGTCTCCACCCCCATCGTTCAGCCCGGACACTGAGATCCAGCGCTAAGGGCCTTCTGGTGGTTCCCTCATTGCGAGAAGCGAGGTTACAGGGAACCAGACAGAGGGCCTTCTCGGTAGTGGCGCCCGCCCTGTGGAACGCCCTTCCAGCAGATGTCAAGGAAATAAGCAGCTATCCTATTTTTAAAAGACATCTGAAGGCAGCCCTGTTTAGGGAAGTTTTTAATATTTAATGCTGTATCGTTTTAATATTTGATTGGAAGCCGCCCAGAGTGGTTGGGGAAACTCGGCCAGATGGGCGGGGTATAAATAATAAATTATTATTATTATTATTATTATTATTTACCATCCAGGTAGGCCAGGAAGTTAGAAATTAGGTGGGAAAGGAGATGCGGATAAGAAATCACAGGCGAGTGAAAATAGTTTTAGAGGCATGGGTGGGAGGGATATCTGAGACATTCAGCAGCTGGATTTCTGAAGGGCAACCTTTGAAGGCAAAGGAGAAGGCAAAGGGAGAAAAGGGGAACCAATGCTTGTTTCCAATTGGAAACCTTGTATTAGAGGGAAGAATGGAATGTGGGGAGCAGGGCTGCCCCAATTGAACACTGTGAACATTCCTTTCAGTACTTTCTCATATTCATTTTTACTGTCTGCTGCTTGTTTACTTCCTCTCCTTTACAACTGTGTCTATGTCCTGGACAGCTGATCAAGATCAGAAGGATCACTATCGTGTCCCCTGGAATGCAAGGGATATCACCCAGCCAAGGAGCTGAGTCTGTGTGCCTTCACCTCAGCCAAAAGTACAGGCAGTGGCTCTCTCCAACAGCATAACTGGGACAGACAACTTTGAAATGCTGGCATCCTAGGCGATTGGCTAATGGGGATAGCCCTGCCAGGAAGAACAGTTTAGCTTTCTGAAAGGGGAGCAAATTGGCAAGCATATACACAAGCATAGCTGAGATTTGTGACTTAAGAGTAAAATACTAGCAGAATGGATCTGGTTCCAATCCCTATACAGTAAGCCCACAACTTACATGGGGGTTACATTCTGGAGATTGTGCCTAAAGCCGCAACTGTGTGTAGTCAAAATATATTGGATTCAATGGGACTGCCAAAGTCTTTTTGCCCCTGACACATGCCCCCTTTCTAATTAAAAAAAATAAAAAATTGTCAAGCACATAAAGCTGAATGTGCACAACTTAAATGCTTCTAAGTTGCAGGGTGACTGTATTGCTTTAGCAGACAGTGAGATTTCACTTAATCCAAAAGAGTAGCTTGTAAAAGCAAGAATTTAACACCCAAAACAAACTTTAAGGTTTTCCTTATGTTCAATGAAAAGTTGTCGGAGGTAAAGCCTGTCCAATTATATCCTGTTGAGCAGAATATTGAAGTAACTGGAAAGCAGCTGCTAATTCTTCTGAAAAATCCAAAGAACTTCAACTTGAATTTGTACAGGTGAAAAACTATGTCACTCTCATTCTCCAGCAAACTAAAATAACTGTGGGATTACCGGTATCTTGCTTGATCATTTCCATATAATGGCAGGGCAATAGGCAGGAAAAGAAACTAAGAAACTAGTACACGTTGACCTTAAGACGTTAAGACTCTACTGGCTGATGAAGAATCTCCAAAACAGGGCCTTGTCCTGGCATACTAACTCTATCTGGCATATAAATTTCAAGAAATAAATCTACCCATAAGAGACTTGAAAAGCTTGAATTTTTCACTCACCAGTTCTACACAATTGTACCCTTGTGGCCTGAGTTCTTGTTTTTCTACAAATTTCTGCATTGCTTTTAAGCATAGACATACGTCAAGACATATCAAGGCAATTCATCATAAATAATCTGTCTTGTTTTTTAACTAATCCTTTCAAAAACATATTTACTTAAAATAAAGCTTTTTTGGGGGGAAACTATATTATGATAAATTGCACAGGTACCACCTTAATATAAGTAGCACATATTAAGGCTCCAATCCTGTAACACTTACCTGGAAGTAAGTCCCACTAAATTCAATGGGACTTACTTCTGAATAGACATGTATAGGATTGCCCTGCAAAACTTGCAGTTTTGGCCTTTAGAGAGTCTCACTTTAATTATAGCGTCAGAACCATTTCCTGTATGTTCTGTTCTGCTGCTTCCATGGAGTTACTGCAATTTAGGGAATGGAAGCCTGGAATGCAAAGTCAGCTTTATAAAAGCCACACATAATACTTCTGTGCAGCTTTAAAATCTGAGTGCACCAGAATTGCAGAACATGAGCAGAGAATGCCCAACATACTATGTAGACACTATTTAGAACAGGGGCCCAGGCCAACCAATTGCACACAACCAGAAGTGCAGTCATAGCAATATTATCCCCCTGCCCCACAAAATAAGTGGTTGTTAATCAAGTAAGAAATAATAATAATAATAAAAAAACTCCCCCATCCATACACATTCTACATGTTACATCTTGCAGTGTTTTATATGTAATGGGCTGAGTGGGCATGTCTCAGTACATTTGCTCCACAACAGCAAAGTCTTAAGGGCAAAGTGACACAAGCATTGCAACAAAGCTAGGTAAATCACAAGGAATTCAACTTGTGTAGTAAAACATGTTTCTTGTTGAGATAACTTTAAAGGGCCAACTCCGATTTAGATCAGGATATTGGGTTATCACCTCCCTGTACCCCTAGCAGGGCTCCTACATTTTAGAAGATCAAGCACAGCTTTCCTTTGTCTCAATGCAATATGAAAAGGACTCTATGAAATAGAGTAATGAATAGAATATGCTACTTTGGTAAGTTGAAGTACATGGTATATGTTTGTTGAAAACCTTTCTTTTCTCTCAAGCCTTCTTAAAAATGTCTTGGTTTTTATGTTTCAACAGTTCTATGAACAGTATTGTGTTTTAAATTCTATTTCTGTACACTGCTTGGAGTATTCTCTGGAAGTACAGCAGTTTATACATTATGAAATAAACAAATTATGTCTTAGCACTTAAGAACCATAGGCAATGTTCTGCTAATACAATGGGACTTTATTCCTCCTTCCTGATGTAGCCCTTATGTCCTCCTTTATAAATCTGCTTGGGGCCCCTCCAGAATGGCAAGAGCTGGGTGGAAAATCAGCAGAATTGTTGACACACCCACCCTCACCCTGATTGTCCAAATAACTTTTTGGATTCAACCAGCATCTAGAAAATGTAATTTTTCTAATTTCTAGAAGTGTTGATAAAAACAAACCACAATCCTAAACATTTGCTGTGTTACTATGGCCTGGTCTGATTGTAATGCTATGGCAAACTACAATGTAGCATGAATAAGCAAGTGTGCTGGAGCACAACAAGAAAATTGTGGCTGCTTCGCTCCTGCCTTGCTATTGGGAGCTAAGCCAGTTTGCATCTGAAACCAGACTCATTGTTTGTGTTGCTCTGAACAAACCATGAGCTATAACCGAAGTTTGTCTTGGCTTACCACTTGTGCTTTGTCTCCCTCATTGTGGATATACAACAGTTTTTCTTGCTTACACTGGGATCTCTTTAGCATGATGAACAGGGCTAGCAAACATGTATCTTTAGGAATAGAAGATCTATTTTTAGCAAGATGATTAGCAGGAGGAATTTGATGCTTGCCCTTGAAGACAACTGTTCACATAAGCTATATTTCATAAGAAAGGTATGAATTCCCATTGCCACTGGGATGAAATCTTTTAATTAAATGCAAACTTATTTATGGCTCAGTATCCACCATCTTTAGTCTGAAGAGCATGGCCAGAACACTTCTCCCGACCTAACACTCTCCTTCAAGGTTTAACTCAAATGCTTCCTGTCACTCTTCTCAACTGGATATGGCACAGGGCAAGTCATCAATATGGTACCCATTGACACATGTGTGTCTGCAGAGGTCTTCTTTGGCACCTGCAGGACCCCCCCATCCTTCCTCCCTATATTAGGCTTGAAAAAGCCCATCTACTGGCTATTTTTAAAAGGCTTCTTTCAAGCCTAATTGGAACAGGAAAGGCACAACTTTGAGGGTCCCAAGTAGGGAGGTAACAATTAATCCTTCCCTCTCTCGTTGCAATTGGGCTTGGGGAAAAAGCATTCTGTTGTCTCCAGTGGAAGGTTTATTCCAAGCCTAAACGTTGAAGTGTGTGTGTAGATCTTGCTGGGGTTGAAGTTAGCTAGAATTTTTTTTTCATACAAAAGCATGGAAGATGAACCATAAACACAACATACCTAATTAGAGAGTTATGAGAACAATTGGGAATTATCAAAGTGACAAAAAGGTTAAGGAAATTCAAGCCAAATAAGAGCTATATACACAACAACTGGAAGCTTTGTGCAATGTCAGAACTGCAACTGACGTTAGCAAGGAGCTGCTTCTTTTCTAAACAGCCAGAACTGCATAGACAGAGCTATATAACTGTGTTATAAGCAGTGAAACTTTGAAGGTTTGCTTGAGCTTGTTCCCCCCTTTCTCCTATAGCCACCTCCTTGTGTGTTATGTCTTGTTAGGTTGTAAGTCTGACTGTTTTAGTACTGATGTTTGTAAGTTGCTCCAAGAGCCTTTTTAAATGTCTTAAGTGAATGTATGATTACATGGAAATAGCTGGAATAGGGACTGATTACATGTAGTGCTTATAAATACTGCATATGGGAAATGTGCTTACTGTATATCCATTCTATACTTACACTTGGGTTTTATCAATACACTTATGTCTCATATTCATGCTGATATTCATATATCTTTATATGTAACTTTTAATTCTAATAGCACATATATTTATGTGTGTAAGATAAGGAGTATTTACAGAAAGATAGAGACATAGATATCCTTTAACTTTTGTGATTTTCAATGTTTAATTCACACAAAACATGCTCCAATTGTGTGTTTTTCCCCCTTTGCATTTTCCTCCCATAAGACCCTCAATGCTTACAAGAATACTGTAACTAATCAGCAGGTTTTACTCCCAAGAGATTACATTTTGAATGCTCACAAACTGTACTATCACACTAATTTGCACCATTTGCAGCTTCATAGCAGCCTCCACTAGCCCAGCAGCACCCTAGCACTTTGTCAAGGTATCTGCAATACCAGAACTAGACAAGGTGCTATCAGGACTGTTGCTACCATTCAAACCATCAGCATATAAACTGAAGGAGAAAACAGAGGCACATTTTTGGTATTGATTGTTTCTGGGACAAGCTCATTGGAAGAGAGAGAGAAAAATTAAGTAGTTTTTATTGGCTGGGGCTAGATTTGTTTTATTATATTTTTCCAAATTACTGTTTCTCACCAGGACCTTAAGAGGTGGGTTAGAAATTTAAATAAAAAAAGCTTTGATCAAATATTGGCCTTGCTCCCTGCCCCCACGCAACAAGACAGTGTGCGACCTGTGGGTTCTATGTCAAAGTACTCTTGCAGCTGCCCTGGAGGGTCACGGTTTCCCCACCCATGCCCTAGAAGTAAAGTGGCATTATGAAACTGGTTGTCAGCTTATTACATAGAGTACTGGTCAGTTGCAAAATATAAAAACAACTGTTTAAGAACTGGTACTTGAGTTTGATTTTTCCTCTTCCCTCCTTTCCCCTTTCCCCTTGTGTGTTGCTTTTTTATATTATATATTGTAAGCCTTAAGGCAGGAACAGTCTTGTTTTTATTGACTGCATGTAAGCCATCCTAGGAATCCTTTTAGTTGAAGATTGGGGTATAAATGCTCTACATAAAATCACCATCATCATACTGATCTTTTACAAGATAAATATCAAAACTACAGTCCATGAAATCAAGGCACTTCATATTTCAAAGAGTGTTTCAGGATATTATTTCACAGTGTATCATTCTTAATATGCAAATACTACAGTTAGAAACAGTAGACATAATAATAAAATAAGCTCTAATTCTGGTTTTCATTTACAGCATTCCACACTATTTGAAGTCCTTCGTGAATGGAGGAAGCCCTAACAAGCAAAGAACGTTCATTAAAAACAAAGTCACTAATGAAGTCATGCTTGTGGTTCTGTACCATCAGTGATGCCTGGTATGCTATTCACTAGACAGAGACCATTAACAGCTGATGCAAGGTGCCATACACGCTGACAACTACAAAAAATAAATAAATTCACAGGCTATAAATAGCTCATATCTGAAGGAACTGAGGAAATGGTATCAGCTGCATGGCATTCTGAATACTGCCACAGCTGTTAGGTTCTTTGCTCTGCTAGAGTGTAAAAAACTGAAGTTCAACATAACAATAAAGGAAGACAGAAGACAAGGCCTGAGAGACAGCCAATACAATAGGTGGAAGTCAATGCTAGCTCCGCTCAAGAGCAGACGCATTGGTGTTAATAAACATGACAGTTAGACCCATTGAAATTAACCTAGTCTAAGTAAGGTTCAGTTGGAAGCAACCCAGTGCTACTGCCATCAGCTTATCTTAAATGTAAGATATATGCCTGCCCAAATAGCAAAAAAACCACTTACACTTTTGGTGCTTGAAGATCTGCGTTTACCTCGAATATTAGAAAAGCTCCTTGGGCTTGTTGGCTTTCCCAGTGGGAGAGCAGTAGAAAGATGAGGAGGGCTTGTAGGAGTCAAAGGAGACATCAAATTCCCCAGCATGCTTTGCTTGGAGACACAATTTATATGGCCAAGAATATGTTCATTGATCCCAGCATCACCACTACCGATTTCAATCTTCTCATTAGTTATACTTCTTAAGCAGTCCTTGAGCATCACCTGAGTTGAGGCATCACTCAACCAGCGCAAAAAGAGTTCGTCCACTTTCATTTTTACCACAGGCTTCAGAGCTGGCATTTTTTCTCCCTTTCTCTGCTTTTTGCCTCAACAAAATGGCTGCAGTTGTTGTCAATTCAGATTCTAGTTTTCCACCTTACTTCCTGAAAAAAACCCACAGTATTTCTTCAGAAATTCTGATGTAATGCTGTCGTTCATTTATATACTGCTTTTTGGGTCAAAGGAACATAAAGCAGTGAGCAGCATATTAATACCAAAGAAATATACAACAAACACACCATGAATACAATGTTTGTAGAGCCAAGTTAAGGGCTAGCACTACCACAGTAACAGTTTCCAATTACAGAATTATTCATTGTGGTAAATAAGGATCACTTGTCATTGGGAGTTCTTTACATCCTACTACAAACAGTAAAGCTTGCCAAATAAAGAGTAAAATTCAACCTCTTTTATACCATGCTGTGGTGGGTAAGATACAGAATATACAACCAGGCCAAGGGGGCATTTTAATAGAAAGAAGACACAAGGCTCTAACTGAGCAAACAGAAAAGTCACAAAAACTGCACAGACCATGAAGCAATCAGGTCCACAGCTTATATATTTCACAAAATCTCATTATGAGCACATTTCAATGAAGCATCACAAGGGTGCTTTTTACATTTTGCTAAATTATCATAAGCAATGAATGAATCAGCAATGGACAGGATTTTTTAAAAAAGGTTATTGGAAATTAACAGTATTAATTTTCAGTATTATTCTTGGTGGGATTGGCAGGTGTATTCATTGATACGTAAAACAAAATTTTGTAAAATTGATGTCAGCTGGAAGTCCACTTGCGAATCACAGATACGCAGGAATGGCTTGTGGCCATTGGATAGATGGTATTAAGAGCTGAATCCTGGATCCAATTAAACTCTACTTCAACCATTTATTTCAATAGCCAAGCTTTGCCACAAAAAGAAGGGATATTATCCTAACATTAAAATTTCCTTTAAAAGACACAATATGTAGCATAGCCAGACCTCCGTTCGCTGCTTCGCTTAAGAAAGAGGGTGCTAAAACGACTTAAGCTTGAGTGGACACCTTTCTCCAAGATGCATCTTGGAAAAATAAATTGCGTAAACTGATGCCTTGACAAAAATCACCCCTTCCCACAACTTATCAGTTACTTGTCCACATACAACTAAAAAAAAAATACATCACCACATTAAGGATGTGTCAGTGAGTTTTTGAAAAACAAACAAACAGCCCTCATCCTGTGTTGTTAAGTACCTGAGCCTCTCCCAAGGCCCTGGGCGACTCTCTTCTGTTTGGGTGCCAGGTCTTTAGCAGCTGGGAAATGAGCAGGGAAACCTAACAATTCCCCGCTTGATGCGAGCCAAAGACTTCCCCTTGTTGAACAGCTGCTGGAAACAGACGGGGCAGGAAAAGGGCGGCAAGGCTAATAAACCACTCAACCTTCGGCTAACACACGTGGGCGACTGTAAGCCAAGCACTGCATACGTTGGGCTACGTGGTTACAGGTGAATATGTTTCCGAGGCTTTTTTTTTTTGAACCGCACCCTTAAAAAAGAGCCTCCTTGCACTTTGCATCGGCCCATAGTTTATTTTATCCGCAACACAGCCGTGGCCACCTCTGCCTACATCCCTCCCCGCCCACCGCGAATGTGTGCGGAAGATGCAACAGGTGTGTCTTGTGAGGCGTTTGGCTCCATGAGGTGAACTCACCTTTCACGGTGGCTACCTGACTGCCTAGCCCGGCCGGTTTTCGGGAGTCTGTCCCCCACCCCACCCCGCTCCCTCGTCGGTGTGGCCCAGAGAAGCGAAAACTGCTTTTCCCGCCCCCGCTCGGTTCTCCTTTTAAAAAGTTCGTTATTTTTAAGTGCCCCCCCTTCTCTCCCCCTTCTTTTGCGCATGCGCGCCTTGGGCACGCATGCGTTTTGGGGCAAATGAGCCCAGGTAACGGACGAGGGCGTGTGGGTGCGCGCATGCGCACGCCAGCGAGGCGGCGAAATCGAAATTGTGATGATGGCGGGCGGGCGGCGGGCGGGCGGAGCAGCCTGATTGGCTTGTTCGCTCGCGCCGCGGAACTAAGGAAGAAAGCGCTCGCCGCCTGCCCGCTGCTTACTGCCGCGGGAGAGGGGCGGGTCTGAATGATTGACGGATGTATGGGTGGGTGTTTATGTGAAAACTGGCTCACTTTCTTGGCCGCTTTGCAGGGGCTTTTTGAGTTCTCTGCTATGGATTCGCAGATGTATTTCAGGCTACAGATTCTCTGCCGATCTGTAAAATGGATTTTTCTATGGTGTTTTCTAAATGCCCAAGTCTTTAATAATGTGATTTCGTGATTATGTTCCGAAATACATAGTATGGCAGTGTCCTTGTTAATATCAACCAAAATGTCACAAAATGAGTTATCCATAGTTTCATTGTCCTGGATGGAAGGGAGAAGGAAAAACTAGCTTGAAACTCATACAACTTGTATTGGTATATTCATCTTAAGCTAGGAGCTGTTTATACACTATTCCTTTAAGCACACCCACCCACCCAAAACCTGGGAATTGTTGCTTGTTAAGGGTGCTGGGAGTTACAGCTCTGAGAGATGTAAACTACAGTCCTTAGGATTCTTTGAAGTAATAATTCCAATTGATGAATGAATTTAGTCAAAGGACTTAAACAGCCCAGAGGTATAGTATTCCATAGGCTGGGTGCCACCACAGAAAATGCCCTAGCCCTGATTGCTGTCAGCTGTGTCTCATAAGGTCAAAGGATCTGGATTGGCGCATGTGGGAAGGAACATACAAGTCCCCAGGTCCCAAGCCATCTAGAGCCTTAAAGGTTAACAACAGCACCTTGAACTGAGTCCAGATACAAACTAGCAGCCAGTACAGGTCACACAAAATTAGCATGATGGAATCAAAGTGTCTGGCTGGAGGATTTTATACTAATTTGAGTTTTGAGCACTTTTCAAATGCAGCCCCACACAGAGTGCATTATGGAGCCATAGATGTATTAAAAGACAGGGAACTGTATACAGTCTCTCATATCACAGATGGTATGAAAACTGGACTGGGGTGCACACCAAATCCCAATGTGTGCTGTAGCTTTCTGCTGTGTGTGGATATTGTCATGTTCCAAGGATATCCACCCAACGATAACTCCTGGCTTGTGGAGCATAGTTCCCTAAGAGTGTACTGATGGCTGAGGTGAAAAAGCTAGCTGTCTCAGTCATATGGTACTGACTCGCCATCCTGTATCCAGCTGCTAAATTCCATTAAAGTGGAGTTAAAAATACATTAAATATTTTCCTATTGCGTTGCCATGTAAACAGCTGCTGCAGTTGCCATAGGGATGTTGAGGGATTGTAAATTGAGCAGAACGTGGTACATGTGATAGCAAATGAGAGAAGAGGTGGAGCCAGGGAAAAAATAGGCCAGTTATATGATGCACAACATAAGCCACCTACTAAGTGTCCACAGAACAATTACATTTTTGAGAACCCTTTCCCATTTGATCTCTTGTGCTTCAGTTTCCATATTGTGAAAAGCTACAGTTTTAGTGCTTGCCATCCAATCACCAGGACAAAATGTAAAGTGATGTCTGTATTTGCATGGTGGCGACCATTAATACAAGTGGGCTGGCAAAATGCAGTTGTAACACACTGAGGTCTAAGTCCCGAATCAATATCTCATTTCGGACAAGAGCTAACGGCATTGTCTTAAGCCACTGATTTCTAAACTGAACTGTAGGGAACCTCAAAGTCCCTCAAAAGCTCAGCAAGAAAACCTTGATGAAGAGATTGGCATACCAGACAGGTTTCCCTGAAAGACAGCTTGTCAATCATTGCCAATCGTCCCCTGGTGTAGGAGAGTGTTGAGTATCTAGGCCACTCTCTGAGTTCAGGCAGATCCAACAAACCTAGCTAGTGCCTGACATGTTCTAAAAAGATTGTTGCTGTATCTTTCTCAACTGTATCTTTCTCAAGAAAAATGAAAAACAAAGCTCACATACATCATATTTCAACAACGGCCATCCAAAGTAGCAGAAAGCATGTGATAAAACCTCAAGGGTCTTCTAATAGGAGACACCGTCATTCCATGTGGTTGCATTTATATATAACATCTCAGGCATGTGGAATCTCCCTTAGCTCCGCTCTCTGTGATGGCCTTAGTGACTGAACTACACAAGCTCTCAGTCCAGTACAACTGTATACAGGGTGACAGAAATCAAATGATAATGTACAAACACAAAGCAAGTCGGGGAAAGGAAGCTACTAAACGGTCAAGGAAGACAGACCTTGTAACATTATCCTATACATATAAGCCCCCCCCGACTACAATACTGTAGTACTTACTCTCAAGTATATAGGACTGCAGCTATAGGGAGAAATCCTAAACTCCCAGGAAGCAAGGCAGAAGGGCCATTGGATCTTGACCACCCTCCTCTCTGCAAGGATGCATGTCATGTGCTGTATGCAGAAAGAAGGAGGCAATAGAGAACCTGTGGTCTCTGGGTGCATTGTAACCTTGGAGCTTCCCCGCCAAGGGAATTAGGAATGCTCTGCCTATATATTAAATATACACTATGAAGGTCGGTGGTTCAAATCCCTGTGACGGGGTGAGCTCCCGTTGCTCGGTCCCAGCTCCTGCCAACCTAGCAGTTCGAAAGCACATCAGAGTGCAAGTAGATAAATAGGTATCACTCCAGCGGGAAGGTAAATGGCGTTTCCGTGCACTGCTCTGGTTCGCCAGAAGCAGCTTAGTCATGCTGGCCACATGACCCGGAAGCTGTCTACGGACAAACGCCAGTTCTCTCAGCCTATAGAGCAAGATGAGCGCCGCAACCCCAGAGTTGTCCACAACTGGACCTAACGGTCAGGGGTGCCTTTGCCTTTACATGCAGTCTTTATTGTAATAGAAACTCATTAATGTCATTAAAAGAACAACAACCAAAAACCCCTCTCTACATTTCCTTGTTGACCCATCTACAGTATCTGTTCAACACTCCATGGATGAGCCAGCATAGGCTCGTATCCTATACATGTATGACATTTTAATACTGTATTAGAGAACACAACAATTGGGAATAGCTAGCTCCAGGATGCTCTTACATATGGCAGATCTATGCCAGCTTTTCATGTAAAGGGTGGGAGGCTAATTCAAATAGTTTGGCAACTTGCCCACATCAGCAAATCAGCACACTTTAACCTCTCTTGCAGCTGTCTACCAAAAATAGAATTAGAATGGTTAGCTACAGATCATATGCCATCCAGAAGTAGCATCGTATGCAGACAAAAAAATGTGAACAATGCTGACTTGGTATACATGCTTCCCACCTTGGAGGAAAATGCAGTTCGGATGAACTTGAGTTGCTTCATTTCATTCTCTAGTTCATTGCTGTTTATTTCAAGATATAAATGGGATAATTGACTTGAAAAGTTTACAACTGCTGCAGCATCAGGAAATCATGATGCAGGATTTAATTGTGAATTGCTTTTCAACTTGACGTTTTGCTTTGCTGGTTTAGGTACTATTTACAACATAGCTCTTAAGAGTCTGTTGCAAATGGTCTGCCTGTTGACTGCCACTGAGTCACATTCTCGTATTGTATTAGTACAACAAAGTTATTTGTAAATCATATGAATTTTTTGGGCTTTAGTAAAATTGTATTCAGCATTAGCAGCTGCATCAAACTGTGGACAGGCCTGCCAGCAGCTTTATCCTTTGTTGACGGACTGTTCGTCTAGCTCTGCAGAGAAATGTGATGTTGTGGCAGGGTTGTGTGAGTAGCAATTTGCCAAGTGGTTTGCCAGGTTCATGCCAAGGAGAATTTAGCAGGTGTGATTTCCCTGTTATAGATCCATTCCAACAGGAGATGCTAATTTCAGTGGCATGTTAAAGGTCAAACAATATTATGTGGGTAATGCATGCATAATTTCTCAACCTTTCTAAAAAACGAAAAGCGCTGTGGGCAGATGCCAACTTCAGCACAGAAATGGCAGAGCTCCTTAATTCTTCCTGCCATTTGTCCACTCAAACTATCACACACATCCACCCGCAGAGGAAGAGGGGGGCAGGGGGAACGCACCGCCCCCGGCACCACGATCCATCGTGGCTGCCCCCCTGCGCTGGGCGCAACACACCCCTGCGCTGGGCACCATGCCCCCCGCATGCGGCGCGTCACACCCCTTTGGGCAGCGTGCCACGCCCCTGGGACGTGTGCCAGCCATGCCCCCGCCTGCTTTCCGTCCCCGGTGTCAGAGCATGAAGCTCCACCACTGCACACACCTTGGGGCAAAGCTAGAGGGATCTGATATATGTTCCTTCATTTAAAAAATCAACAGCGCTAGCTTTTTATTACTTCCCTGAGTGTCTTTTCTTAAACCGAGCAACCAACCAACCAACCAACCAACCAACAACAACAACAACCAAAACCACAGCCAGCAAGAAAGGCCTGGATACCCGCATTAAGCCAGCCAGGGATTTCTTTTTCCTCTTTGCTGCCAGTTCGCCAATTTTTTATGTTGGTGTTTAACAATCTTTTACATTTTTGTTTCTTATGGAAGATACACAACTGGAAGTTATTTATAGATTAAGTTTTCCATGCCAGTATGAAGGAATTCCTAGCAGAAATAAATGGGAGTATTAGTTCTTTTTAAATGCATCTTTGAACTATAGTTTAGCATTAATGTGCATGAGCACCAGTGAGCTTCTGACTCCCTGGCTCCCTTTCTTCCTCTGACCTACCGGTAGCTGCAAGGAAGAAGTTGGAAACATCTGCTTTAAAACTAACCAGAATTCTTTGCTACATCCTAAATCAGGGAAACTGGTTAGCTTTCACTCATTTTCTTTCCACTTCCTTCCCTTAATCTCTTCTTGCTTTTCTTTAATCATTTGGATATAGCCACTCACTTTATCCTATAGTGACCAGCAGCTTTCCTGTTTGTTTGTTTTTTGTAATACTTTGAGAAACTAAACTATATAAAATTGCTTTATTTCATTCTGAGAGAAGCCAAACATTTTCTTTTCCAGCAACATTATTCTAGAAATAGCTTCTTGTTCTGTCTTTCTATCTTGCAAACAGAGAAAGTGTGAGACGGTAGTAGTTCCAACTGTAGACCAATGTGCTGGCAGGATCTTAATTTCCAAAATACAAGTAATAAAATGCCAAGCACTCTAATCTATGCAAAGGGCCCTGCCATTGATTTCAGACTGACCCAGGAAGATTGAGATCAGCAATTGAATTCAATAAAGAGGAATAAAAATATTAGAAAAAAGGTGTGTAAATCCCAGGTAATAAATAATATAGGCATTGCATCATTTATGAAACAGTATGTGATTGTAAAGCAGTTCCACTAACTGAATAAACCACTTAAAAATGTAGTGTCTGTGCAACTTGAATATGGTTTCAAGTTCTGGCTCAATTGTTTATGTAGTGATTGGAATGCTAATATCTGTATAACATGGAAACAGGCCAATTCTTCCATTAAATGTGGAAAATTTCCAAGAAGCTTATATTGGCATAATATTTCATATCCACTGGATATGGAGTTAACGTGCATGAATGTGTACACATGAAAATGTTCTGTGTGAATGTGTTGGTTGCACAAGTGTAGGGAAGGAAGGTTCACTAGATAAGAGATCATGGTCCTATACAGAGTGAAGCATGAGCAAGTCAATTGGAACTGGGCTTAAATGTGCTTAGCTCTTTGTATGATTGTGGCTGTGATACTGGGTTTGGGCTTGGGTTGCGGCTGCATTCAGCTATAAAGATTGTTGGTGACTTGAGGGCACTAAAGTTTAGTCCATTCACCATACTTCTGCATAATAGGGTTCTTGTGAAGATAAAGGAGATGGCAACTGTAACTGTGAGGCACTTTGTACTCTTAAGAATGTGTTAAAATAAATTATTTTAGAAAAAGAAGAGGCCAAGTGCATTTTTGCCAAGTGATGGCAATTTTTTTTGATGAAAATTCTGTGAGAATTTTTGACAGAATGTTCTTGCTTTATGGGTTCAATACACTGCCATCTAATCACAGTGGATTTTTTTCCTGGTTGAATATACTGATGGAATTAATCGGAAAATCAAAAAATTTTTCTGAACTGACCTCCACACCATGAATATTTGCTTAAAATGAGAGTCATTCTTTTTTTAAAAAAAATATCATTTTTTATTAGTTTTATAAAATACAATAATAAAATTCACTTATTTTCTTCATTTCTTATACCATTTTGGCTTTTTATAGCCATGACTTCCGTCAGACCTTCCTCATGATTTTCTCATATTTATACCTTATGTCTATATTTCTTATACCAATCATTGTTTTCTATTACTTATCTCACATAATTAATCACTACCGGTATATGTTCATATTAACAACAATATTTCTTCCTTGTTCTACAAAGCTTCTTGCATTCCTACCAACATATTCAATTGAGTACTTTCCTTTAAATAATCTGCAAATTTAGTCCAGTCTTTGATTAACTTTTGGTCCTGCTGTTCTCAGATCCTCCCCGTCATTTTGTCCAGTTCTGCATACTCCATTAGTTTCATTCTCCATTCTTCTATTGTCGGCATTTGTTCTTGTTTCCATTTTTGTGCTATCAACATTCTTGCCGCAGTCACTGCGTATTGGAAAAGCTTAAAGTCTTGCTTTTTAATGTCTGTACCTGTAATTCCCAATAGAAATGCTTCTGGTTTTTTAACAAATGTATATTTCAACATTTTCTTAATCTCACCATATATCCTACCCCAGAAGCATTTCACCCTCTTACACTCCCACCACATATGATAAAAGGTACCTTCTTTCTCTTTGCATTTCCAACATTTATTTTCAACCTTATATATTTTCGCTAGTTTGACCGGTGTAATGTACCATCTATACCAGTGTTTCTCAACCTTTTCTGGGCAAAGGCACACTTGTTTCATGAAAAAAATCTCGCGGCACGCCTGCTGGAACGCGGACGCTCCTTCTACGCTCATCTTCCCGCCGCAGGGCGGCGTGGGTCCTTAACGGTTTTCCCGCGGCACACCAGCCGACGTCTCGCGGCACAGTACTGTGCCGCGGAACACCGGTTGAGAAACGCTGATCTATACATCATTTTTAACATATTTTCTTTTAATGCATTACATGCAGTAAATTTCATTCCTTCCTTCCACAATTTTTCCCAGTCATCTAGCATAATATTATGTCCAAAATCTTGTGCCCAATGTATCATTACCGACTTCACTTCCTCATCTTTCAAATGCCATTCCAGCAGTATTTTATACATTTTTGACAGTGTTTTATAATTATTGTTCAATATTTCTATTTCAAATTTTGACTTAACGTCTCCAAACCCGTTCTTCTTCATGTCGTTTTTGAACATTTCATTGATTTGATGATAATGCAACCAATCATTGACAAATTCTTTCACCTCTTCATATGGTTTTAGTTTCCATTTGACTCCATCATGTTGGAGTAACATTTCATATGTTACCCAGTTTCCACTCATGTTAGTTTTCTTTACACTCATTGCTTCTAGTGGTTTCTCATTCTTAGGGTGCAAGAGAATAGTTTCTCTTGCACCCTAAGAATGACTCTCATTTTGTTGTTGTTGTTCAGTCGTTCAGTCGTGTCCGACTCTTCGTGACCCCATGGACCAGAGCACGCCAGGCACGCCTTTCCTTCACTGCCTCTCGCAGTTTGGCCAAACTCATGTTAGTAGCTTCGAGAACACTGTCCAACCATCTCATCCTCTGCCGTCCCCTTCTCCTTGTGCCCTCAACCTTTCCCAACATCAGGGCCTTTTCTAGGGAGTCTTCTCTTCTCATGAGGTGGCCAAAGTACTGGAGCCTCAACTTCAGGATCTGTCCTTCTAGTGAGCACGCAGGGCTGATTTCTTTAAGAATGGATAGGTTTGATCTTCTTGCAGTCCATGGGACTCTCAAGAGTCTCCTCCAGCACCATAATTCAAAAGCATCAATTCTTCGGCATCAATTCTTTCTTTAGAAACCACTAAAATGAGAGGCATTCTTAGGGTGCAAGAGAAACTATTTCCAGATATATCCTTTGCAAATGAGCAAAATAAGGTATTTGCAATGGTATTTTGCCACATTTTCTTGCCACAGTTCAGGGTTGCAAGGCAATTTACTGGTCCCCCAGCCCACCCCCAAATTTGTATGGATTACTACCTCAAAAATTTAAAGTGTAATGCAGAAACAAATTTCATGAAGAACATCCCCACGCAACAAATAGAACTAGTTGCACCAGGGATGAAGGATTGGATCCAATTGGCCAACCAGATCCAGTAAACCCCATCCCTTTCCATGCCAAGTATGATAGATGGGTGGGGTTGGGTGTAGGTTTTACATGAAACACACCTGTTGAAGGTCTACTATAATTTCTTTTCATGTGAGTAGAGCCTGGGGCCATTTGTAGGTTTTCAAGATGGGTATTATACCATCTTATATTTTTTAAAAATTGTTTCTTTGGGAAAAAATATGTCTCCAAACTCTTTTTAAAAAACATGGTTACAAAACTTACAAACTTATTGCTGTGCTCACAAGATAGAATTTTAAAAATATGTATTTCAAGGAAATGTAGATCACAATGAACCTATATTTATCATTGCAGATGTGCAGAAGTTCATAGGTTTTAGTACATATTCATTTGAAAAGTACTTTCCCCCTGAACCTCTTAGCAGCCGCTGCTTTACAAATGTTTTAACCCACATAAATTCTTAATTTCTGCTTGTACTTTTTTGTGATGGAGATGTTATCAGTAAGGTAATAAGAAAAAGCTTCCCTTCCCCTGTGCATTGTGCATTTTTGCACCTTATGAGAATATTGAATAGACTTCATTATTATTTTTTCAATACAAGTCTGAATCCCACCATTTGATTACCTAAACCAAAAGCATTTCCATATGCCATCCATCACCCTGACCAGTGTAAAATGCTGAATATTCAGATTAAATTGGAACTTTTTTTTTCTATGAATAAGGAATTTGGTTCAATTCCATAATATACAGTGTCTCTGGGGAGAGAAAATTGAGCTGAAGGTCGCTGAAGGCAAGTGAGAAAATTGTATTATCCAAATACAAAATTCTTTTTCTTATCATCAAAACCCGAAATACAGCCATGGGGAATAAAGGGGTCAAGGGAGGATTCAATTAGAGGTGAAAATGGAAAAGGTGCATTTTTCAACTTGCCTTTCATTTTTCCAAACAAGTGGCAGCAGTGAGCCACAGGAGTACAATGAACTATTTGTCAAGCGGTTTAAACTTTTACAAAATGTAAATTGGAAAACACTCTTGAGCGGTTATAAAAAGAGATTAGACACAGAGAGCGGTTGAGTTAGCATATCTCTTGAACACAAAGTAGATTACAATAAACATAGACTGCAATACCTATCACAGGACACCCAATTTTTAAGAATTCTCTGTTTATTTTGGGTTGTTCTCTTCCTTTGTGTGTGTTTTTTCCCCAGTTTTTTGAGAGGATGCGCATACATGGTGTGCTAAAATTAAATGTACCTTTGTGTTTTGATATTTTGTGCTAATTGTGGCGATGAATTAAACGAGATGCATAATTGGTTTGATGATATGGCTAAAGGCAAAAATCCTTTTGGGATGAGGGAGCCAGGGGAAGAGGAAAGCAGGAGATGGCGACATTGCATGCCTGTTAGCCGAGGAGCCAACTCCTAGGGACTGAAGTCCCTTTGGCCCTCCATAAAATATTTAAAGGTGCCAGCCCTGCCCCCCCGGTTGATTGGCATTGTGTGGTGTGTGTGTGTGTGTGTGTGTGTGTGTGTGTGTGTGTGTGGTAATCTTGTGATTGATTGTGTGGGGCGGGGCTTACCTGCCACCCCCCCCCCCATATTTTATTCAAGTTGGCACCCCTGCCTCTTAGGTTGGATTGTCCCCTTTTGCCACAGTAGACCATGGTTGTGAGAGACCCAGTTTTCTTGTGTGAGGGAGGCAGGCAAAGAAACCATATTGTGCCAGTTCCAGTATCAGCTGAGAGTTGCCTCTTCTCAGTAATCGTATTGATAGGTTATCAATTCTAAATCCTTACATTGGCCTAAAAGAATATTGTTATTTTCTCAGAACTCATTTATTTATTTCAACAATGTATATACCCTTAGTCTCTAAGCAGTGTACAGTAAGGTTAAAGAGAGGCAACAAAGATAACACCAGTTAAAACTAAAACCAGAAACTTACCTAAAATGCCTGTTGAAATAAAAAGGTATTCGTAAGGTGTCATAAATTCAACAGGGACATGGCTTGTCTAATCTCACTTGGGAGGCTGTTCCACAGAACTGGGCCCATAATACCGAACCCATGGCTCCTGGTGGATAAAAACTATGAATCTGAGCAATGAGGGACCACCAATCTTGTTTCAGTTAGACAAAAGGATAGTTTCTTCCAGAACAGACTAGTTTATGGGGTAGAGAACAGGCCACGAGGCATGCACATCCAACAGAAGGGAAACGGCCATGGGCTGCCATTGCTGCCCTCCAATATCTGCTGCCTGAGGCGGTTGACCCCCATTGTCTGATGGTAGATCCAGCTTTGCCTTTACACTCTGCTCCACTTCCACAGCAGAGGAACCATTTGAACCATTCCCAGTTGGGTTGACAATGAAACTAAACCAAAGGGCTTCTCAACAGGGACACATTAGAGGTCCTAAGTGGTTAAAAGATTTTGGTGCCCCCATATATATTCAATTCAAAATATAAACAACAATAAAGCATAAAATGCTGTCTTATACAATTATTTTATAAAGTTCAGCATGACTGAATCTTGTTTTTACTTCTTTTTTTCCACTGAAAGTATGACACACATATTGTGGGAGCCTCTTTTCGTGGAACATGGTTTAGCTGCACCATATGGTGAATCTGGCAATGGAAAATTGATCTGGTTTGCTTAATGGTTAATCCAGCCCTTCTTCTCAAGCACGTGCACTCTTGCTTGAAACTAGCTGGTCACCCTAGACATTGCCTCTGTGCTGCCCCAAGAAACCTGGGATTCTCATATATTTGCCTAAAAGAATGTAAATTGTCCCATATGCTACAGGGATGGGAAATCTATGTTATCATCTTTATTGCTGTTTAAATTAATCTAATGATGGAAGTAAACAGAAATGTGAGGTATTGCTAACTGCAAACCTGGAACGGTCCAGTGATAATGACTTTGTTGAGAGAAGCTTAAGGAATCTTAGCATAAAATATATAAAAAAAACCCCTAAACATAAAACCAGTAGCTTACTGCTAAGTCAGTTTTTTTCCTTCCCGAAAGTCATAATGTCCCATCATTGAGACTCCTTTTTATTATCTGGATCACAATAATAAAGCTACGTTTGCATTTAAATTAGATTGGGCACCTTTGTACACCGTGTAGAATAAAATCTGTGAGTCAGCATAATCATATGCTTCCTGGACTGACATTTCTCTCACTTTTCAGTCTTGAATTCTGCTTCCTTTCTTGAAAGTCAGCTGTCAAAAATGCAGTAGCCCTGGAGGAAAATGTTAAGAAATACAGATAGATTATATGTGAAATTTATGGATAAAAAGCAGAGCTGCACGGAATGTAAATCTTTAACCTGCATCTGATCTACAAAGATTGTGGAAACCTTGTATCGGTGCATTCTAGCACACTGCGAGACAAAATGGCCAAGGAGAACACACAGATGCTTCCTAAATTAATCCTGGGGAAAAAAATCATTCACTAAAGAATACCCTTTGGGTCCGGTAAGTGCCCCTAGCCCCATGTCAGAAGAATGACTAACATATATCTTGCCTGATGTACTAAGAACATATATATATATATATATATATATATATATATATATATATATATATGTTGTTATTGGCATCCGCTTACCTTGAGAGACAATGGAGTGCACCTCCAGGGGTGAAGTCAAACTGCTGAAGAATCACAGAAAATGTTCAGACAAATGCCCAATTTACTTTTTTTTTTTTTTTTACAATCCAACCATCCCTAAAATACAACATTTTTATATGTATTTTCATTATTATTTTATACCATGGACACTTTACCCCAGTATATACATTTTTGTACACGTTACTTGCTAGAAAACTGCACTGCAAAATTTAAATTACTGCAGATTCCCCCCACCCCACCCCCAAGAATGGCTGTGTTTTGGTTCATGTATTGCTTTGGAAACTGCAAATTAGGTAGGTTTGCCTTTAAATGTGAATTGGATCAAATTCCCCGGCATCCCTAGATACAACCCCTAGTTCTTAAAACAGCCATACTCCAAAGAATAAGCACAGATTAAATTCTGGTGCTAATTGTCCGATTTATTTTAATATGCAGTTGGAACATAGTTCATTAAACATTTACAATAAAAAAACCCCATTAAACAATGGGAGTGTGGATTCAATGCAAATAGCAATATGTCTCTAAATTACCTGCAGGATTTCCTTATCCCACATGCACTTTGAAATCTTTGTTTCACATTTATATACTCCAGTGAAAAAGACCATTCTTCCTTCGTCAAAATTACAAAGCTTCTCTGCCTGAATAGTCAGAAATGGGACATCATTCTGCACACAGAAGAATAGTCTGTCCAGGATGCTATTAGTCAACATAATAGAACAATAATACTCTTCCCTTATTATAGTTACTTTAAAAAGTGAAAGTAGTAATTTCAGGGAGGAAAGGATGGTTTAATCAAGTCATAAGTCAGGAAGTCTGAACTTTATTATCGATTAAAAATGTGAAAAGGGATTTTCTCAATAAAGCAAATCACATTTCCTTCTTTCTTTTTTCTTTTATATATTCATTAAGGAATTTAATATGTCTGGATTTTACTTCGTATTGTGCTTCCTTTTTATTACTTTATATTACTTTTGCTTGTGTTCATAGACTAGATGATGTAATTGCCTTTTGCTGGGACCAAGGGTGCTTTGGTAATAATTTGAGGCAAAGCTCACCCCTCTTATTGGAGGAAAAGTTATTAACAATGCCTGTAAAGTGTGTTTTTTCCTCTGATCTTTTCCTCTGATCAAAGTCTTTTCCTCTGATCAAAGATTTGGCTCCTTGTCAAAAAGTTCAGTTTTCCAATCGGGGGGGGGGGGGAATCTGTTGTCTTTTTTAAAAAAAACAAAAAACCCTTATTTCTAAATAAGAGTTTGGTGCTCCATCTTCAAAATCAACTATCATTTTAGAAACCTGAAAATATTTGCTTGCTCAGCCATGCAAGGAGGTACAGACATTTATAAAGACACTTTAAACACAGACACTTATAATACACTTCCACTCATGTGATACTAGTGCACATGTACTTACTATACATGATATTCATTCATGCACATAATTGCAAAATTAGTGATTTCCTCAAAGACCCTGTTCAGTACATAACATCAGCTCATAGCGCTCATTCACACTTACCTTGCTCCACACTTCTACACACAGGTCTGGCCATTCCAGGTCCAGGTCTGACAGTTTTTTGTTTTTTTTGTGTCCCAGTGCTTTTCCTGCAAAAACCCGCTCTTTAGTGCTGAATAGGAGCAAACAGCAATCCACAGAAAACCCAAATTGCTGTTTGTTCCAATTCAGCAGTGAAGAATGGGTTTTCCTTGGGAAAGTGGCAAGGCAAGAAAAAAAGCGCTCAGACATGGACCAGGAAAGTGCAGACCCATGCCTAGAAAGTGAGGGGCAAAAGGTTAGTGTGAATGAACCCATAGTTTAGCACTGCAGGAACAAACCTTAGCCTTGTGCACTTCCCTTTCTTCTCCTAGTACATGCCGGAGGATGAGACTGAAACATCTGCCTCTGCTTGTAAAGTGACTAGAGTTCTCAACACTACATCCAAAGTTGGGGTACTTTATTACCTCCAACCATGGTTTGTTAACAATCCATGATCACAAATCAACCTATGGTCTGGTCCTGGCTTGTTTGAACAAACTGTTTTTTAATGACAGATGATAAACAAGGAGCTCTGGTTACTTTAAAGGCAGGAGCAAAAGCTTCTGGTTCCCTTGCAAACATGATACCTCACGAGGAGTGTGCAAAACCAAAAGTGCTGTGACTTGTTCTCATGGGGCTGAACTATTGTTTACCATTATATGTGAAATAGGCTCCAAATGGACCAATGATCTAGCTCTCTGTGTTCCTACGAATGCTTCGCAGGCTCCCAACTCTAGGAGAATGGCAAGCTGATGGAGCTTAAGGTGCATTGTAAAATGCCTTGACACAGCAATTATGAGCATGAAGGACATTAAGCATATAGCATGTTCATATACAGTGGTACCTCTGGTTAAGAACTTAATTCGTTCCAGAGGTCCGTTCTTAACCTGAAACTGTTCTTAACCTGAAGCACCACTTTAGCTAATGGGGCCTCCCACTGCTGCTGCGCCGCCAGAGCACAATTTCTGTTCTTATCCTGAAGCAAAGTTCCTAACCTGAAGCATTATTTCTGGGTTAGCGGAGTTCTTAACCTGAAGTGTATGTAACCTGAGGTACCACTGTAGTTAACTCTGGCTTCTGAATATGAATAATTAGGCCCATCACTAAAGGGCAGTGAGACACTGCACTTGCTTCCCCTACCCTAAAGTATTTACCAGTATATTTCAGACTTTGCTTCCATTGGTATTTCTCTGAACTCTTTCTTAAACAAGTTGGCTTAAAAAAAATAAAACCATACAATAAAATGCATCGACCTCTGAAGGTGAGCCTAGTTGTTTCACTTTCAGACAGCCTACTTCCTTGTCATACCTAGAGCACCCATCCTAGCTATTGCCTTGTTGAAATAATTGAACTTTGGAAAGCAGAAGATCAATTGCAAAGAAAAGTTGGGGGAGACTGAGGTTCTTTTAGACAGAAACAAGAGGAAAAAGTTTCTGCATAAATCTTGGAATGGCTGCTGTACAGCAGAGTTTATGATTGTACTGTTTTATTAGTAGCTTACTCTGCTATACAGTAGTATAGCTACTACTGCTATATAGTAGCTCTGCATACAGACAAATACTGTGTTTTGAGAAACTGTGCTTGAAGGAGGAGGCATGTTCTTTGAAGGAAAATAGGAAGGAGGCTATCAAACAAAATTGCTTGTAGCAATGGTTGCCACCTAGTGGACTTGTGGGAGAACGTAGTAGAAGATGGAATAGATGAAAAAATAGTAGAGGGGATAGCTGCTAAACACTATCCAGATAAGGGCTGTGGGATGAGTTTTAGCATTGGCACTGAAAAAACAACATGAACTTGGCAAGTAAAGTTTGTCAATCATACAACATCATCATATAACTTGATGTGTGATAGTAATGCAACATCTGCAGCCCAAATTACAGATGATTACAGGGAGAAAGTGCAATTTCCTTGCTACCGTACTGCAGCAATAACTAACTGAGATTTTCTTGGATGATACTGCTCCTCAAGATTCTCCCTCAACCCACCCCACTAAAAAGATGAGCAAAAGCAGAGGCAATGGACACTAGGGCTCTCCCAATTTGTTTTGGGCCCCACTCATCAAGCAGGCCACACGCTGGATTTGATTTTTGGTGCTGGCATAGATGTGATCATGCTCCCATCTGTGGAAGTGCCATGGTCTGATCACTATGCCCTGAGAGCCGAGATTGACTTTCAGCTCCTCCCCTGCTTGGGTGGCGAGCCTATTTTGGCTCGCCCGCGAAGGCTGATGGATCCTGATAGATTCCGCCAGGCTTTGCGGGACCCTGCCCCCCCTGGCGACTCATTAGATGATATTGTCAGGGATTGGAATAACCGATTCTTGGCAGCCATCGATGAGATCGCACCTAAGCGCCCTCTGCGACCCCGCCGAAACCGGACCCCTTGGTTTACCGAGGGGCTTCGGAAAATGAAACGGGATCTCAGACGGCTAGAGCGAGTATGGCGGCGTGCTCGCGACGGAGCTTCAAGAACATCTTATAGGATGTTTATGAAAACCTATGAGATGGCAGTGAAAGCGGCAAAGCGGTCCTACTTCTCAGCTTCCATTGCATCCGCTAGCTCTCGCCCAGCACAACTCTTTAGAATAATCAGGTCTCTAACAACCCTAGAGGAACAACCAAATTTAAATATGAATTTGACCCATAGCTGTGAGGCATTTGCGAGCTTTTTCGCGGAGAAAGTCTTGCAGCTCCGCCATGACCTCCCTGCCAATTTGGATACAATAATGGAGCTAGAGGCCCCTCGACTGTCTTCGGGCCCAGTATTGGACCACTTTGATCGGATACTCCCTGCCGATGTAGACAGATTCCTCCGAGCTGGAAGGCCCACCACCTGTCCCCTTGACCCGTGCCCGTCCTGGCTGATTAGAGCGTGCCCGGACGAGGTGCGGGCCCCCCTGGGTGAGATTATCAACTTGTCCCTTGGCACAGGGACCTTCCCAGGGGAGTTGAAAGAGGCAGTGGTGCGTCCGCTCTTAAAGAAAACTTCTTTAGATCCTTTAGATCTATCCAATTACCGCCCGGTCTCGAATCTTCCGTACTTGGGTAAGGTAATTGAGAGAGCGGTTGCTGAACAACTTAGTGGGTTTCTGGAGGAAACATCGGCTTTGGATCCATTTCAGTCCGGCTTTCGCCCTGGCTATGGGACTGAAACGGCTTTGGTCGCGCTAACGGATGATCTCTGTAGACAGCTGGATCGAGGCGGATCGGGACTGCTGATTCTCTTAGATTTGTCAGCAGCCTTCGATATGGTCGATCATGAACTTTTAGACCACCGCCTTGCCGACGTGGGGATTCAGGGCACAGTCCGACAATGGCTGCGCTCCTTTATCTCAGGTCGGGGACAGAGAGTAGCGCTAGGGAATGAGATGTCCCCGCGGCACTCCTTGGTGTGTGGAGTGCCGCAAGGTGCAATTCTCTCCCCGATGCTTTTTAACATCTTTATGCGCCCTCTCGCCCAGATTGTCCGGAGCTTTGGGATGGGTTGTCATCAATATGCTGATGACACCCAGCTTTATCTGTTGATGGACGGCCGTCCCGACATAGTCCCAGACACACTGGCCAGGTGTTTGGAAGCTGTGGCTAGATGGATGCGTGGGAGCCGATTAAAGTTAAATCCTTCGAAGACAGAGGTCCTTTGGCTAGGTCGGGACGACATGGGGTCGGGGGGCCAACCCCCAACCCTTGCAGGCGTTCAATTAGTGCCAGCGCCTCTTGTCAAGAGTCTGGGGGTAACCTTTGACGCCTCCCTCTCCATGGAGGCGCAGGTTGCAGCCACAGCAAAGGTGGCATTTTTCCATCTCCGCCGTATTAGGCAGTTGGTCCCCTACCTCTCTCGCCCTGACCTGGCCACAGTGATCCATGCGACGGTCACCTCCAGACTAGATTATTGTAACTCGCTCTATGCAGGGCTGCCCTTGAGGCTGACCCAGAAACTCCAGCGGGTGCAGAATGCCGCGGCGAGGCTCCTTACGGGGGCCTTGCCGCGAGATCACATTCATCCAGTGCTTTATCAGCTGCACTGGCTCCCGGTGGAGTACAGGATCAGGTTTAAGGTGCTGGTTTTAACCTTTAAAGCCCTACGCGGCCTAGGACCCTCGTACTTAAGGGACCGCCTCTCCTGGTATGCCCCGGGTAGGACCTTGAGGTCATCAAATAATAACCTTCTGGAGATCCCAGGTTATAAGGAGGTCAGGTTGGCAGCCACCAGGGCCAGGGCTTTTTCGGTTCTGGCCCCGATATGGTGGAATGATCTGCCACAAGAAACGAGGGCCCTGCAAGAGTTAGCACCCTTTCGCAGGGCTTGTAAAACGGAGCTGTTCCGTTTGGCTTTTGGGGTAATTTGAGTGTAACTTTTAAAATTCAAAATTTTTAAGTTTTAAAGTGTATTTTATATCTGTATTTTTAATCTGTGTTTTTATATTTGTATTTGATTGTTAGCCGCCCTGAGCCCGGTTTTGGCGGGGAAGGGCGGGATATAAATAAAAGTTTATTATTATTATTATTATTATTATTATTATACTTAAGTATCCTCCAAATTAAAGCCAAAACAGCTAGTGATGGCACCAGGAGTGCTTCCCTGAGGAAAGCATTCCACAAACAGGGAGCCAGCACTGAAAAGGCCCGTTCTCATGTTGCCGCCCTCCACACTTTCCTCAGAAGGGGGCACATGGAGAAGGGCCTCTGATGATGAACCCAGGGTCCCGTTTGGTTCTTTAGAAATGTGTGGAAGGGAATTATGCTGTGGTAAGTATGTATAGCTTTAATCAAGTTTATTTAACTGGTTGCAAAATATCGCGGTATCTGAGGTAAGAGGGAAGCAAGAGGAGTTGGAGGCTGTATGCTACAAAGGCCTTCACACCATGTTGCAGGAGCAAGCCACTCAGTTTGGACCAAATATCTGAAGAGGATTCTGCATTTTACAGCTTGTGAAAGTACTTTCCTAACATCAGCTCCTAACTGTAGCAATACTGCCATTGCTAACATTACTGTCTTTAGAGTTTTGTATGTAGGAATTTTATAGTAGTATAACTGGCTATAACAATATTGTTTTAAAACAACCCTATTTCACTTTAAAAAATATTTCACCCATCCTTCTGAAAGAATATTTTATATCAAATTATTATTTTCTATGGAAAAGCTGGGAGGAGGGGAAATCTTCAGAGAGAAACAACAGCTCTTTCCCCCCAGATTTTTCTGGGTCTCCCCAGGCCTCTCCATCCTTAAATATATTTACTTCCTTATATTAATATTTAACTTTTTCTTTATTGCTTGGTATTTTAGTGTGTTAATAATCAACACAACAGATTTGACATAAAACTTCCCGTCTTTGTGATCTTCTACTCTATTTCTTCTGGTTTCAGATCTAAATTTAACTGTCTTTCACAGCCCTGCATTGTTAATTCACACCCAGATATTGTTCCTCTTATTTCTTCAGTGACTAGCTAATGTAGCTTAATTTTAGCAAAGGGTATGCATATTAGATGCCCTGCTGCAATCAAAATGCTCTTTAGTTTTGAAGTTTCTTTAATGTTGCTACAAATGCAATCTTTGTAATAAGACATGTTTATACTACTGAGAATTCCTTCTGGGAGATCATTTCATTTGCTCATATTACAAAAATATAAATATAAATAAATTAGGGGAACACTGTCTCTCCTCATGAGCTGAGGGAAGAACAAGATACACTTGTTACATCGATGTAAGAAGCAATTTAGAAGCTGAACGGCTGTGGCTTAGATTTTTGCAGTACAGAAGTTCAGTGTGGAATGTTAAGATACTGTCGTAGCGGGACCCATGTTCAAATCCTTCTTTGTCAGGAAACTGACTGTGTTTCCCAGGGAAGTCACTGCCTCTCACGGTTACCTGACCTACACGTTCAAAAGAACCATGTGGTGCAGACTTTCTGAGACTGTTAATACTGACCCCTGGATTCTGAAAGTAGTAAGTCATTTGTCATGAACCTCAAGACTCTCATTTGTCACGGGATGAGGCTGGGACTTCAGAGTGGGAGAGGGGATTGCTGTCCCAGTACCACCTAACAAAACATAAGCACATCTGCAAGAATATTCCATTGTGCCTTGAGGATGTTGGGTTGCCCTCCTCCACCTTAGAGGACAGCTCAGAAGCTCTGGGGCCACTGCAGTCTCTCACACTCTGATGGAGCTAATGGTAGGTAAAACAGGCTGGACCTCTTTAAATTAAATGACTCCTGTCAGCCAATGCAGCATTAGAAACTGAGACAGAACTGCAGCTCCTATTTAAGGCTCAGTCTGAGGATGACTGCTGCTGAAGCAACATCTGAACACTGTTAGTCTTCAGCCTGAGCTCTGTATGGAGCTGTCCAGAGTACCTTTGGCTCTGCTCACAATAGAATGTAATTTAATGTTTGTCCTGAGGGGAATGTTCCTTAGGATGACTAATCTTCATGTTCAGAAGACTCGCGTGGTACAGTTCTGTTGTACCAAAATGCCAAAGAAGGGATTCCTCGGTCCTGTATACCTGAAGGAGCGTCTCCACCCCCATCGTTTAGCCTGGACACTGAGATCCAGCGCCGAGGGCCTTCTGGCGGTTCCCTCATTGCGAGAAGCAAAGCTACAGGGAACCAGGCAGAGGGCCTTCTCGGTAGTGGCGCCCGCCCTGTGGAACGCCCTCCCAGCAGAGGTCAAAGAGATATACAACTATCTGACATTCAGAAAATACCTCAAGGCAGCCCTGTTTAGGGAAGTTTTTAACTTGTGATATTTTAATGTATTTTAATATCCGTTGGAGGCCGCCCAGAGTGGCTGGGGGGACCCGGCCAGATGGGCGGGGTACAAATAATAAATTATTATATTATTATTATTCCATGCTCGAATGTTACTACATGCAAATCACTCCTCACACAAGGCATCATATTTGCTCTTGACACATAGGTGGAAACATTCAAACTGCACTTTGATTGCATAGACTAGTTCTAACTACTTAGGATTAACTTGGATTTAAATGAAATAAGAAATGCAATATACTAAGGCTGCTACTCTATGCACTCTTACTAGAGTGTAAGCCGTATTGAACAGAAGGCGGCCTTGCATCTGAGTAAACATGCCTTGGCTTGGGCTACATAAGTACAATGCGAAATATATAGAATAGCTTTATACTAAAGGTATTTATTTCATAAAACATTTTGAGCAGATTTGCAGTAGCACAAAAAGCCGAAAGATAATGTAATGAGATAATCAGCTTTGAGCAGAGTGAAAATAGTCCTTGGTTATCTTCCTTGACCTCTTTTCTTTGCTTGCTTACAGGTTGTCCTTGAATTCACATTCTTGTGCACAGCAGCTGCAGAACTCCCTGGACTGGATTGGGGAAGTGGCACTGGGGAAAGGTGGTTTCCCCCCCTGCCCCAATGTCAGTACAGTGGTACCTCAGGTTACAAACACCTCGGATTACAAACACTTCGGGTTAAAGACTCCGCTAACCCAGAAGTAGTACATCGGGTTAAGAACTTTGCCCTAGGATGAGAACAGAAATCGCGCACCGAAGGCGCAGCATCATCATCAGTGGGGAGGCCCTATTATCTAAAGTGGTACCTCAGGTTAAGAACGGTTTTAGGTTAAGAACAGACCTCTGGAATGAATTAAGTTCATAACCAGAGGTACCACTGTATCCCAATTTCAGTCCTCTCCACCTAAGCTGCTTAATTGCCTTGCAGAGTGAAACATACCAATAGCACTATGCTGCAGTGTGCTTTTTCCTATAGGACAAAGATTGTGTTTGGGAAGGGGGAGGTGACCTGGTTTGGAGAAAGAGCTAAGCACCGCCTTTCTGATCAAATCTCACTCACCCCCCACACCCCAATTAATGACTGGTCTGAACTAATTTTAAAAAGCAGTAGCTCTAATCTTGGATATCCCAGGGTTTTGCTGGTTTGGCTCTTGGCCTACTGAGAAATGAAGATGACATTTGAGTCACTGTTTTATTTTGAGGGTAGCTGAACATGTGAGCAAGGTAGTTTCCAACTAGCTAGACCCAGGGCTTTTTTTAAAAGCCAGAACCCACCAGAACTCAGTTCTGGCACCTCTCAGGTGAGTGCCATTACCATTATAAGAGAACAAGGTAGGTGAGTTCTGGTACCTTTTTTTTCTAGAAAAATAGCACTGGCTAGAACAGAAAAGTAAATAGAAAGGGAATTTAAAAATATTGTACCCTACCATTCATTCTAGTCAAAAACCACTCACGGTGCCTGACAATAATTTAAATTATATTCCTATTGCAAAATAAAATGTATTTCCAATGCAGATAGTAACTATGGGTGTAACTGAGTCTAGACCAATCCTGCTATTATTTTTGCTGCCCATCCCTGATTGCCTTCCAAAGCTACTTTATATGTATGGATGAAATCTCCTGGGCCACTGCAGGTGGTTATTTAATCCAGGCTCTGTCCACCAATTTAGTTGGCTTTGAAGGAGGATTTGACAAATTAAAGGAGGACAAGGCCATCAACGTCTGCTTGCCATGATGACAGTATGCTATCTTTAGGATCAGGAACACCATGCCTCTGAATACCAGTTGCAGAGGAACAACAATGAGTGAGAGCTATCATATTCATGTCCTGCTTATGCCTGACCTAGCCACTGGGAGAAAGAAGATGCTGGTCTGATCCAAATAAGATCTTGTGTTTCCTTTGGCAGGAGAGGGCAGAAAAAGCAGCAGATGGATTTAGGAGGCAGCTAATAATAAAGATGGCCTTCTATCAATTTGCAGAATCTTCCCTAGTTATTGAGTCCGCTACCTACCCACCAAGTCTAGGGATGGTGAAGAGGAGTGGCCAAATCAGCATAGTGCAGTAGGTAAAGGTAGGGAGGCGGGTGGTGCTGTGGTCTAACCAACTGAGCCTCTTGGGCTGGTTGATCAGAAGGTCAGCGGTTTGAATCCGTGCAACGGTGGTGAGCTCCCATTGCTCTGTCCCAGCTTCTGCCAACCTAGCAGTTCGAAAGCACACCAGTTCAAGTAGATAAATAGGTACCACTGCAGTGGAAAGGTAAACGGCATTTCCGTGCACTCTGGCTTTCATTACAGTGTTCTGTTGCACCAGAAGCGGTTTAGTCATGCTGGCCACATGACACAGAAAGCTGTCTGTGGACAAACGCTGGCTCCCTCAACTTTAAAGCGAGATGAGCACTGCAACCCCATAGTTGCCTTTGACTGGACCTAACCATCCAGGGGTTATTTACCTTTACCTTAGTGCAGTATGAGAGTGAAAGTGTGCACAAGGGAAAGATGAGGCTTGTAGACGGGGCAGGGAAGTTAAGGGAACAGAACAGTGGTCCAGCTCTACAATTCTATGATTCTGTGATTCTGATATTAAAGGGGTGTATCAGCATCTTGGTTCGAAAAGACCAGCTAATGTTATACAGCAAGCACTAGATGGCAGTGTAATCTACCAATAAAGCATTGCAAGCCAGTTTTAAGGAAGCATTGATGGGATTATTCAATGGATTAATTATTGCATTACTTGAAGATTTTTTTAAAAAAATGCAATTTTAACCTAATTTTAATTAGACATTACCCTGTCAAGTCACATTTGATGGTGGTAGTATGACTTAAAATGACCGGTAGGCATTTTTAAAAATAAAAATGTAGATGATCTCTCTTGGATGAAATATTAATCTGTAAAATGATCTGTACCAACAAAAAAAATACCACACAACACTTTTATCTCAAGTATATTCTTTTAAATATCTTCCTAATATTATCTTTACAATGTAACATTCCTTTTAATTTGCTCATTATGTTGGTAAGAATGGGTAGCCAGGGAGTTAATTGATCAGAGCAATTGTAACATGCTGACAGTTCTAATTTCAAGAAACAGAAGTAAAAAAAACCCACCAACCACATTTCTGGGGGATTCTGTATCCAAGACCACATTTTACTTCAAGGTAACGTGAGCTGGAGAGCTGCAGCTCATTTGCATGTTTTTGTGTATACATAATTAACCAAAACTGCATAAAAGTTGCATGAACATGGTGGACATGTTGCGCTCCTGTGACACCATCTGTGCAGTTTGCAGGGCGAAACTAGAAGGAGAAGCTCTTAGTATTTGTTGGGATATTATAGCCTTTAAAATTGTAATCTCAGTCCACACATTTACTAAGCGGGAGGAAATGGAAATGCTGGCTCAAATCTATATATACTGGATATAAGAAACATCCAAATGCTTGCTACTGTTACAAGCTTCCTTTGACCAGTCACCTGTTGGCAGGACAGGATACTTTGAAAATATTTTGAAAATACTTTCAAAATATTTTTAAAGAGCCTGCATGCACTTGGTGCAGGCATTGCTTGGTGTTATGCCTGCGAAGTCAAAGTGTAAAATGTGTAACGAATTTCCTGAACGTATAACAAGGCTCAGATCCACACAGGCATCCTCATATCTTCTAGGATAATAAATAATAATTTATTATTTGTACCCTGCCCATCTGGCTGGGCTTCCCCAGCCACTCTGGGCGGCTTCCAACAAAACATTAAAATACAGTAATCCATCAAACAACAGAGCCTAGGGCTTGCCGATCAGAAGGTCGGCAGTTTGAATCCCCGCGACGGGGTGAGCTCCTGTTGCTCGGTCCCACCTCCTGCCCACCTAGCAGTTCGAAAGCACATTGAAGTGCAAGTAGATAAATAGGTACCACTCCGGCGGGAAGGTAAATGGTGTTTCTGTGTGCTGCTCTGGTTTGCCAGAAGCGCCTTAGTCATGCTGGCCACATGAGCTGTACGCCGGCTCCCTTGGCCAGTAAAGTGAGATGAGCGCCGCAACCCCAGAGTCATCCGCGACTGGACCTAATGGTCAGGGGTCCCTTTACCTTTAAACAGGGCTGCCTTCAGATGTCTTCTAAAAGATAGAGCTTTCCAAACTGTTTGTCGTGACACGTTAGTGTGTTGGCTGCAGTGTGTAGATGTGTCACATGAATGCTCCTCCCAGAGCTGGAAAGGGGTTAGTTTAACCTGAATTAGTTAAAACTGAATAACTGTGTAATGAAATGATGCATGTCTAAAAAAATGTGTCACCAACATTAAAAGTTTGGAAAGCTCTGTTCTAGGACCTACAGCAACAGGGGATGAGGCTAGGAAGTAATCTTGTGTTAGGAGAAAAGCAGTCATGTGATGATGTGAATCAATATTTTGAGTCAAGTGGGACAACTGAAACCTCTCATTTTGCTAACCTCAAAACAACCCTTAAAAATTGTGAGCCTGAAATATAGCCTAGACTGAAATTCCTAATTGTTTACTGCAGATTTTGGAGCAGAAACGCCTATCACATATCCTTTACGTTCGCCTATGTAATCAAAGAGGCTGGAAACTTGCATCTTTATACTGAAAGCTGAGGTTCTGGGTGTCATGTCTAGTTTGCCTCTAAGGCTGTACGAAACTTCATTAGGCACTCATGAGCTGTTAATATTCTCTTGCTGCTCATATTCTTGTGAGCAGTACAAAAGTACCTAATGAAGTTTTATACCGCCTTAAGAAAAAACTAGAGTTGACACCATTCATGCAAGTAGCAAAGTAAGTTGCAGGCATGCCCATCCTGCAATGCAGATTAGGATCCTGGTGTGACTTTAGCAAATTTCAGTATTGATCTGGATGTGGGGGCACCCACAGTGCTATTTGCACTGGGAAAGGGATGCTCTCATTGGAGAAAACAGTGCAAATAGTAGGTGTTGCAGCTCATCCTAGATAATTTTTGGTACACATTTGAGATCTCTTCCCTCCTTTGGGGTGGTTCACACAATCAAATGGCCATGATGAGAATGAAAATTGGTTCGTGCATGCGCTCTCATCATGTTATTACTGAACTCCTTGGTGATTAGCGGCTGAATCGGTGAACCGGATTTACTGAAAATAATTTCATGTGAGTTGATGTATGGTGTTAGGTCAATGATGGATAGGCAGATTCAATCAGACTGAAGAATGACTTACTCCCATGTATGTGAGCAGAGGACTGAGACTGTAGTCACTGGTTCACAACTTTGTTCTAAATACTCTTGTAACATTCTGTTGGGTGAAGAATTCTGCATGATTTCTAAAGCTTGTATAGCAACAGAACTTGGTCTAGTTAAAGGTATTGTTTTGCATTTGTTTGACTTGGACCAAATGGGCAACAGCTGTTTAAAGTGCACTTCTTCTCAGTGCACAAGTGAACAAACAAAAAGAAAACACAAATTAACTCTAAATTAATTATAGCTACAGTGTGATGCAAAGAATAAGCAAGTGGTTCTGCATTATGTCAGTCTGATAGACACAGCTTCATAGATCAAGATTCATACATCATAATCCTAAACGCCTTCTTCTTGATCTAACAATATATGCTCATTTTGTGCAGATGCGATAATTCTAACTATGCTGAAACCCAGTGCTGAAACCCAAAACATAATTAGTCAATGGAGTTTAAGCCCCCTCTATGCAGAATTTGGTCTGTGGTCTTTAACTGGTATACAAAATCAAATGTTCCTACCCTACAAAAAAAGGATAACAATATCACAAAAGCACATTCTTTTGGATTTTAAATAACTCGTTAGTTAATGGATGGCTGTATTTGTCTCATCTGGAGTTTTTAGCAATATTTTAAAGGCATGAGTTTTGATATTTCAGATGAATCTCAAAGTACTGGCAAAATAAAACTTAGCCTGTGAACTTCCTTTTCTGCTTGAAGTTCCCCATAATCCAATACTAGTTCACATATTCATTAAACACTTCTGACTTTCTTTTACAATTAACATTTGTGTTTCCTGTAATATGATCTTTGCAAATGGGCTGAGGTTCCCTGGGATACATTAAAAGATTGTAACCATAAATTTTGTGCAGGAATATTAAAGCAAATGGTTGTATAGAAAATCTATTTCTCTCTCTCTCTATCTCAGAAAAAGCCACCTGCTCTTTGCATGTCATGTGAAAGGTCAGAAAAGAATAAGTCTGCAATGTGTGAAAAATGGAATTTATTAAAATGTATACTTTAAGCTTTTGCAGGAGTTAACCATGTTTTTGAACAAGATCCTTCCACTATCCTTCTCTGATGAGTTTACTGTAGCTTGAGACACAATGCTTCCTGTTTGTATTCCATTTTTCACATATTGTGGGCTTCTTATTTTTACTAGTATTTACTGATAAGATGCTATGCTCTTGTAGTGTTATGCCACATAGAAATTGGATTCCTCAGAGTACCATTTCAGTACCTGTACTTGTTTTGCTAGTTTCCCATTGATAAAATGATTCCCAAGATCATAATGTTAGCGGTGCAAAGCATCAAACACACCATAATTCAGTCCCTGCATGAAAAGGCTGTAAACTTGAGTGAGCAGGGGAAGGCGGAAAAAAGAACATATCTGTTTTGCAAAATTATCATAATCTCACCTTACTGTAAGGTTGAATGCAACTCCTGTTGATGAAGTTGAATACAGTAGAACACATTTCTGAGTTGAGCTTGCAGGATTAAATATATATAATTTGCAATGTGGGTGGTTTTAACTGACACACACAACAATCTTTTAGAAGTATCCCCAGTTGCCTTCTGAAAGTGATCTCTACATTCTTCCTATTTTAGTTCCATCTCACTAATTCCAATTGTGAGGCGGGAAATTATTAATGCTGGCAGTGATTGCAGATTGCAGTGTTCTCTGGTTTGTCTCTGAACTGAAACCAGTTTCTTCAGGGAGGTGGGGGGTGGGAATCTTGCATTGCACCCAGACTTTGCATTGCACAAAGAGGGAGACTTTGTGCATTCTTAAAGCACCCAGGCTGCTTCCATTGACTAAGCCTTTGGCTGTTCAAGTGACTGAAATCAAATCAGTCCTTCATGCTGGAAAAAGAGGCATTTGTCTACAGGGAGGAAATAGCCTGTAAAGGTAACATAATAGGGATCAGCAGCCTGGTGTTGAAAATTTACTTGCAAGGTTTTACAGTGCCTTATTTCTTGCAGCACTGTGCACCTTAAATCTTGACAATCTGGAAAGCCAAGACACAGTTGAAAAGAGGTCTTAGGTTTACATTTCTGTGAAATACGCACCACACACAGAGAGAGGACTTTGACTTCCCCAGGAAAGCATGGAGTTGGTTCACTCAAAGTCCACTTGAAAGCATTGAATCAGCTGAGAGGTGTTATTGCCTTAAAAATGCCATCCACTCTGGTCTCCCCTCATCACAGAATACAGAGAAGAACGGGCAGATGAAATGATGCAAGAACAGGAGCATAACACTAGGACCTCTTTTAACTTTGAAACATCTCAAGACCTGAGGTTGCTATGTCTTTATTTTATGCTAAGGATTTGCCAAGAGCACATCTACGCATGAGCCTCCTGAGCTTCCCATTTGTGTTGTAGCACACAAGTAGAAATGCAGGAAGAAAAACCTCTGGATGTAAGCACACTTGCATGTCATTGGGTTTCTGGGTTTTTTTAATCTGAATTTTTATTGAAAAATTGCTTAACTGCACATCCAGAGGCTTTAATAAATCATAATCATCACCATCATCTACACATGACTAGTTTACTCTGCGTCAGGGCAGAGTTGAAGATTTTGACGCATATCTGGGAAGCTCATGAAAAATACTATAAATTGTAGGAGCCTGTGATGGTATGGTTCTGAATAGAAAACACTGGCTGGATTTGCATATAAACCATGGCTGATCATGGAAACCTTGGTTTATTACATCAAAGAATAGTTAAAAGGCACCAGTGAGAGCAGCCGAGCCATGAGAGCAGTTTGAACTTATTGCCGCCCTTTGCTCTATAACCTTGGGGTCAATGCTGGATCCGTAAACAAAGTTAAGGAGGAAGTCAAGGTACACGTGTAACACTAAGTTGTGGTTAACATGAACTAAGGTTTATGGACCAGCTTCAGACTTTGGTTAACTAGCAATCATAAACCATAGTTAAGAAAGCTTAGTTAAGCTGCTGGGTGGGTTTGCATATGCTGCTAAGCCATGGTTTAATAAACCACAGTTTAGCATCACATGTAAAGCAGGCCACTGAAGACAATTATTTAAGTGCCACAGTCCCTTCTACAACTCCCTACAACTGAACTATAGCTCCTCCCCACAAACAGTGGCTGCTGTTTGAAGGTCTGGCAGGGAGATTGGCAATATGGCAAATGAGATTCTGTGTAAGTAATTGCACAGGGGAAATCAATGAAAACATTAAATCAGGATATGGCAATACTGAAAAGGTCATATTCTTCTATTTACCATTACTGGTAAAGGGACTGTAACTAAAATGTCTAGTATGAAAATGCCTTTATATAAATCTATGGGGTGGCTATATTTGGAATACTGTGTATAATCCAGTTTGCGGCATCTTAAACAAGGTGTTATTATTATTATTATTATTATTATTATTATTATTATTAATAATAATAATTTATGGAAAGGTACAGAAAAGGGGAGCCCAAATCATCCAGTGGCTTAGACACCATCTGTACAAAGAAAAGGTGAAGCATCTGAGGTTCCTTTAGTTTTAAGGAGAAAGGGACATGATTCTGTAATTATGCATAAGATGGAGTAAGTGGTAAAGCCAGACTTTTGACTTCTTCTCAAGGTCATCCCATGAAGCTGAGGGCTAATAGATTCTGGCAAGGGAAAAGTACTTAATCAAGTCAGCACTTAACTAACTCATAATATATATGGTCATGTCCATTGGCTTATATGGCCTTATTCACGGAGCAGAGGTCGATAAATGGCGATTAGCCATGATAGCGAAATGCAACCTCCAAGTTCAGAGACCATTATTGGAATAAAAGAAGAACAAGGCTGGCCAAAGACACACCTGGCCCAGTATCCTGTTCTCAAAGTGGTCAACCAGATGCTTATGCGAAGCCCACAAGCAGAACACGAAAGCAACAGCACTCATCCCAACAATGGGTATTCAGAAGCCTATTGCCTCCAACAGTGGAAGCAGAACATAGCCATTATGTCTAGTAGCCATTGGTAGCCTTATCCTCCATGAATTTGTCTAACCTTCTTTTTAAAGATTGAATTTTGTGACTCTGAATGCCATTTTGCTGGGGGGCAAATGATGGGGGAAGGACTCTTGTCTTTGTGCCCTGCTTGTGGGCCTCCCTGAAGCCCTGGGCTAGTCGCTGATGAAAACAGGGTGCTTGACGAGACGGGCAATTAGTCCACAAGGCTTTCCTCACCTCCTCATATATTCATTAATAACCATTTAATCTGCTTGAGCTTTCCCTCACTCTTTCCTGTTTTACAGCCACATTTCCCTCTCCTTAAAGTAAAGACATAATAAACTCTCTCTTACTCCCAGCACAGTGTGCAATAATGTTAAAAACTGGCTGATCCCTCATCCACCTGGCCTTGACAAGCCAAGTGTGCAAGTGGGTCAGAAATGATTGAATGTCCCATAGTGCTGAGTGTCATGTCCCATTTTCTTGGTGAGTTAAGAATGAAACTTGCAGATCTCAGAGGTGAGCGCATGTGATGTACACACACACACACACACACACACTAGGCTGCTGATGTTGACAGGCCCATAAACCCCATCCGAAGAAAAGGTGTGTTTTAATGACAAACATTGCACTGAAGGTCTGCGCCTGCAACTATTCCTCAGGTCAAAATTCAAAATTTCAGGAGAAGGAAGCACCTGATATATGATTGTTTAATTCTATTAGCTTTATATGAACAATGTTCTTTGATGTGCAAAACAAATGGTGTTTAGTATGTTTCCACTTATCTGATCCTTAGCTATCTTGGTGTCCTGATCGTCTTGAATTTGGTATGAGTCTCCAAGGTATTTCCTTGTCAGTGTGCAATCATATGTAAACAATACTCCTTTTTAAAATGAGCTTCTAGTTATCTAAATGTTTGGGATGATCCTCAGATCTTATGGGCAAGTGAGTTGTTCAACAATAACTACAAAAAGCATGGGCTAGGATTAGGAAGGATCTGCTGATTTCAGTTCTCTCCGTTTCTCATTTTTTCCAATCATTTTTCAGCTCCCCACATTTTACAATTTGTGGATTAAAAAAAAAATTCTCACAAAAATTCATCAGCAAATTTCTCCTAATATGCAGTTTTGACCAATGTACACAGTTTTGCAAGCAATTTTCTTTAATATAATGCATGTTAGTGTGTTATTTTCACAAGTATCTTCATTTTTATGCACACTTCCCCCCAATATATGCATGTTTGTAAACATTGGTTGGTGAAGTGCATAACAAAATTCAGGTTAAGTGCAGATTTTAAATGATAGCTGTGTTTTGGTTTGTATATTGTTTTGGAAATAATAAATTTGATGGATTCGGTTTCAAATAAGACCTGAATCAAATTTCTTCCCCATCACTGCTCACAGATTCTACTACACTGAAAACAGTGGTTGGTTATGATACTATCAAACAGTTAAATATAACACTAGATATTGTACAATAATATAAGGCAACAACTCTTCCCTGCTGATTAAGAATCTGACAGAATTATTAGATGGCAGGGCAATGTTATTGTTCCCCAAGCTGATGGTCACTGCAGCTATGCTACACTGACACTAGCTATGGTGCAATCTTATACTGAGCTAGCTGCTATGCCGAACACACGACGACAGCAGAAACAAGCATCAGTGTAGCAACACTCACAGATTTAAGCCCATCCAGTGCTGATCACAGTTTTGCACACTACCTTCAGATAAGCCATGAAAATGAGGCATCAATCAATGTACACCAGTGGCCAATCAACACCTGATACCATCCACCCTCATGCACTCTCTACATACAATGCACTACTAAGGCTATTGGAAAGAAAACAACAAAGACACAAACTCCTGGGCTCCAGTGTGTGCAGGCAGCTCTAAAGCCAAGGCAAACAACTGGGACCATACAACTATTATAATGCCCAGGTATCACCATAGTCTAGCGGTAGAAGGGAAGCAAGGTGGCATGAGGTCCCCAGGAGAGAAGGGTTCAAGTCATGCTGTGCAATCAGTGCTCATATGCAGATATTCACCAGAACACTCCTAATAATACATTTGTATTGTTCCCCTTGTGAGAAGAACTTGCAAAGGAGAGGGCTACATGAGCAGGAGGTTCAAGTTAACGTATGGAGTTATACTATGAAATTTACTACTACTATGAAATTCTATAGCCAGGGTGCTGCTGCAGAGAAGGCCCTTTTTGAGTCCCCCCCCAACCATACCTCTCTTGTACATGGGACCAAAAGCAGAACCTCCAAAGATTATTGTAACCTATGGACATTTGAATATGGGCAACAATGTTTTCTTGATCCACATCTAAAGGATTTGGTGCATTCCCTTTGTTTCGGTTCAAAATTTCACCCTCTCCCTCTGAAACGGATTGGATTGTCCTAATACACGGAAACAGTGATTCCTGAATGGTGTCTTTTTTGGAAGGGTAAGCTCCATGGGGAGCATTTAACCTTTTGCTTAGCTCAGCTGGAAAGATAGGAAGATTTAGATGGTAATGCTTATAAGCTTAACACCTTTCCATTGGCATTTACAGTTCTTCAGAAGTTTCATGGCAGTACGAATCGGAGCAACAGATAGATTCTGGCCAAGATCCAGTGTTTTAAGAACTGTTGATCAAAGATCAGGTTTATCACAGTTGGTCTTGCAGAAAAAGATTGACATCTCAAAAAATGAGCTTCAACAGATAGAAGCCGAGCTCTCGTAATTTTAGCTGATTTAGCTTTTTCCTTTTCTGGCAAGCTGGCTGAATTGCGTGATTAGTAATTTTTGTGAGCTGGCTAATAGGAAGCAGTAGCAATATAGGTGTAAAAGTTAGTATAAACTTGCCAAGTCCTGCTTTCCTTTATTGAATGATGATATGTGACACTCCTGTTGTTGACCTTCATTGTTAACAGGAGTCACTGAGCATCAATTTTGTTTAAAATTCTCATTGGACAAAAGACGATTTCTTAACAGCAGTACTGATGATCTCAGAAAGCATATCTACACTACTAATTTATATAGGTTTTTTTAAAGCAGTTTGTCATAATTTCCCCCAATGCATCCTGGGATTTGTAGTTTCATCAGTCCCTCACAGGGGAGATCTCCTCTTGAGAGAGGAAGGCTATTAACCCAGTTTAAGTGCAGTATAGATGGAAGTTCCCTTTAAATGAACTTTACAAATTTCTCAAAAGTGTTTAAACCACACAGGTGTCCATAATGCCATTTCAATATAATTTCCATGTATATTCCTGTGTAGAGATAATGACTACTTTCCTTTTTTCAAAGTTCATTCTGTAAACACAAGTAGGTGCACTCTTTCCTTTGTATGGTTGTTATCTTTAAGTCCTTTAATTCGTCGACTCACATCTTGCAATAATACATGCAAAATGGGCTCTGAACTCCTTTGCAATATGCAGATTTGTGTGCAAATGAGCGTTACCTATGGTGTTCGCACTGAAGCGTTTTTCTTTGATGTACATTTCTGACATTCTGAGACTGTAAAGAAGAAAATAACTTCAAAAATTTTAAGAAACCTTAATTGAAGTTAACATAAAAGAAGATACATGGTGTTAATTGGTCTGTTTCAGGCATAATTTGGGCCTTTGAGACCATGTCCCTTACCCCCTGCCAAAGTGTCAAGACTCACATCTTTAATTCAACAATCTTTGTATTAATTACCTCTGGATAAGGTAAGCTTTGATTGGGAGGCTTTTATTGTAAAATTACAGTACATTGCCGGATTTAAGATAAATAAATTAGGGCTGAACTTGAAAAATCTCCATCCAACTGAGAACTTGGAAGTGCATTTGCCTATCAAATGCCAGATGAAAGAGCAGTTCATCTCCAGGCATTTTAATGGGAGAAAAGTGTTGAACTGTTTACAAGAACCAAGATCCACATGGATCTGTACCACACATTGATTGCAGATAGTCATCTTGGGGCGAAGAAGACAGGCATATTATTTGCAGAGCAGGGAGGGTGGTTTGGAAGCATCCTTACCTTAATCACTCTGATGGTACGGTCATCAGTCTCCCAGTTGCCCCCACGACTAAGTGAGAATTTGAACCTTCAGAACTTCAACACTTAAGCCACAGCACCACAAATAACAACCTTGCTTCACCCTACTTTATTTTACATGGGGTTACGAGATATCCAAGGTATTTCCACATCTTGCTAAGATGTTGCGGGGGCACATTTGCAAAGCAGCCTCTTCTGAATGTGGAAAAAAAGGGGCATGAGCATTGTGAAGGACTTATCCCCATATCGGTCTAGAGAGCCCTGTCCGTGGGTGACACTAGGTAAAGGTAAAGGTAAAGGGACACCTGACCATTAGGTCCAGTCATGACCGACTCTGGGGTTGCGGCGCTCATCTCGCTTTATTGGTCGAGAGCCGGCATACAGCTTCCAGGTCATGTGGCCAGCATGACAAAGCCGCTTTTGGCAAACCAGAGCAGCGCACGGAAACGCCATTTACCTTCCCGCCAGAGTGGTACCTATTTATCTACTTGCACTTTTGACGTGCTTTCGAACTGCTAGGTGGGCAGGAGTGGGTGACACTGCTTTACAACAACTGCTGTATGTCCTCTTGTCCCAGGCATAAGTTACGTTCTGCTGGTTAGGGAAGCTAGACATGAAGACTGGGTCAAACCATTGGTGCACCAAGCTCAGCACTATTTATGCTGATTGGCATCAGAGTTTCAAACAGGGGGTCTTTCGCCGTCCTACTTGGGAGATGTCAAGCATTGAGCCCGGGACCTTCAGTGTGTAAAGCAGATGATCTGCCTCTTCCAGGATGGTAAAAATGGCAGCCTCGCCAAGCAAAGGATTCTTTTGCCTGACAAGTGTTTTCAAATCCAGCTGCAGATAATTACCTGTGGCTCTGCCTCCAACTTGAAAAGGGCCGAATCCGCAACACCTTCGAGCAGATTAAAAAGAAGCAAGGCGAGGAATGGAGGCACTTCTCTGCGGCTCCTTCGCTCACCAGCACTTGACACCGAATGCATACGGGAGGCTGACCGTCAAAGGCAAAATGAGCTCGGCAGAAAAGAGTAGGCATACATTTGCGTCTGACTGTAATGCAGTATCAATCATTAGAAAGTGCAACACAAAGGATTTGCATGGCAGCCTGTGCTAATCAGAAGAGGTGAGTGTTTTAATGTGTTTAAATGAGGACAGGGCACTTATTAATAAAAACAGAATCCAAAAGGACTGAAAGAGCAAGAATGCGACTCGAAACTTCCAAAAGTGGACCAGCCATATATCTGAAATCCCATTTCAGGAAACCATCTAGGTTTATTATGAGAGGAATAATGAGGTAACTAACAAATACAACAAAAGGGAAAAATGTGAGAATTTGTAATTATATCAGAAAATGCGGGCAGCTGATTGGGGGAAATGTTTCCCATTATAGCAAAGCATCTTTTGGCAAGGTGAAGTAAAATAATGGATTTTTCATTGCCTTTGATCAGCCTAGCACATGCTACTGCGGCAAGAAAGAACTATTAAAAGTTTCTACCATGTGGAATAAATGTGAGGTGCTCGAGGTGCCAAGTCATTTATCCACACCGAAACCTCCAAGATCCCCAAATTCAGGACAATCTACAGTAGAGCTCATCCACCTGTGAGACAAGGGGGAGGCACACTTAGGAAATTGTGGGTTAATCAAGATGTCTGACCTGCAGACACAGGGGAAATCTGTCATGGATGAGATGAAAAGGGACAACAAAGGAAGTCTGAGAGGAAAGTAGGATAGCAGAGGAAGCATGGTGGTTCTCAGTTGCCAGTGCTAGCAGGTAAGGTTACTAATTGCTACTGAACCCTCATTTTACAAAGGCCATGAATGATGTTTGCCTCTGCTCCCATCCCTGGTTGCACTGGCGGAGGAAGAGGAGTGCGGGGGGAGCGCACTGCCCCTGGCAGCGCGATCCCAGTGGGGTGCCATCGTGGCTGCCCCCCACACTTGGTGTCATGCCCCCTCAGGTGGTGCACCACGCCCCCGGGACATGTGCCAGCCCCGTCCCTGCCTGCTCTCCACCCCCCCCCGGTGCCGGAGCATGAAGCTCCGCCACTGCCTGGTTGCTAGCTTTATGGTGAGATTTAGAAGGGACAGTGGCATTGCTGCTTGAAGCCAGTAAAAACCCTTGTGGATCAGGCAAAAAATCCATCTAGTCCAACATCCTGTTCTTACAGCGGTCAATCAGGTGCCTATGAGAAGCCTCAAGAAGGACCTGCGTGCAACAGCACTCGCCTCACCTGTGATTCCTAGCAGCAGGCCTTCAGAGGCATACTGACTTTGACAGTGGAGGTGGTACATAGCCATTGAAAGCCTTTATCCTCCATGAATTTGTCCAATCCTCTTTTAAAAGTTGGTGGCCATCACTACATCTCACGGAAACAAATTTAATAATGAATGGCACACATTTCTGTATTTTTTAATGTATTTCTGGGGTTATGCAAAGTTGCTGAAACTATAAACAAAACAACTGTTTGCAGGTTACTTTCCTTGCATGTTTGTTACCATGTGGTAATAGTCCAGCTGAACTCTCTGCAGGGAAGTGCTAGAGCACAGTAATAGACTTCCTTAAACATCATTTTACCTCACCGGTAACATGGGTTTCCTGTCAGATTTCAGAGAAATGAATTTCTCTGAAATCATCATACCTAGTAGGTTGTATTTGAATGCTACCCCCAAAATAGGCAGTCCTATGCACCGTTCTACTCTATATGAACCTATCCACTACTGAGATTTGTATCTTCATCGTTTATCCCTCACCTATTTTCAGCTTGCATGTTCTGTGTTACAACTCACCTCTGAAGGCCAATTTATCAGTGGCCCTTGAAACCCCACAGGATATTTTATTTCTTTGGTAGGAGAAGGGACCCACTGATGCCATCGCCTTTGCTGACATCCTCCCATTGCTGAAGCATCCCTTCAGCCACTCACACTCAATAAAGAGGCCTTTGTGGCAGATTTAAGAGGCAACGGGAGTGTGATGAAAGATACTAAATGCCAGTGGCCTAGAAGGAGCAGGAAGGGAGGTTGTGTGTATGAAAATCTTGAGGCTGTTGTGCTGGATTGGAAGCAAATATTTCATAGGGAGGGCCCATAATTGGAAACAGTTGAGATTCATTAATACTGCCACACAGGGACATCTACCTCAGAACATTAAGATTTCCTTTTCCTTGTCTTTTCCATGGCCCTAATTGGTTGTGTTGTGGAGTGGGAATCTAAGGGAGCACACTTCCAGAATGCATCTCCATCATGATGTGTTGTTTGCCTAAAAGTATCTATTATTGTCGTTCTGTTACCAGAACAGGCAATTCTTCCAATTTAGAGCATCAGAACGATGTTCATTCTGCAATGTAAGATTTGCATACGTGCTGTGATATATATTTTTTAATGATTTGTCTAATTTTGAGATATGCACTCCTAACATATATCTGTTGCACAGCATAGAGAAGGGAGCATAGAAGGTTTCTTTGGTGTTGAAATTAAAAAGAAAAGGAACATTTTGAATCAAGTTGTCCGGCAGTTGGGTTTTGCTCACTCATTTAGCATCTTCCTAACAGGTATTTATTTATATCCCACCTTTCCTTACCATACTCAAGGAAGCTAGCAAAACCCAATGTGGGATGAAGCAGTGACACTAAATCAATTTCCTTTTTCTTTTTCCTTTTCCTTTTAAAAATTAGATTGGAATCTTATGATGGCAGATTATGATAACCTGGTGGAAAATTGAGGGGTGATCTCTCCATCAGCTACCACTAAATGAGAATGTCTTCAGCCACTGCTTTTGCTACAGGGAATAAATGTTGCAGAAGCATGGATGGCAAATGGAAGGCTTCATTTAAATGGAGAACACCACACACCCAAGTTCCTGGCTATGAGAAAAGATCTGGATTTCTTTGGACAAGTTATTTTCTTAGAGATTTCTTACAAGAGTCATTAAAAAATTGCACCAGATTCTTAGATGATCTGTTTTCCAGTCTGTTTCTGGGTCCAATTTTAAGAGCCAGTTTTCATCTATAAAGATCTAAATTTAAGGCTCAGGTTACTTGAAATATCACTTTCTTGCATACACCAATGTAGTTTTTAATATCTTTGTCTGAGACCCTGCTCTGAGTGCCCCTGCCAAATGACATCAGGTGATAGAGGTCCTTACCCTTATGGGAGATATGTGTGGCCCCTTCACTATTGGTTTTTAAAACATATTTTAAGACTTCTTTTTAATTCCTCATAGCCAAACTACATTTGGATATTTTTCTGGAGTTCTCTTTTTGCAAATACAGTGGTACCTCGGGTTACAAACACCTCGGGTTACAAACACTTCGGGTTACAGACTCCGCTAACCCGGAAGTAGTACCTCGGGCTAAGAACTTTACCTCAGGATGAGAACAGAAATCGCGCGGCGGCGGGAGGCCTCATTAGCTAAAGTGGTACCTCAGGTTAAGAATGGTTTCAGGTTAAGAACGGACCTCCAGAACGAATTAAGTTCGTAACCAGAGGTACCACTGTATTTGTTTGCTGCTGTTATTTCACTGGTAGACCTTTTGTTAACTGTTTGTATTATCTTCTGGGCATGACGTCTTGCCTTCTGGAAACATGCCCAGCACATTGGAGAACAGGGATGTGTGTTGTATTGCCTATCCTGCTCCCCCCCAATCTGTCCTGTTTCTCTCAGGTGCAGTGTGAAGCCAGTGTCTTATTCTCACCAGTACTGAAGTAAGATTCAGCTGGCAGTCCTCTTAGTTAATGTACATAGAATGCAGGGGAGGCAATTTTGTCCTTTCCATCATACAGCAAAATGTACCAAGCCCAACCTGGGATCTCAGTTATTACATCTTTGGGAATCACACTCTTGGGGTTTTCTTTAAATCTTCCTTGGAAGAGTTGAAAGAACCTATCCTTTTCCTGCTCTTCAACCACCTTAACGATAGGAGCATATTTAAAGTTAATAAGTGTGGGAAGAGGTAACTAAACTGTATGCTCTCTTGTTTCCAGAACTGTTTTTGGAGGGGGACTGACTTTCTGTATCTCCAGAGAGTCTCTTCAAAAGAACTCCGGCACAGGAGTCCCTAATGATATAAATTCTGTGGCAGTTGCAACAGGCAGAGTTTACGACGATGGAATATTGATCAACAGATGTAGCTTGGCTCAGAGACTTGAATAGACATGGATTAGATGCAAGACCCCATATGTTCCCCATCTCCAATTTCATTAATCTTATTGTGTTTGGTGGCTATGAGATACTCCTTTATATCAGATTATGGGAAAGACCTGATTGATAACGCTATCTAGAGAAATATTTATTCTGTGTCAATGATAGTACTTTTGATTCTGAAAACTTTTGTGCCGCAGCGTGCCAGTTGCAGAAGTCCTCGAACTCAATGGTTCTTTTTATTATGTGATATGAGATCTTTGTCCTTTGTAAATGAATAAAGAGTAATGGAGAGAAACGTTGGACTTTTTCTTTTAGCTTTGCCGTCACTGATTAAAGAAGCTGAAGGGGCTTTCTAGAAATAAGCTCTGTTTGGACCCAGGCACCTTAATTGAATTGATTGCTCAATTACTTTTGGACTAAAAGAAAGAAAGAAAGAGCAACACTTGATTAAAATTCTGCTCTGAAGAAAAATGAACACCTGTTTTTTGTAAACACTGCAGCCAGAGGGATCTCAGTCAATGCTTGCAAGAGAAAGAAGCACTAGCAAGTCGTGTTTGGGGAAGAAGCGGCAGCCCAGGACAATCCAGCAAAAGAGGGAAAAGGACATGCTTTTACATGCAAACAAAAGATAATCTTAAAGCTGTCACCTTAAGGGGACATACTAACTTTTATTTGAATACTAATCAGCTTGCAGAATCCAGCATACAGAACTGTTGATAGCTGGCTTGGGATCAAGGGTGCTTTTCTGCATCTGGCAACAACATGGGTCATTCTGACTCCACTGCAAGCGCATGTCAAAGAATGGGAGTCACTGAGGGGCAAATTGCTCCATTCATTTCAAAGATGGCACTCACCCAGCACAGAGGGAAGAGTGATGCCATATTGTACTTCCTTGAAATGTGTGAATAGCATCAACTGAAGTGAATGGCAACGTGCTTTTCTGAATGTGGCAAATGGATGGGATGAGGGAGAGATTTAGGATCTGTGCTTGGTTTCTGCTTTTGGCTCCTTGCACTTCTCTCTCTTATCTCAAATGCATCTTGCCCATTTCCTCTGGCAGATAGGTGCAAGATCAGTTTTGGATTTGATGGAGAAAAGTTTGGAACAGGAAGCCTAAGCCCTAAGGGAACTGTGCACCCTATGACTGCAAAGGTATGGATTTTTGTCCCATCTGAAACAAGCCTGGAAGGGAGCTACATGTGAATACAAAATGGGCAACTCTTGTACTAGTTTTATAGTAATCTGCTGCCTTCCTATTTTACAAGTTAATCTTCTTTCTCCTGCATCTAAGTTCCGTTCCTGAATCTACTCTTTTCCAGTCACTGCCAGATGTCATAGATCTCCAACCCTATTTTCATTTTTAAGATCTATGAAAAGAAGAGGTGGGTGGGTGGGTGAGTGAGGGGAGATAGATTTTTGTGGCCCCTCACTGACTATATCACTAGATGCCTTATTGCTTGATGATTCGCTGCTGCTTCTGCGAATTGTTTCAATTGAACAATATTGATTTAAGGTTATGCAAAGGGATGATACAGAGCCTAGGGCTTGCCGATCAGAAGGTCAGTGGTTTGAATTCCCACGACGGGGTGAGCTCCTGTTGCTCGGTCCCTGCTCCTGCCAACCTAGCAGTTCGAAAGTACGTCAAAGTGCAAGTAGATAAATAGATACCGCTCTGGCGGGAAGGTAAACGGCGTTTCCGTGCGCTGCTCTGGTTCGCCAGAAGTGGTTTGTCATGCTGGCCACATGACCCGGAAGCTGTCTGTGGACAAACGCCGGCTCCCTCGGCCAATAAAGTGAGATGAGCGCCGCAACCCCAGAGTCGTCCGCGACGGGACTTAACGGTCGGGTTTCCTTTACCTTTAAAGTGATGATACAGCAGTTTCCCATATAGCGCTTGACCCATGATGGTTCTTTCACACATGCCAGTCATCATATTATTTTCATTCATAACATTTCTGCACACCCTTTATATAAAGTACTCAGTGTGGGTGTAAATATATAAAAATTGAACAATAAGATCTGTTTCATCCATATCTGGGCTGGTGACAGGCTACACAGCACAGGGTGCAGAAATGGAACAGGCAACCCTCTCTTCTACCATGCAGCTATTGCATGCAGAACGAGGACTCTTGTGTGGCTGGGCATTGGTGTGGTGGAACATCTGGTCCATTAAAAAACCCATCTGAGTGATAAAGGGAAGGGATGCTTCCTCCACTCTTTCATCATGTAGCGAGTCTTGGGCCACCTCACCAACACAGTTATTGCCGTGTAAGCTTTATGCTAGTCTTTAAGGCACCATAATATTCTTTGTTGTTTTTCCTGTGACTGGCCATCACAGCTGTTTTCTTCTAGAAAGGCACCAGCCTTTCTGAACACTGGGTACCGGCAGAGTTTTCATGAGCAGGAGATGGTGTCCTAACCTTGACTTCTCCCTTTCCCACTAGGTAGATATACCATAACGGTCCATCAAATTCTCTGCTTTCCATCTTATTTTATGTGTAGGTTAAACAGCATTCATATATGTTTATATGAGGGTGAGCATCCAGAATAGTAACACCAATCATTCATGTTATATTACTGAATGCCTCTGTGTTTGTAGAACTCTCTTTGGGCCACAAGAGAAGAATGAAAGTGGATTAGAATCATGGAAATAAATACAACCAGGTTATTGTGTGAGTTGCAATTCTTCCTGCTTCTTCTACTTTCTTTTTTCTTTTTTTGAGGGGGTAGTGTAAAGTTCTGCAAATGATTGTATTAATCCAATTATCATATGCTTCTGCCATGGGTTTCAGTGGCAGAGTTCCAGTAATTACTCTTCATTAGTATTCATTAGTACCAGGTCTTGCCTGATCTCAAGTTCATGTTGAATAAACTCGGCTGTAATATTTTTGATATGGGCTAGATGTAGAGGTCACTGTGGAGGCATTAATTAGGCCTGGTCGTCAGAAGATATTTTTGTGGCTCTTCAAATGAGTTTTGCTTCAGATGCGCCATGGCTTTCCACTTGTGAAGTGTGAGCAGATATGCAAAGCAGAGTTAGCAGCAAAGCCAACACTTCAGCGTCCTAAGAATCTAAAAGCGTAGGCCACAAGAAAGCCCAAACACGCACACTGTCTGCAACGATCTTCCAAAAATGCACAGTGTTTCAGGATTATTTTTTTTACAACTCCAACTTAAGCATGTATCTTCTGAACCCAAGTTAAAGTGGAAAGCGTGGGTGCTGGAAAATGATGCTGGGTGATTTTCTTGGAATGGATTTCTCCCCCAGTTAGATGTTGTAAGGGATTGTAAGATCTTGAAGACATCTCTGAGAGCCAGTGTGGTGTAGTGGTTAAGAGCGGTAGACTCGTAATCTGGGGAACCAGGTTCGCGTCTCCGCTCCTCCACATGCAGCTGCTGGGTGACCTTGGGTTAGTCACACTTCTTTGAAGTCTCTCAGCCCCACTCACCTCACAGAGTGTTTGTTGTGGGGGAGGAAGGGAAAGGAGAATGTTAGCCGCTTTGAGACTCCTTCGGGTAGTGATAAAGCGGGATATCAAATCCAAACTCCCCCTCCTCCTCCTCCTCCTCCTCCTCCTCTTCTTCTTCTCCTCCTCCTCCTCCTCCTCTAACCAAAAATGCTAGACTTTGGAGGATAGGGGGAAAGAAATGGTAAAAACCAGCCTGCTTGTATATTTTCTTTTAAAAAAAATCCTTTAGACCACTTTTTCTTTGGCAATGCTGAGATACGTCTCAGAGAGGAAGAGAATAAATTTCTTGTGCAAGAGGAGTAGACATCTTCTTCGTTCAGAGGCTGTATGCTGCTGAAAGCTAGCTTCTGGGGAGTAACCGCAGGAGAGGCTTATTGCTTTCATGTCCTGCTTGTGGGCTTCCTGTAGACATAGAATCATAGAATTATAGAGTTGGAAGGGACCAAGAGGGTCATCCAGTCTAACCCCCTGCAATGAAGGAATCTTTAACCCAATGTGGGTTAAAGAGCCTCAGGCTCTACCAACTGAGCTGGCTGGTTGCCCTGATCCAGAAGGGTTTTCTTATGTTCTTCTGTTTTGAGTAAAAGTGAAAACTGCATAATAACAATTTTTAAAAAACGAGGATGACATTGTTAAGCTCAAACTAGCCTACACTTTACTATCTATGCATGTATTTATGTATTTCTAGGTCAATGTCTTTTGATGTATTTAAAAAAGAAAAGAAATGTAACCTTATTTGTCTTTTCAGTTTCATTAATGTTTGTTTGATTTTTATAAAATATTATGAACTCGAAAAAGCAACAGCTGTTCAAATTATCTCAGTAGGTCCCAGCCAAGTTCGCAAGATATGGAGGCTTTGTACAAGAGATATTTATGGCTATTTGCAAATAGCTGTATCTTTCAGAAGTTTCATTTTTTAAAGAAAATAATGTAAATAATAGGTAAGCAAGAAAATCTTCAATGAACATTGTAGTCTTATGCATACTTTGGCTTTTGCCTTACTGAAATAGCAAATCACAAACATAATAAGGTGATGTCCAATAAGTCTGCTCTGAGTATGACTAACATTGGAGATCACCCAATAATGTTAGGGTTCAGATACTGAGCTTACTGTAATGCACCCACTCAATTAAAATGATGCAACTATACTTCGCTGCATTCAATGGGTCTGTTCTGAGTAATACCTTGGCTGAATGCAATCCTTAGTCACCAACTACAAGCAAAGCCTCTAGACTGACAAGATGTACAAGCTACAAAAATTTAAAACATACAAAAATAAAAAAGGAGACATAATCATATTGTCAACAGGTTAACATATCAGATTATGGCAACCTGTAAAACTGCTAAAAAGCACCACTGACACAATTATAAATCACCCAATTCTGAGGTGGGGAATTAACAGCCAATCCCTCAAATATGCTCAGATGCCTGGCAGTAGAGGAAAGTCTTAACTCCATGCCATAACTATGGTAAGGTTGGGATCAGGCAGGCCTTGCCTGAGGGGAGAACTTTGCAGATTGTAAGGGCCGCAGCTCAGTAGTAGACTTGCCACTTTGCATGCAGGAAGTTCCCATATGTTGCATCACACCACCCTCTTTTCTTGCACAGCACCCAGAGTTGTGGCACTCCCCCCTCTGTCACTGGAGTGGGCTACAGGAGTTCCCTCTTCGTGGCTCCAGACCACAGCTCTACCCCTCTGTCCTCACTGCCGCTACCATTTGGCAGCTCCTGAAGTGTGCTCTGTGGGAAGGCACTTTCCAAGAGTGTGTGGTGGTGACCAGTGCTACATTCCTAGAAGAAGAGGCACCGGAACTCACCATGAACGCATCCCTTGTTCTCTTATAATGGCAAGGTGCCCACCTGAGAGGTGCCGGAACTGAGTTCTGGTAGTTCTGGCAAGGGGGGGGGGAAAGCCCTGGTGGTGATATTAAGAGAGAGAAAGAGGGTGAGATGGATCTGGCACTAAACACTGCTGATATGTAGCCCCCAAAACATCCCACTGGGGAATAGGACCCTCATTGGGGGGAAAATTCCACACACTGGCAATGAAGAAGGGAAAAAATCACATTCCTTAAACAAATCTGTCAGTAGACTCTGTGTTGCCAGATTGACTTTGTACACTTGGAGTTTTCTTGGCCATGAAGATAATAAAGACTCATATTTAATGAAACTACCTTGGAAAGAAGGCATTCTAATACACCTCAAATTTTCTGCAATAAGCATCCTATTGGCTTAGAGTATATAGAATGCTAAGTTTTTATTTATGTTAACATGGGAAGCAGAAATTGTGATGGGACCATAATAGGGTTGGATTAGTTGAATTTTGATGGGACTATAAAAGGGTTGAATTTGAATGTTAGGCTTACTGATGTTTGATTTGAGTTTAGGAGTATGCTTGGGAGCAGAGGGCAGCGAAAGCTGCTGTTAAGTCATTTCTGTCTACAGCATGCCCTGGTAAAATGGGAACTTGCAGATATAGCAGGCAGCTGTGTCTTTTGTTTTTGGTATTCTCCCACATTGAACTGTAGCAGAGTGGAGAATCAGGCTTGATGGGCTCCATATTTTACAACGCGCAACGCAGCCCAACATCTGGGAAGCACTTAATGGAGAATTAATCTTGTTTTTAATGTGTGGGGAGCAGGGATAGCCCTAGGCATTTTGTTCTTGATTATTTGTGGTTAGTTTTATTTATTTTTCCATCCTGTTGTCATGGTTCGCTGCCAAAAAAAAGGCAAGAAGGAAAGCTTGGCAAGCTGTTGGGAAATGGACTAACCTGTAAGGTGTAATGGTGTGCTTATAACATGGGGATTATTTGGTCTGCCATCCTAAGTTTTCTTCTTAGGAGACCTTGATGAACTCAGTGGAAATTACCTCCTGGCAAACAAATAAACCTAGGATTAGGTTGGTTGTGTCCAGCTGGGATACTGAGTACACTGGAGGTTATCATTATTATTATCATTATTATTATTACAATTTATTACTCACTGTTCAGCCCAAGGTCCCTGGGAGGGTTATAGCAAATGAAACACACTATTAGAGGGTACCTTATCCAGAAATCTATCCCCCGTTTCTGGGAATAGGAACACAAGAGGCTATTCACTAATTAACTAAGCGCTGCTTTACACATGCCTGCTCATAACTTGCTATCTCATCATTCGATGGGCTCACAGTTGAAGCAAACCACTTTCGCTGAACAGTATTGGATGCGATCCAGCAAGAGTTTTGTTGCAATTTAAGGTCCATGGAAATCTTTGGAATTTGATCACCCATTTCTGTAGGCAGATGAAGCCCGACATGTGTGTCCTATCGTAGGACTAATAACATGAAAATTAAAAAAAAAACCCCAACACCTTTCCCTCAGAAAATGGGCAGAGGATCCAATGCATTAGATTTTTAGTACAGCTTTTTTTTTTTAAGGCAATAACATGGCTCAATGCTAAGTCAAGAGAATATGAACGGGAAGCATTGCAAAGAGCTTTGCTCTCAGCTATTTGGTTATAAAAGGCATTTCACGTTGCAAGTACAACATTAGGAAAAGAAACCAGGCACTTCTGATGAAGTACCACCCTTTACTTGAGATACAAAATGAAAGTTTCCTTTATTTGTGGCTAAGGGAAAACTTAAGCGCACGGAGGACTTATCTTCTGTCTTGCCTTGCCTGGCGTCTTGTTTTAGGCACCCGCGTTGTTTCTAGTGCAGGGAAAGAAGGATGTGTCTTTAATAAACAAGCCTGGGAACTAATACAAATCCATGTTGACAAATGCTTGTCAGGAAGAAAACCAAAGACGCAAAATCAATACACAGCCTTGCATTAAATCTCAATGCTTAGAGATAGATATCTTTGGCGTTCCTTTCTCTCTCCCTCCCCTCTTTTTTTGTTTACTAAATAGCTGTCCCTGATTAATTTAGGATAAACAAAAATGTGTAGACTACAAAAGTACCCCCCCACCCATGCAGATGATAATAATAAAAAGTTTACAGTGAACCTTTTCAAACGGTCTTGTATTTTATTTTAAGGGGGAACAGGAAAAAAAAAAGGAAACAGCCCACCCCTCCCAGCCTTCTTTCTTCTGACACCATTTTACTTTAGAAAATCTCAAAGTACAAGTGAATACATGACACTCGTGATGTCTCCAGTGTACACATTTTACGTTTGATTTATGACATTACTATATAGGTGCACTTGACAGCTTTCAGATTGAAGCAGAGACAAGAGAGCTTTAAAGTGAGATGGGTTATCTGGGTAAATCTATCAAGGGTTTCATCCTGGGAGAACAAGGAGAGAGGCTTTGTAGAGCCCTGCTGTGTAGCAAGCCTCATGCTGAGCACATCCCAAGCTCCCTGACAGTTGCGCACAGCCTTCACTGTAATAACGAATAAAAGGGAGCTCCCTGTAGATTACAGATCTTCCGTGTTTTGACATTGACCTTAATACATAATTTAACCACAAAGCCTGAGAAGTGTGGAACAAGATAAGAAAAGACCACAGAACTGGCAAATAAAGTGATGTTCAATCAGAAATCATATTTGTTCCTGATAGTGGAGATGTGGGCATTAAAAAGGGAGACGGAGAAAGATTGAGGGGAAAGAAGGAGAGAGAGGGAGAGAGGGAGAGATTGAGGGAAAATGATCTGGGTTATTTGAAGAGTTATGGATCTGTTTTAAAGGACATATGGCTGTCAAGTACAAATTTGCCTGGGAAAACATGGTAAAACACACACAAAGGAGTCAATAGTTATTACATTTTTCAAAATTGGGGGTTATTTCTTTTCTTGAGCAGTCTAAGCATGCCTTTAAGACTGGTCACTGTGTTCACACACACACACCTTGAACTTGGGGGTTGCAACAGGAATGATACAATGCCATGCATGGATGATGCCTAGTTTGGGAACTAGAGGATACTTATGCATTAAGAAGAAGAAGAAGTGGATTTCCTCACCCATTTTATGGACAGAAACTACTTTTTGTGCAATAGAGAAACAGGATGGTGGCATGGTAATAGTAAATTTAACATATAGGAACAAACAATGCAATCCCATATATGTCTACTCAGAAGTTGGTCTTAGGGTTACTCAGTATATATGACTGCACTGTTAGATGTTTATAATTAAAGCCCAGAGTAAACGTTTCTTATATTATTCCTCATTACAAGGATTTTGAGCAAATTTTAACCAAATTTACACATGTTTAAGTACATTGATTTTCAGTGGGAGCAGTTAATGTGCTTAAATCTCACTCAGACATTTCAATCTCTGCCACTGAAATGGTAAAAGAGAATTTCCGTATGCAACATTAGTGGTTTATTAAAAGGTTGCCAGAATTACAAATTATTAGCTAGTGTGTGCCTGGGCACAGAAAGCAGAGTCAAGAAACAACAAGCATTCATATGAACATAGTTTGGCACATAAAAGTCAACATGGTTTTGTAAAGGGAAACCATGCACAGAATTTTGAAAGTTAAATGTCCCCAGGTATGGTATCCTGATTTATTATCTTAGCATTAGCCTGGAATCAGATTTTTCAAGAAGGTTTAGAGCAGGTAACAATACATTTCATTTATGCAAAAATCCTCCAGGATATTATCCAGCACAAGATCCACAGAGATTTATGGGAGCTCCATTCATGTGCATGGGAACTACCTTTTACCATACAAGCAAGGGCCATCCCAAGTTCACCTACGGCTCTTCCTTCCTCTGTCTGCTTTATCAAGTTCAGTCTATTACATTTCAAATGATGTCTATAGCTCATAGTATGTTGAAAAGCTCTTGCACAATGAAAAAATAAAACCTAAACATTCTAATAATTGTTAGCATTGAAAAACCAAACCCTGTGATTTGTGGTAAGATTTGGTTTTTTTATACATTCATCGATAATAAAGTATTTGTGCTTGCAACAGCTATGGTTGGTATGCTATATGCTAGGTTCTTTATCAAGGGATTCCTCAATAAGGAGATTAGCGGTTTTATTTATTTATTACATTTATAACATGCCTTTCCTCCAAGGAGGTCATGGCTGTGCACATACTACTTTATTTATCTACACAACAACCTTGTGAAGTAGGCTATGTAAGAGATGCCCACGGACACATGGCAAGGTTTATAGCTGAGTGGGGATCTAAATTAGGGTCCAAAACTCTAAGCACGACACCCTACTATCTCTGTCACAAAATCTTCCCTAAACTATGCCAGACAATGAACATTTTTTTTTACTTAAAGCATCCATAGGGGATTGGCATGGTTTTCTAAACTCTTTCTGCCATACTGCTTCCCTGACCTAAACATCCCTGTCCTGAATCTATTAGCTCCAACAAAGCAGGTGGTGGAGGAGGAAATAAATGCATGTCCATTTCTGCTGATAGTGCTAACAATGGGGTAGGGATGGGGTGCAATGGGGTGGGTTCGATCAGGAGAACGGTGTCAAGGAAAGGATTAAAATCCTGCTCCCCAGTGCCACTTCTCTGGTTAGAGTTGGACCCCTGCTACAGCTGTTTTGAAGTAAAAATAAAAATATGATCATGGATCACCCATAACATATGTAGCGTGAGCCCGAGAGACAATTTGTGCACCAGCATCAATCTTCCTTGCAGCTTGAGCATGGGTGTGTTCTAAGGAACATTTTGTTCCTGTGGAATGCAGTGGTACCTCGGGTTACAAATGCTTCAGGTTACAGACGCTTCAGGTTACAGACTCTGCTAACCCGGAAGTAGTACTTCGGTTAAGAACTTTACTTCAGGATGAGAAGAGAAATTGTGCGGTGACCGCACGGCAGCAGCGGAAGGCCCCATCAGCTAAAGTGGTACCTCAGGTTAAGAACAGTTTCAGGTTAAGGACGGACCTCCAGAACGAATTAAGTTCTTAACCAGAGGTACCACTGTAATAGGAAAGTCCAACAGACCAGGCCGGTATGTAATACTTCCTTCAATCTTTTGCAGTGGTTCCCTGACAGATATGTGGGGCTTCTATGACAGGCAATCAGGGGGGAAAGTTCCACTCCGATAGATTTAGAAACCGTTGTATTAGAACACGGAAAGAACTGGAGCCCAAACCTATGTCATCACCAGAGCTACAACTATTCCCACCCTACCCCATCAAAAGAAAACAACAAGATTTCACAAGTCATTCAGATAGAAGGGTAGGAGATCTGCTAAATTTCTGTGCATTATATATGTGGCCAATATAACAACCGTAATGGTAGAGAAAATGTACGTGCGGAACAATAAAAAGATGCTAAACAGGCCTTTCCATGTGGCGGGTACACAGTTCTTGATTTTCTCTTTGGTTGTAACTTCAAAGCTGAAACCAGCCATAAATCATTGGCAGGGTGGGAAATGCAATAAAAGACTTGGAAAGACACCATCAGGGGTACATCAAATGTGGACTCTTAAGAAGCACAAAAAGATGCCATGGCTCTGAACTTCGAGCCAGCACATCACCTAGTGATGATGTCAAATGCAGGGCCAAAAGGAATACGCTCAGTCTTAGAATGCACACACAATCTGATGATTCGAGCATGTGAATATCATCAAACACTGATATGTCACCAAGAAACACAGAATCAATCAGAAGGCATCAAAGAGCTATGCTAACACGGCATGCAGGGAGAAATTCTGCAAGCTGCCAAAGACCAAGTCAACAATCGTTATCTGCACATTTCTAAAAGACTTCATATTTGTAGGAGTAGCTGCATATTGGATATAATGTGAAGTATAATGCTGTTGAGAATAGTGGTGGAGTGGTACATTTTGAAGTGCAAGAGCTCCTCATGAAGTCTCCATAGTCACACTGTCAAGATTTAATAGACATGCTTCCAATACAAATCCCCCCAAAATGCAGGCAGTTGTGTTAATCCATTATTACACACACACACACACACACACACACCAGCAGCAATATATAGCATAATAACCAATATATTAGGATTAACGTGACTGCAAAGTTATGAACAACTTTCTGGGTATAAACTGAATTGAACTCAGTGGTGCTCAGTTCTGACTGCATAAGCTTCAAGTTGTAAAACACAATGGATGTTAGCAAAAGATAAATGCAACCTTTATCTTGTAGATGGCTAACACTTTGCTTAGGGGTTCAGTTTGCCCCCCTCCAATTTTTGATGGCCCTTCAATATTCCATTGATTGTGGTGATGGCAGCAAAATGATAGTTTTTAAGCAGATGCTGTGCTACGTTAAATACAGAGATTTAAACCTCTCTGCTCAGCCTGGCATTCTGATGGGAATTCATCAGAATGCAACAAGTCCCCCCCCCCCTCAACTGATCTGCATGGCCTGTGGTGGGCCTGTGGTGTGTTGCTGGCATGTGGTCCCCTAGAAACTTTTGCTATGGCTTTTAAAGGGAAATCCATACAATCCTGCAAAAAAGTATTATTTAAAATGAACTGCTGGTATGAAGGAGAAATCCCTCATAAAATAAAATAATGTATCCAGCCTCTGTATGATTGTGTTCCTAATTTTCTTGTTTCCTTTTGTGCTAAATTGTTACAAACAAACTTGAAAGGCTCATGTCATCTCACCCATTCACCAGAGCAAGGACAGTCTTTTCAATTACCCTGGTGCTCTGACAGATGATGTCGTAACTCCTGCTATGAAAAAAAAAAGTAAGTCCTGGAGCTGGGATTCCCTGGATTGCTCCTCCACAGCATCACTGGCTGAGAAGAAAAATGTCAGAAACTGTATTTTGTCACGTGTTAAAGTCTCCAAGCTAAGCACAATCTGGCCACTGGCATTGAGGAAATATTGGGCACAGGAGAAACTCTTTTGAAGTAGATATATATGGAAAGAAATGAAACAGAAGCCATAATATTGGAAGGGAGAAAAGTGGATGATTGAGGCAGCAGTGAACCCGTGGCCTGGTTCAGGCCTGCCAAGCCATTTTAAGCTGCTCATCAGCTGCCATACTGTGATAGGTAGGAAAATATCTGTCTCGGCTCTGCTGAAGGACAGAGATAAAGATTGTCCCCCCATCAAGGCACTGGGAGAATAGGTTTAAACCTCTCTGCCCAGCCTAGCATGATGATGGGACAATTTGAATGCAGTGGTGGAGCGTCATGCTCAGGCACCGGGGGGCAGAGAGCAGGCGGGGGCAGGGCTGGTGCACGTCCTGGGGGCGGTGCGCTCCTCCCGCACTCCTCTTCCTCTGCCAGTCCTTGAATGTTCATTACAGTGCTGCACTGGGTGGAGAGGAAGCCTCTCCTCTCAGCCCAGTGCTTTGATGGAGGGGAATGTGGTGTGTGAATGGATGCATGTGTGTCAGCACAGAGAGTGTGACTATTTTGGCCACGACTGCTGGCATGTGGCCCTGAACAAGTTGGCTAAACCCAACTGCAGCCCTCAGCCCAACTATCAAGGAGGGGAGATAAGGCAGGAGAGGAAGGAGGGTTCACTACAAGTACATGCTCTTGTAATAGTGAAGTTACCATACGCTTCACATCTAATTTCGCCCTTTGAGCACCATCAGTTAGATCGCCCTCTTTAAAACCTACGATCAATGGAAACCCATTCAATACAATCAGTGCTGACAAGTGGTTGGCAAGGCTTTAAATACTTTGCAAACTAGACCCCCTCACTCAACCTTTGATGTTTCATCAGACTCAAAATACGCGATCCAGAAAGAAGCTTTGCCGTGTTTCCACCCTGTGCTTTACCAGTTATATATAGTTTGGGGTAAAATGCATTGCATGATATCGTTGGGTTAGTATTTCCCCTTGCTTTGCTGCCTGTTCCTTCTGGGGGCAGGGGAGTGCTAACACACATAGGAACAAAGCTGCCTTATACCAGCACAAACTATTTGTCCATCTATTGGGAGTGGGTGGGCAGGTGACACCTCCCATGTACTGAAAACACATGTGAGTGAGTAGCAGGGCTGTGCAAACTCACCCTCCCCACCCGCCCCAGCATCTGCATGTTGAGCTAGCATGTGAAATAGCTCTATGTGTACAGTGGTACCTCAGTTTGTGAACTTAATCTGTTCCGGAAGTCCGTTCTTAAACTGAAACTGTTCTTAAACTGAGGCGCACTTTCCCTAATGAGGCCTCCCGCCGCCGGTACCCTTCCACCATTCGGATTCCGTTCTTAGACCGAGGTAAAGTTCTCAAACCGGGACACTATTTCCGGTTTTGTGGAGTTCGGAAACCGAATCGTTCTTAAACAGGACTGTTCTTAAACTGAGGTACCGCTGTATATGGATATTTGTGTCCTCTTCAAGGAACAGAGGAATCTGGGCCCAGTCAGAATCCCCCTTCATGTAAAGGTGGTCTACATGGGTACATCAGCACACACACAGAGTCCCTTCACAAGCCAGTTGAATGCTTGGGTGGCAGTGTGGCGTAGTGGGTGGGGTGAGTCAACAAGGTCCCACAATCCCCCTTGTGCATTTTTTCAACGTATGTAGGTGGTCATCTTTTTTGATTGGCAAGGACTGTCCAGGCGCTTAGTCTTTCCAATCCTTTTAACAGGACATACCAGGCATTGAACTCTGAGCCTTCTGTGCACAAAGCAGTTGATTCACCAATAAACTGTGGCACCCCTCCTCACATTATTTTCATCGACACTTTACTGAGGAGGTGTGTGTTGGCAATGCCCATGTGGTTTGGGACCCTGCCCTTCCAGGGTATGCAACTTTTTATTGCAGATAAATTGATTTAGGACAGGATAGATAAAGCTACTGCTATAGCAGTGACAAGTTTTGAAAAGGAGACTAGGCCCTTAACCTAGCACGACACAGGCCATTTTATAAGACATGGGTGTCTAGTGTGTACCTACAGTGCAGCCACGAGGCACTTTGGAAGTCTCTGCTTCAGTCTGGGGTGTATTGGACAGATCCCACCTTGCCTTCGACAAGTCTGGAATCTTTCCAAGCGATCCCACTTCAGTTCAAGATTCACCTGACTCCACTGCAAAGTCCTAATACTAAAACATTTTTCTTGGAGTTTTTATATCTATATATAACTTCTTATATACTTAGTATATAACTAACAATAGTGTTTGAAATTAGGCTTGTGACTTCATTTTTTAAAATAATAAAAAATATATAATATAATAATATATAAATATAAAAATAGTGCTTAAACATATGGGTGTGATTCAACTAAGTTACTCAGAGAAGACTCCTTGAAATAAGCATGGCTAAGTTAGGCCAAGTAATGTCAGTGGGTCTACTCTTAGTTGAAAAGCATCCAGTACAATTTATTTCATATTCACAATGTCTTGACATTTTTTTTCTCCATTTCACTATATGAAAGTTATACGTCCCAATTGTATCAACTAGGTGCCCACTATCTGACACTGGGTGTCCATTTGGCCATACAACTATTAGGTGTTTTTTTTTTAATGGCTTTGCCTGACTTGCTTCCAGAGTGTACCATTCTGAGGCTTCAGCCATCTGGAAGAGAGTATATGGTTAAATAAGACTTAAAGAAGTAAAGCAAGATGACAGAGCCTTTTGGGATTCCTCATGATCCTGCAATGAGTGATAACACCACATGTTAATTGAATTCCCTGCTGTGTGGATTGAACAAGTCCCTTCTCCCTGCTACCAGGGACAGCCTGGCTGATTTATATCAGTTGTATAAGACCAGGCCGAGAATAAGAACCTGTTATTCAAAGGGCCATTTTGCAGTCTAGTGGAACTAAGTCACCACAAGCAGCCGGTTTTTGGTGCAATGCTCCTTTTATTTATTCATCATCAGTGTACATGGCACTGATACATACAGATCCCTGTCCCAAGGAGCTGTCCAACATGTGGATTTCTCTCATTGCCTCCTAGTAAACCTCAACATGTGAGCTGATCCAAGAGATGGTGAGCTGCGATCTTAAAGAGAACTGAAAACGGATTGGGACCCTCAGAAGTTGGGCGATCATGAGATAAAATGCATCTAGACAGGTAAGGACTGCTGCTGACGTTCATAACTGCTGTGGAGGTTTGTAATAAAAATAAGTGTGTAAGATTGCACATTATTCTGGAAATTTAAGTCTATCCACAATAAACATTCTGCTTCATATGGGCAGAGACGGAAATGTATGAATAATTCATATTAGTTATGAATGCGTGTAACACCCTAGCCATCAATGTGAATTATGTTGCATGATAATTCAGCCATTTTGGGGTGTGGGTGTGCAGTGACACACAAGCTTGCGAAGGCCCCAGGCCATTTCTATTGCACTTTTATTGACACCAGTCGCAGTTTGTTTGACCACTCAGTTGTGCTTTCAGGAAAAACATGGACACAGTCCAGCCATGATTTTTAAAAATGATTTTGTGTTTTTATAATATTATTATTTAGAAATATTGCTTCTGAACCCAGAAATGGTATAGCTAGACACCATGGCTGAAAACATCCAAGTGATGTCCTACTTTATATCCCAGTGGCTATGGTGCCAGGTGTCAATCTGAGAGGTGGTTTTAAAACCCGCATGAAAGTTCAGTTTTAAGTGAAAATTTATCCTAATATACACTTTTTTTGGATGCAATTTTGCCCAACACGTTTTTGCAAGCATTTCCCCAAACAGAATGCATTTTTGTATGTTGTTTTCACTAACATATGCCTCTTAATGCAGACTTTCCCCTAATATATGCATTTTTGTGCACAGTTCTAGGTTGTAGAAGTGCATAGTGCAACATTTGGAGAAGTGGGAATTCTGAAGGACAGCTGCATTTCGGTTTGTGTATTGTTGTGGGACGTGCAAATTAGGTAGGTTTTTATTCAAATGAATCTCACCCCATCTCTACTTGGAGCCCAAACTTATGCTCAAGCCAATTTAAATCTGGCCAGGTAGCAATTCTAGATACATCTGGATATCTATTTTATTTTATTTTTTAAAGAAAGACAGGGTGAGTAGCTTAACATTGTGTCTTACCTGTATTTTTTTTAGAAACAAATTCTCTTCTATTAAAAATAGTAGAACTAATTTAGTAGCATGTTCAAATAGGGATAATAAAAAAAAATTCTGTAAGGAAGAGAAAATCTTTTGGGGCCCAATTACTGTTAATTTGTAATCCTGGAGGTCAAGTGCCTGATTAAATATTAACATAGGAGAAAGGTCACTGTCTTTTGCAAATCTCTCTGCCCTGTTTCAGTATTCCATCAGATACAAAGAGCTCTTTCAGTGAGCATTTCACCAGAGAAGAATTGTTTTGCTTGAGCCTAATCAAGCCCTGGCCTATGGTTTTCATCTTCAAAAACGAAAACCAACCACTTGCCGTGTCATATCCATGGAAGTTTTCATGGACTGGCTGGATGCAGAGACTGGTGGGACTGGTGGAGGCACCAACTGGGGAACCCGCAAGGGAAGAAGGCTCAGAGCCAGAGGATGGGTGGTGGGATGATGATGAGTGGTCAGAGGGAGAAGAGCAAGCAGATTGGGAGGTGGAGTTGTCAGAAGGTGAAGAGGTAACAGGGTTTAAGGAGCAGGTGGAGTCTGTGGCAGAGAGAAGTCCAGAAGCAGACACAGAAGCAGAGGCTGGACAGCAGGGGGACCAAGAGGCAGAGATGAAGCAGGCTGGTGAAGAAGCCAGGGGGTCTCCCCCTCCTGTTGTGACTAGCTCCTCTCCCCCTGGTCTCCCAAAATCAGAAGAGGTATGAAGAGGGTGGAGCAAAGACAAAGCGTCGGAGTCTCAGATTGCTTGGGAAGGACCTGGGGTGGGAGGAGACTTAGGGTACTGTGGGAAGGTCCATTCTTGCAACTGCCTCATTGGGGCTAGACCTACTGGGAAGAGTTGCCACACTCACTAGACTTGGCCTCCTGAGCTGTTTTGTGTCTTTGAATGAAGATAGTTAACTTCACTGGCATCATGCAAGTTACTGCTGACCTGCTCCTGACACCCGCCCTGACAGAAGTCAATGCATCTAGTGGGTTGGTTCCTTTAAATGTTTGGATCATCAACCAGTAGGTGATACCGAGAAGCATCCAACTCCCAGTTCAGTTTCATTAGCTTCTTTCTGGGAATCAGATTCCCATCAGCTGTCTTTGGCATTCTTGACAGCAGTTGACGCACTCTAGCCATAGGATGGCTACATCTGACTGCAAGCTCAGCTGCAGAACATGTGGCTTGCATGCAGAAGGTCTCAGGTTCAAGTCCTGGCATTTCAAGCTAAAAGAAAAGGGGCAGGCTGCTTCTACCACCACCACCACCACTCATTATTGACGGTGTTATTAGTCATGGGAAGGAAGCTTCCATTAGTGTCAGTAGACATTTCCAGTCTTGAGGCAGCTTGGGAAATGATTTTTTTTTTAATCAAAACCATGACAGGGGAAAGAAAGTTAAATCCTGCTCCCTGTGTCCCAGAGCCCCAATCTCTCTCTTTCGCCCTGCCCCAACAGCTGCTGCTTAAAGAACAAAAATCAGGCTTGTTCAATGCTGACATGCGTTTAGCATCACATCTAGTTCGGCCTTAATTTATTTAAACGAACTGCATAAATCCCAACATGTTTCAGGCAAATAGCTCTCGATTAGCAAAGAAGAGCAGATAGACGCTACCTTTGTAAAAATAAAAAATAAAAAATGAAGAACGTCTTAACAATTAAGCATTTCCCCCCTTGAAATAAACGCACACAATGAACACTGAGCAACACTTCAATGGCACATGAATAGGAACGCATTACTGTGGTATGAAGTGAATGATACTTACACCCGAGTAAGGGTGTGTAAATATAGGCTTGCAGCCCAAATGAACATACCAAAAATTCTGCAGAAAAAACAAAATTTAAAATTTTGGGGGGATTAAAAATTACAGGGATCAGAATATATTTCCTCAAAACATAAGGAAAAACAGAAAACAAATCTCCTATGGTATAAAATGTAATTTAGGAACTTAGGCAACAAACATATACAGAATCAAACCACGAAGGCTCTGTGAACAAAAAACAAAACCAAACAAAACCAAAAACATTTAACCCTCAAATAAGCAAGGACTGGGAAAGGTTTCCGAACTCCTCACCGATCAATAAAAAGAATAAGATTCCTGGCATAGCTTCATATCAAAAGGCTTGTCTAACTGGGAATGCTTGTCTAACTTAGGCCCCAAATCTCTGAAGGACTGCCTCCTTCCCAACAGACCCTGTCAGGTTTTAAGATCAGCAGGGGAGGCCCTCTTGGTAGTTCCACTGCCCTCAGAAGCTAGGGATGTTGGGGAGTCTGGGAGAGGGAAATCTCTGTGGCAGCCCCCAAGTTGTGGAATCCCCTCTCCACAGAGGCGTGTCTGGCACCTTCATAATACAGCTCTTGAAATATATTGGAGATGCACTTCATTGCCTTGACTTGGACAACTGAGATGTGCTTTTGGGACCCACCTGTGATTTGATTATTTTTAATGTTGAATTTAAGATGGTTGCAACCCTCCCTGTTACCTCCTGGCGAAGGGTGGGTAATAAATTTAACAACAGCAGCAGCACAGAGCACAATCATAGTTATATCCTCCATGTGAAGAGGTGGCAGGGCTACATGCTAAGTGCTTTATGGGCTGAGAAAGTTCCAAAGCATGTAGGAAACTGTGGTCCTAATGCAGCATTTTACACAAGCTTCTTGATAGAGAGCTCTGTTAGGTATTAAAACCTGTGGTCCTCCCAGACCCAAATCAAGGAGTGATGTGAGAAAGGCATGTGCCCAGGGCAGCAGGGTCGGAGGGCATCGAAACAGCATAATGTGTGAGAAAGAGAGCAGAAAACCATTATTGCTACATTTTATGGACATTTTTCCTTCTCAGGTCCATTGGCTAATTCAAAGAGGAATTAAAAAATCAACTTGTTTTTAAGGTCTGATCTTATCAGCATTATTATTTTTTTTTAAATGTAAACTGCTGTAAAGTTTTGGTGATTAAGCTGTGTACGAATCCAGATAGGTAGATAGGTAAGTAGATGAATTGAGACATATATTGCTCAATAGCTTAGTCGTAAAACAAGCCAAAACAAGAAAAAAAGGCAGAGCATTGCCCGCGTAGGTACAACCGGAAAGGTATGGTATATTTCTCTTTCTTTTCTTGCATTAATTTTCTCCTTTTCTTCTGTCATGGAATCCAAAGGGAGGTTCCCCGGTAGGCCCCAACCAGGCACTGAACAGACCCAGACACCTATTTAGCTTCAGCAAGCCAGGGGCAGGCTTTTTACTTATTTATTTTATTAAATTTATATACCGCCCTTCTTCGCCAAGAAATCCCAGGGTGGTTTGGTAGTATTGCTTTGCTAATATGGCGCCCTGAGTGAAGACAAAAGTCGCACCCTCCTTCCAGTATTTCTCATTTTGTCAATAATTAATTTTAATACAGTTGCTTTTAAATATTTTCAGTAGGTACCTGAATAAATATAGGTATTATTATTGTTATTGTTATAATATTGTGCCCTCTCACCCTGTACAGAGAAACCACCCTCACCACGTTAAATCCAGCACAGGTAAAATGGTAGTCTGATTTGCCTTCATACTATACCCTGGGACCCTATTAGATAGGGACTGTTGGTTATGTATCAATCAGCTAATCATTCAACTGAGTCTTACAACAACATTCACATAGCTCAACGGTAGCATAAAGCCCCTGGTTCAATCCCTGATGATTCCATTTGTTTAATAAGTTCAGTCAGAATGCGTAGCAAAAAACCTTTTCTGGAGTGCCACCGCCAGTCAAGTGAGTAGACAACTCTGCCTTTAACTAGAAATGAGCCAAAGCACGAGGACAATACAGATATGTTGGGTGCAGATGCTAATCGCACATGTAAACCAGCTCAATGGGGCACCTATAGTAAGATTGACTCTCTGGTCTGGAAGTCCTCGTCCTTTAACTGCCTCCTCATCCACTTCACCACCAGGTGGCAGTGTAGTAATTGCAATCTGCTCTCTGGATTTGTATTCTTGCATCACGATAAAAAAGAGCTCTTTCCCAGGCATACCGGGCAGGGCTTATATTCCTGCAGTCCTCTAGGAGGCTGTCTGCCAATGATTCAACTGACTGAATTCTGCTAAATTTGGTCTGTGCATAAATGTTTTGCTTTCTCATTTTTAAAATGAACTGTGAATACATATTTAACATTTAATGATAGGGCTTACCCGAGTGGCATTTCAGACTTTAAAAAGAAACGCCAGAGAGGCAAAATAGCCTGCATTTTGTGGAAAATGTATTAAGAATCTGAGGTACCTAGAAACAGCTTTTGGGAAAGTAGTCCGGTGTTCAGAGTCCAGGCAGAGCGGGGCCTAAACAGCCTGGCTCATATTGGGTCCCCAATAGTTTTATATGCAAAGATGCTGAAGAAAAGAAACTACGGAAGAATTTATGTCAATTCATGCTTTCCAAAGCCTTAGCTTGCAGGATGGTGTTCTGCTTTATTGTATGTAGCAGATTCCATTAATTTTTTATTATATTAAACAAAATATTATACGCTGCATTTCAAGACAAAATCTTCCCGAGACTGCTTACATCAAACCACAATATCCATGAAACCACAATGTAAAAGAACCACTGCAATATTAAAACAGCTGCAGTTAAAACAATCTAGGCCACCACATACCATTTAGTTTCAAATTTCTGTAATGGTATAAGTTCCTTTATTATTGAGTCTCACACAAGAACATTATTCATTTCCTCCCTATAGATACTAATTCATTGGAGAATGTGAGAATTCAGCAGAGAATGTGCACAGACACCAGCAGCTCTGCACATTCACACAGAGGCAAGGAGAATGTGTAGAACATGAAACCATGAATAAGGCAGTTCGAACGTTGGATAGTCAGCACATATAGTCTCCAAGGGATTCTGGAAAATGTGTGCTATGGAAAAATCGCAGTCAGGCAGTATAGACATTGCCTGTTTGTCAGTGTCCTGATTCTCAGCCTACTTACCGTTTTGCTTGTGAAAAGCCCTGCCACAATTGGGGGGGGGGGGATTGTGCCTTTGTTGTTACCATTGCAACAGATTAACACAGCTTCTCTTCTATGGAAACTGCATATAATTTAACAATTTGTGCATTGGACCACCAAGGAGGAAACAGTGATGAAAAGACAATGGAAACTCATCCCAGATTTGTCTCATAAAAAAAAAAAGCTTGCCTCACTATGGGTTGAAAGCCAACATTAGTCCTACTCAGAGTAGACCCATTAGAAGCAGTGGGCAAGTCCACTGCATTCAGTGAATCTACTCCGCATATGACTAACCGGGGATCTCAGGCAATGCATTTACCATCATGTTACGCAAACTGCAGGGAACTGCTGAGCTATCATTCTGAAGAGGACACAAATTGCACTGATAAGAGTTTATTCACCATTAGGAAAAATGCATTGGGTTCATAAATACTGAATACAAATTGCAAAGTAATACCAATGTTAAAGGACATGGCCTTTCGTTAGATCAAATGTCAGTTCTGCTTGATTTCTTTGGTTAAAAGACAGAGAACTGGTAGTGAATCAATTAATAACAACTAAAATAGAAATTACAATTTTTGGAGGGATCTACAAATGATTGGCTGGTTGTAGTGTGTACCTGTGCATATGTACAGTTGCACACCGCTTTGACAGTCTATAAACTTTCTCAGCTATATAAATAAATGTGTGGAAAATAACCAAATCTAAGAAACTTTACAAATTTGGCTCAAATTAAGAGGACAATGCAGCGATGTTATTATAGTGGTCTAAATGGTTAATTACTGGAAGAGTCGTTTTGGAGAAGAAGCAAAGTGCAAATATAGTCCTTCCTCTGAATTATATAACTATAAGGTAGGAATGAAATATTTAATTTTCTCTGTATGTACAGAAATACAAGCAAACTATTAGAAGAGGGAGTTTACAATAATTTAACGTCGAGAGACAATCGGCTGAGGATCTACACTATATCCTCATTCTGTCAATCATTGTTATAGCCTGTGTTGATGTATTTATAGGCACTTCTGTGTAATAAGTGGTAAGTATTGACCATACAACCTCTGGGTAATTGCCTCCTACATAGTTCGATGTAATGTAAAAGCTCCCATGTTTGAGCTTCATTATGCTTCCTGTGGAAAGAGCCTGAAGACTGGATGTGCGATGACATTTCCCCCCCAACTGCATCACATCTGGGTGTTAACACAGTGGCGGACCTCTGCAGAACGACACTAGCCAAATAACCCGCCGTGCTGGGCTGCATTAGATTTTTGTGCATGTCAACTGTTTGCATTGTGATGAGCCAAAACATTACGAGGTACACTGCTGTTCCGAAAATGACATTTTCGAAACCATTTTTCATTTTATAACTCCCGCAAGCTTAAGTGGTTGCCACCTGCAAACCTAGCTTGGTGACTCAACGCTGGTGCTCTTTTAAGCCAAAGAATTTGCAGTGAGTTTTAATGGGGGAAATTAATTGCAGAGTAAAGGGCTTAATGGCTTTAGGAAATGAGCAACATATGTCCACATCCAATAAGAGGGATCCAGACATGCAATCGTTTGCTGCTTAGGGTAAGATTTTGTGCAATTCCTACAATGGCAGTTAGGCCAAACCCCCTAAGCCCCACTGAATACAATATACATGCTTAGGATTGCATGCTTTAACCCCCCCCCCCAGAAGAAAAGCTTCTATTGGACACTAGGGAGGAAGAGGTATGAACTGAAGGGTGAAAGAAGAGAACAAAAAGCACAGATTATGCACACTCTGAGAGCAAGTCTCACACAGAGTTACTTCTGAGTCAACATACAAAGGACAAAGGCTGCAGAGAGTTTTCTCTGCTAGAGTTGTGTGGTCTTATTTTGCTGCTGCTGTTTTTACTTTGCATTGATCTTAATAGCCTCCAGCACCTTTTTCTTTAGGCTGATAGGTGATTACTAGCTTTGTTTGATAATTATGATTTTACAGAGGTTGGAGTGGGAATGGCTTGAATGTATAGGGGCAATAAGGGGGGGGGGGAGAGGACTGGCAGACATGCTGATCTCCCTCAGGATATTCTAAGTTTTGTCCTTCTCCTCCTCCTTCCTGAGTTCTACAAGGGGGAAACTGAGACTAAGGATGAGTTAGCAGTGCCAACACCTGGACTGGTTGTAAGAGGGCAGGCTGAGAGTAGTGGGGCAGTTCTGCACTTGCCTCATGGACCAGCTTCCACTGAGTACAAGTCCACTCTGCTCAACTTCCTGTTTTCAAAGAAGGCAACCTACAAAGAGGGGAAAAGAAAAGCATTGCATACTGTCAGGGACGTGCCCTCCCCTGCCAGTCTGGCACTGAGTGGGTACCGGCAGCCTCAGCCTCTGTTGTCGATGGACACATCTCCCAGTGAGTCTGCCAGCTCCTCCCCGGGGGAGGAAGAGTCACCAGGGAGGAGCCAGGTGGGAAGGGGTCTCCAGGATGATGCAGAGAGACCCAGCACCGCTCAGCAGACCCACTCCGAGGGGGAGACACCGCTTCCGGCGCCTGCTTTACGCAGAAGGGTCAGGGGAGAAAGGAGGCGGCACTTTAGGGTGCCGAGACTCTGGTGTTGTCGCCGCAGCAGGAGGGGGGCACTTCCGGATTCTGCTAGCGACTAGATGGTCATGTTTTAGGATAGCGCCTCCGCACTGTACATACTTTGCACAATAAAAATAGTTGAAAGACAAGACGGACTTGGTCTTTACTCATGAGCAACCGTTAGCGAACCTGACACATACAATGGGCTCCTTTTGTCTGGAGGAGGCTGGGATCCAGCAGAGGCTCCCACTGGAGTATGGGGGCAGGTTAGGGTGATGTGTCCCGTTTTGCCACTTGAGGGGAAACGGGCAGTGCCGCTATGCCCTGCAACTGCCACTGCTGCCACCACCACCTCCCTGCTCCTGCCGCTGCCATGCGGGTGAGATCTCACCCCAAATCACGTGACATCTTGTGCACTCCACAAGCCCTTGAGGTGAGATCTTGCTGAAATGAACACAATCTTGCCCCCAAATGGTGGTTCTCCGCTGATGGCAGGGCTGGCGGGGCACCCATGGGTGATGCTTAAGCAGCCTGAAGCAGAGGCCTCACTCTGTCTAATAGCTTGGCATGCTCTGGAGGCAGGCTGCTGCTGGCCCTTGCACTCTCAAGCTGTTTCAGAGGGTTCGCCAGCTCTCTGGAACAGACTTCCAGGGGCAAAGAGGGGTGGGGAAGGGGAAGGGGAGATCCACTAGTGTCCTATAAGCAAAGCTGCACTCGCAGGATGCTCCCTTCAGTGAAAACTGAAGCCACAAGAACTATGTTGTGATATCCTTTCATCAATGCATCAAACTGTGAGAGGGTTCAAACATTATCTGATGTGCCTGTACAACCAGGAGAGAGGGAGAATGGACAGGGTTGCATTTTTCTTCCTTCCTTTCTGGCACAGATCCCTGGGAAAGGACTGCAGCTCATTGGTAGGGCCACTGCTCTGCATCCAAAAGGTCCCAGGTTCAATCCTCGGCACCGCCAATAGTAGTAGGGAAGACCCCTGATTAAAATCCTGGAGAGCTGCTGCCGGTTAGGAAATAATTCTGAGCTAGATGCGGGACTATAGAGCACTCCGCTCTATCCCATCTTAGACCATGCTTTTTAAAGCTCTGCTCATACATAGGTAGGTATTGCGATAATTTTAATAGCTCTTTTTTTTTTTTTGCCTCCTCCCTCATTTCATTTAAGTTCCCAGTGTCACCTTTTCCACTTTGTGAAGTGATAACAAAACTGATGTGCCTAACCTGAGATGCTAATACTGTGAAAACGCCTGGAGTAAATAGCTGGTATGTAAATCCCCTTGGCAAATAAGCTCTTTGCAGTTCACTGTAATGCTGAAATTTGTATTTCAGCTACGGGGAAGGCAATTACATGCAAATAGTCCAGAGTGTAAGGGGGGAAAAAACACCTCTCTTAAGCTACTGAAGTGGAGCTATACAAGGGGGGGGGGAATCATATGGAGCAGCTGCATAAGGTAAAGATTTGAAACTCCAATGACGTTTTCTTTCATTTGGCCCTCGTTCATTATGTCAAAACAAATCAATTTGCCTTGAAAGATATAATGTCTGCCTGTCTCTGCACAGATGACTGCCCTAGTTATAACAATGTATGGATATTTAGATTACGAACTTCTGTTCACCAGGGTGATAATAAACATACATTCTGCCTTCCCTGCCTTTAGAGCTGGAGGCAGATATTCACCTTGTCCTAGTTAGAACAGTCATTGATACAAGGTACCAGCAGTCATATTAATAAAAGTTGCTGCATATTTTCCCTTAACCTCCTTTGTAAAAAAATATAGCTTAAGCACCAGAAAACATCCTTCAGCAATGAAAGGAGGTTCTGAATGTGCCCCATCACACATCAGTCTGCCGCTTCAGATACATGAACACCTAAAAAAATAGGTGAATTGCTTAATTCATTTTTCGCATGTTGCAGTTATCACTGTTTCTTCTTCTGACAGAGACACTCTGCACACTTCAGTAGCAGACGAGCAGGTACCGTCTTTCCCCATTTTTAAGACACCGTCTTATAATTTTTTTTCATCAAAAAAACACAGGGTGGCTTATTTTCAGGGGATGTCTTATTTTTATTACGTCAGTATGGTATGGTACAGCCTCCCCCTGCGCGCTGAGCAGGTGGGGCAGAACTCCGCAAGAGGCGCGTCCCCCCCCCCCCCCCGTGCGCCTCTCGCTGGTTCACTGGCTCTCTGCGCACGGGGAACAGGCAGGGCAGGAAGAGGCGTCTCTCCCCCCGCGCGCACCTCTCCCTGCGCACTAAGCAGGCAGGGCAGAACTCCGCAAAAGGCGCGTTCCCCCCCCCCCCGTGCCTCTCACTGGTTCGCTGGCTCCCTGCGCACGCAGGAGGGGCTGAGGAGGCGACGGGAACAATGGCGGCACCATGGCTTACTTTTGGGGTACGTCTTACTTCTCACAAAGGTACAAAAACCCTGCCATGGCTTACTTTATGACTACGTATTAAAAAAGGGGAAACAGGGTAGAAGTTAAACAGGTACCGTTTTCTGCAGCACAGCAGAACTTCCATGTTGGGAAAAAGCATCACCAGTTGCACTTGCCACAGAACTGTTGAAGGTGCAGAGCCTCTGTCAGTGAAAAAGATGGCGGGCAACCTTTGGGGCAATCCTATTTCAAAGAATCATAGAGCTGTAGAATTGGAAGGGACCCCAAGGGTCATCTAGTCCAACCCCCTGCAATGCATGTTATTTCCATCCTGTCCTTCGTCAAGCGAATCCAAGATGAACAACAGAATAAAAGCTTTTTAACATGTCCCATAACTATGGATGGGGGGGCAATGAAACTGAGTTCACATGTGAAGACAAACCTACCAAATATACAGTTTACTGAACAATATGCGAACTGAAATGTATCTGTCCCTCAAAATTTTCAGCAAATTTTGCAAAGTCCTGTTACTAGGTAAAGTGTGCATAAAATGCATCGATTAGTAAAGAGAACACCTAAAAATAGACCATATTAGGGAAAACCTGCCTATAAAAATATGTAGATTAGGAGGAATTCGCACTGATGAATGAGATTTCTGAAAGGTTATTGCAACGGAATATGGCTGAAGCTTCCAAGATAAAATCTCATTTCTTAGTATGTTATTTGTTACAAAACAAATTAAGCAAATAATGAGGGTTGTATCCAATGCTGCAATGTTCCACTGGTGCAATGGGGGTTGCATTTCCTCCCCACCCCCACCCCACAAAAAAATCTGCCCTGGATCTGATTTTGAGGGTGTGCAGTAAGCTGAATGGGACAGGAGAGGGAAAGGAAGAAATTCCATTATGTGCACGGAAGTCTCTTGCATTAGCTGAGTTTACATGTTTCATAGAATCATAGAATCATAGAATCATAGAGTTGGAAGAGACCACAAGGGCCATCCAGTCCAACCCCCTGCCAAGCAGGAAACACCATCAAAGCATTCCTGACAGGTGGCTGTCAAGCCTCTGCTTAAAGACCTCCAAAGAAGGGGACTCCACCACACTCCTTGGCAGCAAATTCCACTGTCGAACAGCTCTTACTGTCAAGAAATTCTTCCTAATGTTTAGGTGGAATCTTCTTTCTTGTAGTTTGAATCCATTGCTCCGTGTCCGCTTCTCTGGAGCAGCAGAAAACAACCTTTCTCCCTCCTCTATATGACATCCTTTTATATATTTGAACATGGCTATCATATCACCCCTTAACCTTCTCTTCTCCAGGCTAAACATACCCAGCTCCCTAAGCCGTTCCTCATAAGGCATCGTTTCCAGGCCTTTGACCATTTTGGTTGCCCTCCTCTGGACACGTTCCAGCTTGTCAATATCCTTCTTGAACTGTGGTGCCCAGAACTGGACACAGTATTCCAGGTGGGGTCTGACCAGAGCGGAATACAGTGGTACTATTACTTCCCTTGATCTAGATGCTATACTCCTATTGATGCAGCCCAGAATTGCATTGGCTTTTTTAGCTGCTGCATCACACTGTTGACTCATGTCAAGTTTGTGGTCTACCAAGACTCCTAGATCCTTTTCACTTGTACTGCTCTCAAGCCAGGTATCACCCATCCTGTATTTGTGCCTTTCATTTTTTTTGCCCAAGTGTAGTACTTTACATTTCTCCCTGTTAAAATTCATCCTGTTTGCCTTGGCCCAGTTCTCTAATCTGTTAAGGTCATTTTGAAGTGTGATCCTGTCCTCTGGGGTATTAGCCACCCCTCCCAATTTGGTGTCATCTGCAAACTTGATCAGGATGCCCTCAAGCCCATCATCCAAGTCATTGATAAAGATGTTGAATAAGACTGGGCCCAAGACAGAACCCTGTGGCACCCCACTAGTCACTTCTCTCCAGGATGAAGAGGAGCCATTGATGAGCACCCTTTGGGTTCGGTCAGTCAGCCAGTTACAAATCCAATGAATGGTAGCATTGTCTAGCCTGCATTTTACCAGCTTCTTTACAAGAATATCATGGGGCACCTTGTCAAAGGCCTTGCTGAAATCAAGATAGGCTACATCCACAGTGTTCCCTTCGTCTACCAGGCTTGTAATTCTGTCAAAAAATGAGATCAGATTAGTCTGACATGACTTATTTTTCAGAAACCCATGCTGACTTTTAGTGATCACAGCGTTCCTTTCTAGGTGCTCACAGACCGTTTGCTTAATGATCTGCTCTAGAATCTTTCCTGGTATTGATGGGTATTGATGGCTGACTGGGCGGTAATTGTTTGGGTCCTCTCTTTTCCCCTTTTTGAAAATAGGGACAACATTTGCCCTCCTCCAGTCTGCTGGGACTTCACCTGTTTTCCAAGAATTCTCAAAGATTACTGCCAGTGGTTCTGAAATCACCTCTGCCAGTTCTTTTAATACTCTGGGATGTAGTTCATCTGGCCCTTGGGGTGATCTCTGATCAGACCCATATCCTTGAATGGTTTCATCAAGGCTCTGGCTCCTCAGAGAATTTGCAGGGCTAATTTCATTTCAATTCCATTACTTATTTCTTTCTCCAGTCTAACTACTGCGGATGGAGCACGACACAAAATGAGCATTCAGATGATGCACACGTATCTCCATGGAGAGACCCTGGTCTTCTCCAAAACTGACGATGAACACAAATCCATATGTTGCCATGACAATCATCCTGCTAAAGTCAAATATTAGACATACCTGGAGTGCTAATATGATGTTTCTCCATCATATTAGCACACTGAAAAATATATTTAATAACTCCAAATCCACCGCCTTAGGCAGCTTCTTCATTCTACCACATGTCAGGGCCAACGCTGTTGTGATGCACACAGAAAAAAACTATGCCACACAGCAAAATGGTGTCATTTCTTGGACTCAGCCATAATGTGAATCAGTCCTGCTCTTTTAGTACATGTGCTTATTATTAAGCATGTTTATTGTCCCAATCACATTTGCTTGTACGGTCATGATTTTGAACAGGCCTAATTGTGCAAGTCAAGTGCTGCTCAGAATGAGAAACAAATGAGTTCTAATTAATGGCTGAGGTCTCAGTTGTACTTAGAGTGCTGGCATTTGTACATTTCCTCAGCCGATTCATTAAGAAAACACAAAATGCACAGAAACCATGAATAGATCAAGGTGGTTGTGGCTGTGCTGATCACAGAGAACCAGAACAAGTTACAGGGTTGGCTTTGTTGTTGTTGTTGTTGTTGTTGTTGTTGTTGTTGTTGTTGTTGTTGTTGTTGTTGTTAGATTCACAGATTGTTCAAAATAGTTGCCATTTCCCACTCTCTCAACAGGGGTAGACAAAGGAAAGATAGATGATGGTATGTCCCTTTGTTTATTTACCTGGAAAATGTCTATGCTACCCTTCAGTGGAGTGCATCAGAATAACCCAACAGTAAATAAAACAAGAAGAATTCAAAACACAAATGGCAGGGCGATAAAATCCAACATAAAAAATAACAGTCAGGAACAGTTCACATGCTTGCTGGAATTCTTGCAAACAAAAAAAATATTTCTGGCTGATATCAGAATAATATCAAAGTTAGCACCAGATGAACGTTCCAGAAAAGGGGGTTCCCAAAGTGGGAAAGCCCTCTCTTGAGTCACTGCCTGCCTGATTTCAGATAATGGTGGTGGTGGATAATTGCACAGAGGACCACATGACAGCTATATAATGGTAAAGGTAAAGGGACCCCCTGACCATTAGGTCCAGTCGTGACCGACTCTGGAGTTGCGGTGCTCATCTTGCATTATTGGCCGAGGGAGCCAGCGTACAGCTTCCAGGTCATGTGGCCAGCATGACTAAGCCGCTTCTGGCGAACCAGAGCAGCGCACGGAAACGCCGTTTACCTTCCCGCCAGAGCGGTTCCTATTTATCTACTTGCACTTTGACATGCTTTCGAACTGCTAGGTGGGCAGGAGCAGGGACCAAGCAACGGGAGCTCACCCCGTCGCGGGAATTCAAACCGCCGACCTTCTGATTGGCGAGCCCTAGGCTCTGTGGTTTAACCTACAGCGCCACAGCTATATATTCCAATGCAATTTCATATCTAGTGGTCTTGAAGTATGGGACAATATCTTTTTGGGATGAAGAAGAAGAAGGGGGAGGAGGAGGAGGAGGGATAAAGAAGATGTAGTAGAAATAACTAGGGATAGGGGAGAAAAAATGCTTAAGCTCACGTTTTATTATCTATTTAACCTAATTTACACTTCCCAAAACAATACACAAACCAAAGCACAGCTATCTTTCCAACTTCTCCAAATTCTGCAATGTACTTCTCCAAACAAAAAAGTATATAAGTATATACAGTATATGGAAGCGGAAAGTGTGCAAAACAGTGCAGGGATTATGGGGTTGTTTTTGTTTTTATTATGTATTCTGTGTTTTTTATATTGTAATTTTATGTTGTGAACCGCTCTGAGATCTATGGGGATAGGGTAGTATACAAATTTAATAATAATAACACACACACACACACACACACACACACACACACACACAGTGAAGAATCACATACAAAAATGTGTATATTTGGATAAATGTGCATCATAATACTGATAAATTTTCATGGCGACTTCAATAATAATAATAATAATAATCACAAACTAATATGGAAATGTGACAAACTTAAGACTCAAAAACGAGAAACTGAGAGAAATAGAAAATGACAGCAGGATGAACTTCTTATTATACAGCTGTTAAAGGCACAGGAATACGGTCAAGTGTGGAAATCTACCAAGTATATGCAGGAAGTATGAAGATCACTGTCCTCTTGTGAATTTAAGACCTTTGTGTCTCTTATAAGATCATCTACTTGATAGATAGTATTGCAAGCTTTCAAACTGTACAAGATTTTTCTTCAGGCTTGGGTGTTCAGAAATGATATAGAATAAAATAGGATGAGAAACTGGCATGTCCCAGTTTGGCTGTTAATTGGTTAAGGAACTCTGAGAAGAAAGAGGAGACTGCGATAATTCTGTTACTGCTTGCTTGTACTAATATATGTTGTTTCTGTATTTTGAGGGCATACTAGACATATTCATCTAGACATATTTATACTAGACATATTCATCTGAGCTGGTAACTTAGTAAAATGCTGACAACTTTGAAAAATAAAACCCTTTTGCTAGCAATTGTGGTTTCATTTAGGGTATCTTTAAAGTTCATCTGTTTTCCAGATCTTCAGCCTATCAGAACTTCCAATAATGTTTCTGTGCCTTTAAAAATTTCATGCCCTATCTCATGAGTTTTTATCATACATAGTTATTCCCACAAGCTTCACCTGACAGAATTACCACCACTACTACTTCCTTGTTCCTTGCAACTCATTAATAATAATAATAATAATAATAATAATAGTAATAGTAATAATTTATATACTGCCCTATACCCGGAGGTCTCAGGGCAGTTCACAGAACAAAATCAAAATATAAAACCACAATATATATAATCTAAATAAAAACAACAACCCAATAACACCCCCCAACCCTCTTAAAAGTACTGGAGCCATCTTAGATACGAGACCTGGCAAGTTCTGTAGCAAGCAAAGACTGTCCTTCCCAGTAATCTTGGAGCTGAATAAAATGACAGGACTGCTAAACTTTTCATACAAGTTCCTATGCCTTTAACAAGGATTTTACTTCCCATGCTGTGAAAAGCTTTACCTGTTTATTTCTGCAAATCAAGCTGCTACTTTCTGCAAATCAAGCTAGGTTGCTTTTGTCAGCCCGGCAACCCTAGTGATGGTTGTGGCTACTCAACAGAGATGGGCCATGACATTTTGGTGCCTGAGGTAAAAAAGAAAAGGCCAAATGGTGTCCCACACCAAGATGGTAAAACAAAAACAATTGACCATTTGCTGTCCTTTGATATAGGCACCTCCCCAATTTGCAGTGTGAGGGTGGGTGCCCCACCCTGTTAATGGTGGGCCTCCTTTGACAACAGCTCTAAAAAGGTTTGGAGCATTACTGTAATTAACTAAAGAAAACCAAATATTATCAGACATAGAAACTTTTGGAGAAGGCTTTTGTTTGAATGATTGTTCTGAAATTGCTTCAGAAATTATTTTGACTTTCTGACTTATGAGCTCTAATGAAATAGTTCTGACGCTCACGTTACTGACTTGACCAGCATTTAATGCCTTTGTTGAATGAAACTATGAGTAAATACATGGACAAATTAACTATTTTTGGCACAGAGTTTTTCATATCGGCCAACTGACACAGAAACGATTCCAGCTAATTTCCTTTCCCTTCTGGCAAAAGGCTAATCAAACACTTTAGGGAGATATTCAGCGCTAAGCCTCTGATACGCAGGCAAGGATTCAGGACATTTTTGAATGCTCGCTTTAAGTGAGGGATAGAGGCTTGGTTTATTCGGGCTGCAGAGTGGCACAATTAACACACAGAAATGATCCCACCAAATTAAAAAGGCACTTATATGCCTGTGTGTTCCATTTCTTTCAGAACTTCTTATATCCCTTGTTGTTCCAAGGAAGTGCCAGTCCTCTGGAACAAAGCCAGATTCCCTTAGGGTAATTGTGGCTCCTAAAAATTGGGTTGCCAGCTTTTTAACATGCTGCCCACAGCTGTCCCTTTAAGAGCAGCACAAGCTGCAGCAAGTTAGCAGGTGATAATATCTGAGGCGCAGGGACACGGGTGGCGCTGTGGTATAAACCACAGAGCCTAGGGCTTGCCGATCAGAAGGTCGGCAGTTTGAATCCTTGCGACGGGGTGAGCGCCCGTTGTTCGGTCCCAGCTCCTGCCCACCTAGCAATTTGAAAGCACGTCAAGTGCAAGTAGATAAATAGGTACCGCTCCAGCGGGAAGGTAAACGGCGTTTCTGTGCGCTGCTCTGGTTTCGCCAGAAGCAGCTTAGTCATGCTGGCCACATGACCTGGAAGCTGTCTGCGGACAAACGCCGGCTCCCTCAGCCTATAGAGCGAGATGAGCACCGCAACCCCAGAGTCGTCCGCGACTGGACCTAACGGTCAGGGGTACCTTTACCTTTAATGTCTGAGGCAATGCCAGTGTCTTTCAAGGACATACTTGGGCACAGCAGGGACAGTGAGGTGTGTGACAGAGGGACATTCAGAGGGCACCAGGCCTGAAATTCCCCACACCTGAATTAGTGGAAGAGAGAGGAACAGTTTCGTGGAAGTCTATTAATAAGGAGCCAGGCAGGCAAGGGAGCAAGCAAGAGGAGGCCTCCTTCTGCAAACAGTGTTGCTTGGGCATTTGTTGTACTTGCTACTTTCAAAGCTCTGGACCTTGAGGCTGAATGCAGCTGCTGTATCTATGGTTCTGCTGATCCCTTCACATTCCCATTAACCTCCCTTGCTTGCCGCTGCTTCAGAGTGTGATCACAGAATAGATGCAGTCCTGTATGGCTCCAGAGGTTGTAGAAGTACTAGGTTTTTGAAGAGGGATAAAAGAAGAGTAAGGTTTTTCCAGGAACAGGTGCAAAGAAGGCATCTAAAAAATAAAAAATAAAAATGGCCCAGGTGCCTGGATTGCTGAAGAGGGCAGAAAGCTGAGTTTTCCTCCTCTTTCGTGCACTGCCATGGAACTTGGTGACCACCGCCTTTTTACTTCGTTAGTGCAATCATACAAGTGCTTATTTATAAGTAAGTCCCACTGTGTTCAGCTTGGTCCCTAAGTACAACTAGCAGCCACTTGCTGAAGGAAAGCCTTCGATTTCTAGGTTGAGCCCTGGAACCACGGCATTAAAAGCTGCCTGGAAGAAAGCTTGTTGCTGCAACTGTACACTGTGCACTATCCAGTCAAGAGAAATCTGTACATCTGAGCTGCCTGGGGCTTTCACATCTGAATGTCCTATAAGTAAGATCAAAGGGACTCTGACCGCAGTGTGGGAACACACATGGCTATGGTGGGGCATTCACAAAAAAGCTTATGCAGGGGGTTTGAGTAAATGACCTTTGGGATACCTTGCAACGCTACAATTCTGTGATGCAGATACTTCCACTCTTTGTCCATGAGGCTGCACTGTGTGCAGAATGCCATGTGTGACTTACCTTAAACTAATCAAAGACATGAACTTGCATGGTGCCAATTGCTGACAATGTCCTGTACATGAGGCAGGAAGGATATCCAGGAGCCTGAAAACTAGTCCTGGCCTCCATCCCTTATAGCCTGTCTGTTAAGTCTTGTTTGTCACACAGATAAATAGGGTGTGGTGGTAGGATGGCTACATGGTATATTGCTGAAGAAAATACGTGCTAATGAATCAACAGAAAGCAGTGAGATTTGGAACCCCAGATTCGTCAATGGGGCTGCATGAGTATTCAGAGCACTGAAGATTGGAGCAAGCGCTCACTTATATGTCAATTTCAATTGTAGACTACGCTTGCTTTTGCAGATAAAAATAAAGTTTTACTGTTATTTAGATTTCCCCTTTGCTAGAGATGGTTGGTTCTTGCTGATTTTCAGGTTGCAGAATTTCTAGGGATCTCCAGGTCAAACAACAGAATATGCATTGAATACATCTAGTCCTATGGGGTGATGCCCAACCAAGCAAAAAGAAGTGGACAAGTAATGTCAAAACTGTATTTTGACTTAGAGATGTTTTGTTACAAAGCACACTAGGTAATTAATGCAGTCATATTACCTGGAGGTGGAGAATCACAGTGGTTTGAATACTGAGATGAAGGCGCCATCACTCATGGCTCCCTTGATTTCAGGACAGGATACTTTTGCACAACTGCTCCCTGATAGAAAACTGCCATGCTGGCGGTTGAATGTCTTCTGCAACACAATATTGTCATGTGTTGGCCTGTGGTAAAACAATAAAATCAGTAATATATTTATTTGATGGGACCAATCAGTATGTGGAACATGAAGGAAGCGGACAAGTTACATATTCACAAAACCACGGAACATGTCTGACCATCCACACAAGATATATCTCTTAACAATGATTTCTAGCATAAGTCAAGTGAATAAAAAATGCATAGTCTGCAGGGGCACCATTTTGGATTTCATTAGGTAGAGGGGAGGTAGAGGCTTTTGACTGACATCTGAATATAAACCCGAAGTGTTTGAGCTGTTGAAATCAGGTGTCAAAAGCCAATATATGCTGAGTCCCCCACATGTCATTGGGGTATGCATGCCAGTTTGCTACAGGCCAGACCCATCACCAGCTGTTTTTTCTGTGGTCACCATGCACTGAGCTGTGCTTTAGCCTCAATTCTTGGTCTGCAAAGTGAAAATAATAATTATTGCCTTCGTCAGCCCAAGGTTTTCTTGATAAGGGCCTTTGAGCATTTATATAGTAAAAGTATAAATAAGAAACATCTGCCAAGGAAGTATGTGCAGCTCCTGTGCACTCTGTAAGTTGGCCATTATCTCTCTTTCCCTCCCCGACTCCCACGTCCAATGCATACACAATTTGGTTACTATTTGGTTATTATAATTGCAAGATGAGCTAACATTCTAAAGCGTCTTTGGGATTTGAGGCTTAGTTAAATATGCCCCTCCAAAAAAAGAAAAAAAGAAAAAAGTTCCCCCTTGCTTTTTTGATATAATACTTTTGTTATCACTGTATTAATAATTTCCAGGGCACTGTGGAAGACTTTAGTAAGCTGTTGCTGTGTCAATTTCACAGAGCTATATTTTTGTGCTCATTATTATTCTTGGATGTCTCTAATTTACATCTAAATGTACTGACTAATTTTGATTCAATCATGTCAAAAGTGATAGGTAATGTGTGGGAGGAGATGACAGCCCTACCCATCAGGAATTGCCAGAATGTGAATTCCTTGGGGCAATGATTTAATGCCCAAGTCAGGCACTGCTGTCAGAATTGGAGGCCAAATTATGACACATTATGCTGTACTATGGACTTGCACATACAATACGTATGAAAAAGTGACTGAGATTGGAGTCATTAAACTATGCTTTAACCATTGCTACATTTCTCTCCCCATCTCCCTCTCTCTCTCTTTCGCTTGCCACATTTGTTCGGAATTCCTAATCGCAGTACAGAAAATCTCGTCTGTAACAACCAACAGCCCAAACCATTTGGGGAACCCGGTGTGATTAAAGCAGGTAGTAAAATGGTGGCACTTGATGTGCATCTCTGCTTAGCCTTTTCTTTAAATCACTTCCATTTTTGAAAGCAAGTGACATGTCAGCTAGATGTTCACAGAAAGGGCAGGTTTTTCTTTATTGCATCGTGTGCCTCCTCTCCACCCGAGAATTTAGAAAATCGACAACTGCTGGGCAACAACCCCCCCCCCCGCCATCATAACTGTTAGGCTTTTTTACAGCAATGCAAAGGACGCTTTGCATAATGGATAATTCATTCTAATTATTACATTCTCTGTGCATTTTCTTTCTTTTTTTAGCTTAAGGGGAATTTATCTGTCAAATGTTGGACTTTCAGGTTACAAATGAATAGCATTGTGCTCACAGATTTTAAAATATCATTAAGGTAGGGATGAGCTGTGAAATTATTTACTGTAAGTGACTTGTGCAAAGCTCATTGTATTTTATATGATTGCTCTATTAGTAGAGAAATAACTGCTTGTGATAGTGGTGGGCGACATCTTCAACACTGCAAAGCGCATTCAAACCTTAGACTGAACATGCTGAGGACCACAGCAAGTTGCCATATATTTAAACAAAGACATTTGCTAAATGCGCAGACATATGATAAATGTTTTATATGAATATTGCAATTCTTTTGGGACACTAAATGAGCAAAGTTTTTTGGGCGTGTGTGTGTGTGTGCGCGCAGATCCAGCTGACGTGCTAACAACCCAATCACATTGAGTAATGCTTTTGTTTCTTCTGACTGGCTCTACTGAATAATCTAATTTCAAGAAAAATGAGCCCCTGTGGAAATGTTATTAATTTCTAGTGCTGAAGCTAAAAGGGGAGAGGAGGCCTAATATCATGACGGTAAAGAATAGTGTGGTTAGAATCACTCTGGTGTAACATTTACTCCTGACTTTTTAAAATGTTAATTTAGTCTAGTTTTAATTTGATCTCCTGGAAGGGATTTTTATAAAAGTGAAAAATAAAAAGGAAAGGGTGATACATAATTGCTTCATCTATCTAATGAATTAGGATTTCCTTTATTGTTTGACTTTATCAGTTCTGAATTAGTACCTTTTTACTTTGTTTGATAACATGAGAAGAATATTTTCTTCTATGTTAAATCTCACATCCACTGTAGTCCTATTTTCTCCCTTTTATATGTTTGAACCATTGTGCCTTTGCCTGAGATCTAAGTGTCTTCTGTTTTGGTATAATGATTTTTCATCACAATAGTACAGACATCATGTCTTCTTGATATTTTTTACTTAATTCTGCCATTCCCCACAAAAAATAATATGAATGGGAGCCCAGTGGACTATAGATGTGACCGTCATAATTTCTGCAGTTGTTTCCTTTCCCATTTGAGCTGCCACAATGAGTAACCTGTAAGTGGGGCCTAGTTCTCACAAAGTGCCTCCACAGTGCTGGGCTCCAAAGTATAAACAGCATGCTGCCCTCCAGATGTTGTTGGATACCAATTTCCATCATCCCCAGGTAGACTCGGGGAAAGATCTGGTTCACTCCACATTTTGAAGCAAACCTTCCCATTCCCCACCCCGGAATTGTGCAGAGAATTGATCTGTGGATTGTGCCACCAAATAAATGGACTGAACTGCGCATGTACACCACTTGTGAGGTGATCTGAGGGCTGCCTCTTTCTTTCTTTTTAATTTCTCAAACATTTTAAGCTGCTTAGAGCAGCTCTGTAGCGACATTGTAAACAACAACCCCTTTTAAAATGTTTGCCTGAAGTGAATGTATGTCAAAACGTGCAGTCCCTTCTTCAGGAATTGTATGGGGTTGAAATGTCTTCTGGGTAAAGCCATCAGTATCTAATAGCAAGCGTCAAGCTACACAGTACACACACAGTAACAAAGCCGCTGTGTTTTGTTTTGTTTTTTGCTTGCTTGCTTGCTTGCTTTAAATGAAAGCAGGCCCAGGAGGCTGCAGTGGGAGGCAAAGAGGGCGATCAATCTTTTCCCCTGTTGGCCATTTTTCTATTAAAACTTTCCCCCAAGCTGATCTTTCCTCACTCCTGTGTGGCTGCAGATAGGGTAGGATGAGGAATGAACAGCTAAGGAATGATGTTTTGTGGAAGACTGTCAGTATGGAAAGGGTTAAGCCTCTCTACTCAAATTCCAAGCTTCATCTTTTTTTCTTTTCTGCTTTTGGAAATAAAGGCCACATTACAACCATTTGCATGTCGTGTGTAGTTTTTATCTAGGCAATAAGAAAATAATCATACTCCATATACCACGATGTGCCGTTTGGGAGTTGCCAAGGATTATTGCTATGAATGACTGCATGAAATGAAATCAAGTTGCTGTGCCTCTCGTGGCCTTGTTAGGTTGGTCACCCTTGTTAATAATAGGTATACTTTCCCTTTAAAATCTTAGATTTAACTTGCATCAAGCATCAGGATGACTATTAAATAGCCTATTGTCCGAACTTTGCTGTTCGACTAAAGGTACCATGATCCCTGACTAACATCCCTGACACATCGCTGGGCTCCTTTGTGAGGAAGGGCAAGATCAGGGTGGACTTTGGTAATATGGTGGCCTGAGCAAGGACAAAATTTGCCTCCTCCATATAAATATTAAAATATTAAACATTTGTGCATCTTTTATGGGGCCACATGAATGTTCACACTAAGTCACATTATTATGCCTTTTTTTTTTTTTGCTGCTGCTGCTGTAAGAGATGGCTGAAAACTTATACAAGGATGTTACTTTTAAAAAAGGGGGGGTTGCTTCTTTAAGAAAAACAGAAGCACCTACCCTTTCTAAGCTTCGTAAGATAATATCCTAAGCAGGCCCAGCCCAGCCTCCCTGACAGAGGATACAACTTGGCCTCTGCTTGTAGGCATGCTGGATCTACATTCAGAGTCTAAATCAGGGGTAGGCAACCTAAGGCTCGGGGGCCGGATGCGGCCCAATCGCCTTCTAAATCCGGCCCGCGGACGGTCCTGGAATCAGCGTGTTTTTACATGAGTAGAATGTGTCCTTTTATTTAGAATGCATCTCTGGGTTATTTGCGGGGCATAGGAATTCGTTCACCCCCCCAACCCAAAAAAATATATAGTCAGGCCCACCACATGGTCTGAGGGACAGTGGACCGGCCCACGGCTGAAAAAGGTTGCTGACCCCTGGTCTAAATACTGTATATCCTTATGGTGGTGGGCTCTTCACGGCTATTAAAAAAGTGGGTGGAGCCTAAATAACTGAAATTCCAGAGCTTCATTTTCAAAGGAGACTGCTGTTTTTAAGGGAGACAAGAACAGCAGACAATGGCCAGGAAGCTTAAGGGATAATCAGTTGTTTACAAAGGTGTGTGTAACAGTGTGCATTTTTTTTTTTTAAAGAAAAGCTTTATTTTGAAATTGTGGCCCTGGTAGTCAGGGTGCATTATACTGAACCCTTTCTGCCTCTGATGCTAAAAACTATAATGAGCATTAATTGCAAGTGCTGTCACATGATTCAGCTCTCATATAGGCCTATAGCCTCCATCCAAATTAGCTAAAATACAGAGGGTTTGATTTATTTCATTTGCAACGGTTGCACTAAAGGAAGGTAATTCCTTCTGAAAATGCTACATGCAGGCAGGAACAGGAAACCAATTAGGAATCAGTGGATGATAAATGGGCATTTTTACCAGCAGTTTACTTAATATCCCCATTAAATAAGCCTCTTTGCATTCATCATTTAATTTTCCCTCAGTCTATGAGGTTCTTTAATTGCTGCCTAAATGAGGCTTGTGTTGAAGTCCAAATTTAATCTTGGATCGGAAGAGAATGATCCTTTCCATTGCATGCCTTCCCAGTTGCCAAGAACTGTCAAAAGTGATCATGTAAATTTTCATATTTCTCAGAGTCTCATTGGAGAAATGGAAGAATGAGAAGAGTGTGTGTGTATGAGTGGTGGGGCGGGGAGGGGGGAGAGGGACTTTTTAAAAGATATGAACTGTAATGCAAGCAGCTTTCCCTGAATTGCATTTCCTGTACTTTCTCCGCTTAACCCTGCACCGGAAAATTTACTGAAGCTGTAATGTTGAATGGCACTTTTTCATTTTGGAAAAGTTGCTATGGGTAGAAATAGATGTGTGCCAGGACTAATGATGTGCTACAGAGTTTGTGCAGCAAACAATTACTGGATAGAGGCGACTGGGAGCATCATGTGCAAAACATGCGATTTGCAAGGAGAACATTGCGTTTAGAACTAAGCAGTGATAGAAAATTATAAAAGACCCCAGAGCGGTGGCCTCAACCTGCCCTTTTTATTTTTCCTGTAAGATGAAAAACTTAAAAGAGTCAGAGAGTTGGTCTCTAGAGACCAATAAGTGATTTAAATCCTTGCGGTGTTTATTTTATTTCATTTTTATTTCGGAGGTTTCTTTCCCACCATGGGCCACAAGAGAACTTTCAGAACGCCAATAAATTTCAAAAGGTGACCGATCCTATACGCTGAATGCAAATTTGGTGTGATAACATTTCTTGATGACATAAAATATGAAAGGATTGCATTTTAAGGACATTATGTTACCGCTGTGGTTTTGGAAATCAGTATTTGTAAACTACAAATTATTCAATTAACCAAAATAAAATGTTGTCAGTTTTGTAACATGGAACAGTAGCTTCCGTAGCGCTGTGTTGTTGTTGTTGTTCAGTCGTTCAGTCGTGTCCGACTCTTCGTGACCCCATGGACCAGAGCACGCCAGGCACGCCTATCCTTCACTGCCTCTCGCAGTTTGGCCAAACTCATGTTAGTAGCTTCGAGAACACTGTCCAACCATCTCATCTTCTGTCGTCCCCTTCTCCTTGTGCCCTCAATCTTTCCCAGCATCAGGGTCTTTTCTAGGGAGTCTTCTCTTCTCATGAGGTGGCCAAAGTACTGGAGCCTCAACTTCAGGATCTGTCCTTCTAGTGAGCACTCAGGGCTGATTTCTTTAAGAATGGATAGGTTTGATCTTCTTGCAGTCCATGGGACTCTCAAGAGTCTCCTCCAGCACCATAATTCAAAAGCATCAATTCTTCGGCGATCAGCCTTCTTTATGGTCCAGCTCTCACTTCCGTACATTACTACTGGGAAAACCATAGCTTTAACTATACGGACCTTTGTTGGCAAGGTGATGTCTTTGCTTTTTAAGATGCTGTCTAGGTTTGTCATTGCTTTTCTCCCAAGAAGCAGGCGTCTTTTAATTTCGTGACTGCTGTCACCATCTGCAGTGATCATGGAACCCAAGAAAGTGAAATCTCTCACTGCCTCCATTTCTTCCCCTTCTATTTGCCAGGAGGTGATGGGACCAGTGGCCAAGATCTTAGTTTTTTTGATGTTGAGCTTCAGACCATATTTTGCGCTCTCCTCTTTCACCCTCATTAAAAGGTTCTTTAATTCCTCCTCACTTTCTGCCACCGTAGCGCTGTTCCTTGTGTCAATGTCGCTGACAACCATCTAGCTGCAAGGCAGTGATAAAGGTGGAACTAACCCCAAGATAGGAGATACCATGGCAGTATTTCGTAAATAATCTGTTAAGGATGTGGCCCTTAACTGCTGTAATTTCTCAGCGTGTGGGAGCTAGAGTGAACATGCTAGACACAAATCCTAAACACAAAAAGTGTTAAACTGAAAGTGTTTTTTGTTGTTGTTAATTTGATTACATTTTGAGAAGGATACGCCTGCAACACTTGATCAGGCAAACATGAAATTGAAAATGAGAAACTCAGTGGACAAAGACATGAAGAAATATCCTCACTAATAAGAAACCACACACCATTTCGAAGGTCAAGAGTTTACATGCAAATGAGGATTGCCAACTGTTTTTTTCTAGCTGGTCTCCTGTGTCTTTAATGTAGTTACCTACTTTTACTGCCTGTTGCTGCTTTTCTCTTTGCGTGTTGAGGTCACCAAGCCACCCTCCAAAGAACTCACACTTCAGACATAAATTTTTGTTTGGGTTTTTGGCATATTTTTGGCCACAACTTTATTGAAATACAAATCACGTGAGTGGTTGCGTAGGCATTGGTTCGACTAGCTGTCCGACGGGACAGAGCTGACCACGTGTCAGCGCAGGGAAACCAAACCGGGGAGAGTTAAGGAGACTGGGGGCTTAGACCTCCCTCTCCCCAGGGGTCCCAAGGGGCTCATGCGTGGCCCTGCAACCCGACCGGGTTCGGACAAAAGCATATTGAGCCCCTGGATTCCTTTACCGGAATTCCCATCACACCATCATCATTCAGAGGGCGACCGCCCATCCACCAATGAACCAATGCCTAACCGCCAACCTTACAAGTTGTGACTAATTGCTATGTAGTAGGCGAAAACCAAATGGCTCAGCCAATCAGCCAGATGGAAAAATTCCTACTAGGCCCCCGCCTCAACAACAGGCGACCCCATGACAGGCAATAGCAAGATCAACGCAAAGGCCTATACCAGGGAGGGGGAGGGGGAGGGTGGGAGATCCGAAGCACGCAGCAAAGAGGACTGCCACATGGCATGCTGAGCAATATATAGGGCGCTGGGCTGTCATCAAAATTGCTACATATAATTTACCCCAGCAACTCACCTGGTCCAATCCCCACTGTGGCCATTTGCCCACTCCTCCCCCCGAGCTACCGGAGGGAGGAGGAGGGGGTGACTTTCCTGACCCCACCGCAACACATGCTCTCCCTATGGGAGAACTTGCTTTGTAGCAGTTTGTTGGCAGACAAGGGTTCATGTTGGTTCCCATGCTCTACAATCACCTTGGCTAAATTCTGCATGTTGTATAGTTGTTAAAGGCACAGAAATAAGGCCAGCTGAGGGTTTTCAGGTCGGTTGACAAGTGTAGCCTTTAAATAATGCAATGAGAAGAGAGAAAATTTAGGAAATAAAGCACAGTCATAAAGTTGCCCCCTCAATCTCCCTCCCTTTTTTTTCTTGAAAGTTCTATTGCACCTTCAAAAGCTGCCCATCAGAAATCCAGACACTGTGCACCTCAGATAAATTATCTCCTCCATGCCTCATCTTTACTTATCTTCTATAATTATTTCTCCCGATTTCCATTCACACCTATCTGCAAACTCATTGACCTACCTGAACTGTAAACTCTTCAAACTGAGCCCTGGTATGTAAGAATCTACCCTAGCAACAGCAAACTTTTATACTTCCAGAGGCTAAGATTGGCCATAAAATATTGCCTAGCAACAGCAGGATAAGCCAAGTCCATTGAGCAACATGGGTCAGAAAAAAATGCCTTTTTAATAAAATAAAATAAAACCTAACAGTATGTTACACATTTCATGGGTAAAGTCACACACTAGGTGTTTCCCTTGACACCAAACAACAAGCTGCTTCCCAAAACACGCAGTACTAACAAAGAAATACCGGTATTTCTTGAAAATTCATCCCATTAAAATCTATGGAAGTTTAAATTCACAATCCCTGTCAACATGACTGAGTATCGTTGAGCATTTAACTACACTAGAACAGGGTATTTCTTATCCTTTCTATCCCAAAATCTAACATTGACTTCCTTCAAACCTTCTTCTCCTACACTGCCAGTTTTTAAATCAATTTGTTGACCCATTTTCAAACGACAAACCATAGAACCTATTGTCCCACACATTTCTCATTATAATGGTGGAATGAGATTCAACGGAATCATCCTTAAAATTAGGGCCACATCTGTAACCCTTATATAAATACATTAAATATATATATATAGTTTCCTTTCTCTCTCTTTTTACTTTTCCCTCCCAGTCCCTTTCTGTCCCTCCCACAAGCACATTCTGTCACCTTTGAACCAGTCTTCTCTGCCTGGTTCTCAATCCATGCAGCATTTCATTCCACCCAATCCACCTTCTTTCAAAATAGCTTTATGCTATTTGTGTTTTGGGTAACACCCTTACGATACCCCATTGACTAACACCGGCCACAAAAATGCCATTTTAACAAAAACTAGAAACATGTTATGTTACTCCTAGGCATTGCCCTTGATCTAACAACAACAAAACATTTCTCAAAAGACACAGAAATTGAGAAACCTTTTAGAAAACCACAAGCAAGCCCATAGAAGAAAAATGCACAGCATCTGTCAATATAGCACAGTCTTTTGTCAAATATTTGACTCCTTCACAATAACCCATTTCTTATCCTTTCTATACCAAATTTGGCCATTCTCATACACACCTGTCCTACATTGCCAGGTTTCAAATCAGTCAATTAAACCATTTTCTAACTAAAAGCCATCAATACTCTCCCCCCCCAACTCTCTCATTATAATGTCAGAATGAGAATCAACTGACTCACTCTTAATATAGGACCACGACAGTGGCTTCCCAATTGGGTAAATGCGATGCGGCTCACAAAATTATCCCTTGCTAAAATTAATGAGTGGATTTGGGTCTAAAAATTGGTTGATGAATGAGATGACTAATGAGGTATCGTCTGTGGAACAGGAGAATATTTCAGATTAAGACGTTTCACTTGTATCTTGGCATAGTCTTGCAATAAGTTAATTTCAAGTAGAAGTGTTCATAGCAGGACAGTGTTGTACACTATCCTCATATTCACCTTTAAGTATAGATTCTCATATTATGTTTTAGCACATTTCTTTATGTTTTCTGGTTTGAGTAGGTACTTCAAATTGTTTGTACTGACACCAACCTATGAGAGGGAGGCTCATAATAAGGTTTCAACATATGGGGTCTTTTAGTTTAGGAGGAAAAAAGGTGAAGGGAGGACATGATGGAGGTGTATAAATAATTATGCCTGGTATGGCATAATACAAAATTTTTGGGCCATCCATTGAAGCTAAAAGTTGGAAGATTCAAGACAAATGAAAGGACTTCACGCAGCACATAGCAAAATTATAGAATTCACTTCTCTCTCTCTCTCCATCTTGGATGGCTTTAATAGAGGATTAAACAAAGTCATGGAGGAGAGACAGCTATCAAATACCAGTTGCTGGGAACCAGAAGTAGGGAAAGTACTGTTGTCCTCTACTGCTTCTTATGGGCTTCCACAGACATCCTGGAGCAGATGGGCCTTGGCTTCCCACAGCCTGCAGCTTTAAAACTATTTTAAAACAACATTGGCTTCTTTAAGGCAATGTCATCTAATCAACGATCATGTAGTGAAACTGATGCTTGCACATTGTCACACTAGGAATCAGTCTGAATATGTGACAATGTTACGAGGCAAATCAGAGTAGGAACAGGGGGCTTTGTCTTCACTCTGAATAGGCTTCCAATCTGGATCCAATCTGGCATTTGTGGTGATGTCATGAAGTCAAGCCAGAGTAAGACTGATGCTTTCTGCCCTCACTCTGAATGGGCAAATATTTTCATAGCATTTTACATTCCCCCTTACCATCTTCAGCAGTGTACGTTTTATGGTGTGTAAGGTTTTTCACAACCCAGCTGTCCAGACAACTAAAGCATAATAACTGACAGCTGGATGTCATGCTCAGGCATATCCTGAGTGTTCAATGGACACTACTCACATGTTTCTGAGCCTCTGCAGCTACAAATCCTTTACTTTTTTTAAAAAATATGTAAACCGAGATTCTTATGCTGAATTAGGAGCCAGGCTGCTTTGAATCTCATTGAAATTAATGTGATTTTAAGTTTACTGCTTAATGTTTTCAATAGGATATTTCTCTGGTTTGTTTTATTTTTATCAGCTTGGGTGTTATGCTGATGTAGACCAGCAATATGACAAAATAAATTTGGAAGGAGATAAAATAAAAACTCCACATAATATGCTTTCTCAATAATACAAGTAATATGATGCTTCGCATTAGAACAAGAGGTTTTATGGTGGCCATTAAAATAAATGTGAAGATATTTTCCAGTATAAAAATCAGGTTAAGAAGGAGAAAAATCCAAAGAGTATTTTATGTCCAAGGTGGTGCAAAATTAAGGGGAAGTGCCTGTATGTGTGCTCATGCCATTAGGATTCTCTGTAAGTAGGGTGGGTGGATTTATGTGATAACTCTTGCCAGTGATTTGTCTTTAAGTGTCCCCCCCCCCAGTTTTGTCCTCTCCTCATTTTGTCCCATTTCTAATGTGCAACAATAATTAATTTGTATATTGGCAATTCCCCCCACTCCCTGTTCCAGGATAACAGTGTTTGCACAAGAAACATTAAAGACTTTTTGCCTGCAATTTCTTGAAACTGAGTCCTTCAAGCAAGCCAGACCTCAGCAAATAATACCTGACTGGGCTTATATTGCATCAATGTATGACTTTTAGTAAAACTTAAATATATTTTTCTAAACTGTTCACCCACTCAGCAGGCATCCATCACGCTTAACATTAAACTATGATGATTCAATAACCGGTTACACACTGCTCTGGTGAGTTCACTCAACCAATCACATTGTGTGCTGTTCTGCTAACACCTATAAGCATGTTTGCATCGGGAATGGAATTACTAGAGATTTAGATGTACAAGGCCTTGTACACAGTTCATTCTTCCACAGGAAAGCTTGGCTGGCAGGGCAGAGCCAGTCATGAATTATGACTTTGCTCCCCAGCCAACTGTAAACAGGTTTACCTCCACCACTCTCAAAAAAAGAGACAGGCCAAATGTGACACAGGAGATCTGTAATTAGGATTTTTCCATGCCCTTTCTCTGGTGTACCACCCCAAAGCTTCTTTTAGTTCTCAGAGTGGTGGAGAGAGTCAGGTACAGATGCTTTGAGCCTTTAATAGCTATATGCCTTGCAGAAATTCAACCGATGCCATTTTACCAGCATGGAGATGCTGTGATAATAAATGATGGATGTTTGATGGATTTCTGTCTGTCGTGCAACAATTAAAGGCACAAAATGTCTGCTAGGAACGCCAGACCTAACTGTAAAGTATGGCCTGTGTTGCAAATGAGGTGATTCTGTCAGCTTGTGAAGGTAAAGTGCATCCCAAATAAATGGCTGGATCCTATGTACCCAATGTAAATGATGTGACTAGTAAGATGTCTGGTTGCCTTTCAGTTTCTTGGCCAAATACTGGGGCTGGACGGTCTTTGGGAATGAGAGCCGCTTGGGGCAAAGTGATTCAGGAGCAGCAAATAGCAAAGGCAGACCTAGGAGAGCATGACTGATGTGGTTGCACCGGGGGTGGAGCTTCTGGGGTGCCGCAGCTATGACATCCAGTGGAAGGCAAGATGGAGGGGGCTGTATTTTGGCATTGCACAAGGCACTGCTGAAATTTGAGATGCCAGGGTTCACCACTGGTAGTGGTTGGGGCAAAGAAAAAAAGTGGACAGGGCCAACGAAAAATTGACCCCTCATTCTCTCTCATCAAAAGTTCATAAAAGGTTACAAAGTAGCTCTCTATGCCTTGGCAGCTTAGAAGATTAGCTCGAAAGAATGAAATAAATTAGCAATTAACTGCAAAGGGGACTCGGAGATTTGACTTGTATAGTTTTTATGATAATTACCTCTCATCCTATGTAACAAAGAATTTTACGGTGGTTTTATTGTAGTGATTGTTGATGGTGCCATGGCCTTTGGCTAGTGCAATAAGGTTTATAATGCTCTGGTAAGTTTCCAAAACAATGTAAAAATATAATCAAAACAGCGTGCTCCTAGAAACCTTTTAGTCAAAGTAACTCAATTCACACACAGTTGTTACGTGAGAAGATAATTTAAAAATGGTAAGTTTTTTTCTACCCAAAACTGTATTCTAAGTAGGAATGGATGAATCTGTCATTTTCAGTCTCTCATTTTCCTCCCCAATTTTTAAGTTCAGTTAGCTACATTTCTTCATCGGTTTGTAATTTTCTTTAAAGTCTTCATTAAAATTCAGGGGCGTGTAAATTTATCCCACTATACACATTTTTTGTGGAATTTTGCTTCGTATAATGCACCTTTGAGTGTTATTTTCATGAATATATGCATTTTTATGTACACTTTCCCCCGTATATACATTTGTGGATTGGATAACTGCATTACAAAATTGAGAGAAGTACCGATTTTGAAGGAACGCTGTGTTTCAGTTCGCTTTGGGAAGTGTGTGAAACAAAACCAAATTTCTCCCCTATTTCTAATTCCAACCAGATGATGATGATGATGAAGATTATTATTATACTCTCCAGTTTTGCCTGACTATTTACACTCCCAAGCATAGCTGTCTATTGACATTTGGATTTTTATTTTATTTAAGTCTGTTGCCCTTGACTGAGTTTGTCGATTGGTGTCTGGCTAAAATAAGGAAACTGGAGATAAAATCAGGAACTGACACCATGTTGCATTGCTCACCCTTGAGCAAAATGGAGTCTAAGCTTTTTAAACATCGTAGGGCAGTACAAAGCTTTCACTGCTCTGAACTACCTCACTTGCTCCAGCCTGAGTACTGAGGCTCTCTCTATGTGCAAGTTTATATGAATAACGGAGGATCAACTGACAGATGTGCCTAAATGAATAACCAAAACTCGAAAGCCGGTCGATACTCACGTCCCATAATTTGATTCTTTCCTTTCTTCCTTTATTGGTGATGTAAAACGATAAAATGCTTGAATGTGCTGAATTTGATTTTAATAAAGTAAGTAATACAAGTAGTATTGATTGGAAAACTAATGGCTCTCACCCTCTGAGCATACGTTAATATTCAGAATTGTGTGTGTATAATTCTACTCAAGATCCACATTCCCACTTTATATTGATGAAAGTGATATAATGCAGAACTTACATAATATATTGAAAGCAAAGTAAAGATCCATAATTCTGGATAGTAACTGAAACTCCTTTTTTTTCTGCTGGCAATTATTTCTCAGCCCCCTCCACAGATACCTTCAGAAAACGTCTTCAGAATTTATTATTTCTTCAATTTTTGTGCTTTCACTTATCACCTAAGGGACTACAGCTGGCTATATATTGGAGACTTTGAAGAAATGGAGAGTGATGACTTTGTGGGAACAAGGGAGGGGAAATGTTTCTGGGTTTCCAAATGACAGAGCCCCTAGATCTTCCCTTTTTTTAAAAAAAAAAACATTATCGAAAATCCTGGTACTAATGAATTAATGAAAATGTCTGTAGCTTCAGATTAAAGGATGAACTAAACTGAACCATACTGACTGAGTCACATACACCTTCCCTCCTGTAACCTCTTAAATTATCACTACACTACCTGTATGTTTCTCTCCAAAACTGTTTCTCCCAAGCTGTTTTCTTCTCTAGGAGGAATTTGCCATTAGTCTTGGGGTAATTTTCAGAATAAAAGCACAGCGGGAGAAGAATTCAACAGCCCTTTGCCCTAGGAATGGCAACAAGAGAATGGGACTTTTCTGTGGTGGCTTCCCAATTGTGAACTGCTCTCCCCAGAGGCTCGTCTAGCGCCATCATTGCATGTCTTTAGGCGCCAGGCAAAAACATTCCTCTTTACTCAGGCCTATGGCTATCAAATAATCTATGCCCTGTGAAAGTGTGGGGGAGAGGACTGTTATACTGATGACTATTTTATTATTATGCTCTCTCTCAGTATTCTTTTTATTTTGTTTTTATCATTGATATTCTGTAATGTGTTTTTAATGTTGTACAGTGCCCTGGGATCTTTTGATAAAGGGTGGTATATAAATTGAATTTATTATTATTATTATTATTATTATTATTATTATTATTATTATTATTATTATTTTCTCTGAGTTTCTCAATCTTCCAGTCTTAAATTCAGCTCTGCACATTTTGCAGCAATTTGTGGGTTTTGTTGTTTAAAAAAAAAACCTCATCAGCAATTTAGTGATAATTTCTCCTAATAAACATTTTTAAATACAATTTTGACCCATGTACACATTTTTGAAGCCAATTTTCTCTACTATAACGCATTTTTGTGTGTTATTTTCACAATATATTAATTTTCATACACACGTTCCCCATTTTCCCCCTATACATTTCCATCTATAATTGCAAATTTTAAAGAATAACTGTTGTTTCAAGAAAGTGCAAATTTTATAGATACCTGAAACCAGAATCAAACTTGGGAGAAATTCAGTTAGTTTGCACTTCCTGAAGCGGTTTGCAGATCAAAACGCAGCTAACCTTCAAAATTCACATTTCCCTGAATGCACATTTCTCCAGCCAAAATATGTGCACAAAAAATGTGTATATTAGGATCAAGTGCACATAAAATGCATTGTACTGGTGAAAATAATATGCAAAAATGCGTTACATATCCTATTAGACAAGATTTCACACGGAAATGAAATGAATACATATGAAACATTGCAGCAAAGTGCAAACGCGTTTTTGTGAAGGTTAAAAACAAGTAGACCTGCAAAACGATTCAGAAACGTGACAAATTGAACCAAAGACTGGAGACCTGAGAGACCTGCACTTTAAAATCTCTGCTTTATAGGGATCTGGTGGCAACCCGTTTTGGGCACGTGGGGCCTGCTGTCATAGGCCCTAAACCCGTCACTTTTTCTAAAGAGGTTCAGGTAAATTCTCTGATAATGAGGCCCTTGCCTAAAAACAAGTGTAGAGAAATAATGGTATTTGAATCCTGCCCAAAGAATTTTTTTCTCCAGGTTTCCTGCTCTCGTGCTGTCTCTCACAGTCAGATCATCAGCAGTGAGGGATTAAAGTCTCTCACTGTAATACTCAACCTTCTTGCTGAATGAATAACATGATTAAGGTATATGTGGAAGTGGAGTGACAGTAGCAAGTTCCATAGGTACAAACCCCCTCAGGGGCTGTGCTGCAATATACAATGATTTATTCGGCACCTATTTGCATGCAACCAATGCCTACTAAACCTGCCAAACATTTCTGTGAGGAAACTCACTAGTTGTCTTGATGGGTGAGGCAGCAGGAGTCGCTCCTGTGAGCCGAGAGCAGCTGTTTTGCTTAAACAGCTCCAAACTGGCAGTAGGAGGAGGGAGAGTGGTAGGTTCTGTACATTATGTGTAGGATAATGGCTCCCATTTGCAACCACTTTGTTTGTGGGTCTCACAAACAAAGGCGGTTGGACCCTTTCTCCGAGTTTGTAGAATTCTCTTTTCCGAATTCTCCCATACCGGTACGTGTGTGACAATTTTCCTCCAGACTTATATTATTACCACAACATCACACACACACACACACACACACACACACACACACTTATAATCTCTGGCCAGAGCAAGTCCCCACTCATGGCATTTGTGAGAGAAAAGAAGCACCATGATATGGACAGGCTTCACCCATAATTCATTTCAGAGCCACAATGTTGGAACAGAAAGGACAGCTTCGTTGAAACTGGCATAACCAGGCAGTTACTTACTTACTTACTTGCTTGTTTCCCAGGGAGTGCCCTTCTTCTCAAAGGTAATCCCATCTTCCCATCTCCCATCAAAATGTTCCTGTATGAGGAAAATTTTCTGAGGGGAAACATCTGCCCATCTACAAAGGACTTACAGGGGAGTCATCTGATTAATGTCAATGGGCAAGGAGAGTGTGATGGCCTGGGAGTCGGACTCAGACGCTGAACCTGAGCGATCCCAGCCTGCACAGGATTCACTGCCCTCAGAAACAGCAGAGCCAGGGCTGGGGCCTGGGTCGCAAGGGGACTCACCTGTGCTGGATCCTCAGGTGCAGGCTTCGGCTGAGGTTGATCTGGCTCCTAATGGGATGGAGGACTTACTGCCTACAGGTGCTCCACTCCCCACCCAGTCAGGGGAAGCTGAGGTTGCCTCTGGGTCCGGTAACCCTCCAGCTTCTCCTGAGCTGCAAAGGCTAAGGGCAGAGAGGCGAAGGGAACTAAGTTCTCGCAGGAGGAGTGCTCGCCTCCAAGCCAGGAGAGGCGAGTCACCTGGGGATCGGAGCCGCCCTTCGCCTCGGGACAGATAAAGCCGGCCAGTCCCAGTCCCAAGTTGCAGGAGCAACATCGTTGCTGGAGAGTTCTGCTTGCTCCCTGCCCGGTTGTTCTGCCTGAACTCCTGACCTGCCTCGGTTCCCTGTTTATCCTGCCGTTCCTGACCTCGCCGGACTCCTTGCCCTGGACCCTGCTCCTGTTTATTCGGACTGCCTTCACGTACCTCTGACCTCGGACCGGACTTCGACCTCGCTTCCTGGATACCCCACGGGACCAGCACAGAGAGTGCTTCTTAACAAGTGCAGAATAAACATTATATGACACTTATAAAAGTGCCACGAATCGTCATGACTGTGTTGGCATATATAGGGTAAGGAGTGGGTACATGTTTGAGTAATAGAGAGTACCCTATTTATTGACAAACATGCAACCAAGCCTTCTGACCCTTCCTTTGAGTTTCTGAGGCAAGTTTTTGTGTGACCTCATTTCAATGCGGGGTGCCGCAAACAGTTTGAGGCAAGCCATTAAAAACTGCACTAAACCACTCCCACATGCATAAAACCTATTGGCAGTTGCAAAAACTCAGCAATGTATTGGGGAAGGCCCCTGAAGACCCCAAATTGGAGAATAGTGTGTGGCTGATTGGCTGTTCCAGGACTAGGGTCTAGTGAAAAACAAGAAAACAAAGAACAGAACTCGAAGTTCCTGTGCTGCAGCTAAAACAGCTTGTTTGTCATAGTTGCAGCATGCACAATTTAAAGCTTGATATTCACTGGAATAAAATGTATTACATAGGACGAAATGGTAGCCAACTTTTCACCACCTGGGAAAACAGGTATGCCTAACTCCAAGTTCAAATTTCAGTATCCATCAATACTTCTTGCTAAAGCAAATACATTGATGGTTGGTCATCTAAATGCGCAATTGATGCTTATTCACATAATTATCCACCCACTTATCTTGCAGTGTTCAATTATAATTAAATCACCCTCTGTGATGCTCACACAAATAGCACAAATGGAATAAGCAGTCACATTCAAGCCATTCGCTACTCTTGTTTGCAAACTGCTTGATGTGAAGTTGGCGGGCTTTGACATGGACAGAACTCTTCTTTTTCGAGGCTAATACAAAGCAGAGCAGTTTGCACAGAACAAATTGCCTACCTGGTACACATTCACCTGTATTATGCTTGGCTTGATATGGACTGTACAAGATTTTCTCCAGTTAGTCCTTCTGTCTAAACTCCTGAAATCTAGAGTGCTTGATCAAAGTTGTCCCTTGGCAGAACAGCCCAACAGAATAGGTCCCAGGATATGGTCTGAAGGCACATTGTATTGCAATCTTGATTTGGTTAGATTTGGCCAGTTCCTTGATGGGAGACTACTTGGAATCCCCATGTACATCACTTTGAGTTCCATCATAAAAGAAGACCCAGTGTATAAATGCCAATAAACAAAATAAGTGGCTTCCTAGTAGAAGCAGGTCTCTTAGATTGTGACTCTTATATCCTATTGCTTTTCCCCTTTTTGCTGTTCACTTTCCTGATTTATAGTAAGTTACTGGCTCCTGTATTAAGATGCAATAAGAAATTGATAACATTTAATATATTTGTGCATACACATATTAGGAACACAAGAAAAGTCCTCCTGGATCAGACCAAAGACCTATCTTGTCTAGCATCCTGCTTCCCACAGAATCCACCCAGATGCACCCAAGAAGACCACAAACAGATCTTGAAGTCAATACTGTAGTCCACTTTTGCTATAGTCCCTAGGCAGTTGGTATTGTAGCATACTGCTTCCAAATGTGGAAGCCCCGTTATAGCTATCATGACTAAGAGACGTTGATAGACCTATACATTTGCCTAATCCAGGAGTGAGGAACCACTGGATCTGCAGGTGCTGCTGGACTACAACTCCCATCAGCCTCAGGCTAGAGATGATGGGAGTTGTAGTCCACCAATATCTGGAAGGCCACAGATTCCCCATCCCTATTTTAATACCATTTTAAAACACGTCTTGTGACAACCAATTTCGAGTCTTAATTTATGTGTTGTGTACTGCATTGTGTAGTGATATTGTTCATTATTCTATGTATTTCTTTCTGCCCTCAGTTTGGACTCATTTGCAGCTTTCTGCTGAAGCCACTAACTGCAGAGTTCTGTAAACGTCAGCCTGCTTTCGTTATGGAATTTATTTAACACTTCAAGTCTTAAACTCCACCTTTAGTTTGCCAATGGCATTTTGTCCCTGCAAAAAAAAAAAAAAAAAAGGTTTTTATTAACATTTCAAAGAAAACTTTAGAGGGGAGCTTTCGAATTATTGAGCTTGCTTTGCATGAAATTCTTTCACTGCAGACATTTTTAATCAAATTACTATTTTTTTTTATAAAAAAAGAAAAGTTGGGCAACAGGAACAAAACACTGGCAACAGTATAAGGAGAGCTGTTGAAGGATTGATGACATGTTCAATAGGGCAGCGGAAGAGGTGGCACAAGCAAATAGTAGCTTTCCTTTATGGAACAGCTGCTGATAGGCGTCTTGCATATTCACAGTCTATGGGCAATACAATCAAAGAGTGGCAACATAGTGGTATGTTTCCACAATCCTCTCCACAAAAGGACTGTGCTGGTAACATCTGTATTTGCTAAAAGAAAAAAGTTTTAGTTTTAAAAACAGCGTCTTTATGGCTGTTCGTACAAGTGACCACAGTGGTTGACATTTTACATTAATGCAGTGTGAATATATCGATATGTCCATTTGCCCAAACACACACACACGTATATAGGTGCCTCCCCACTTAGGGTTCATACATGACTGCATATACATGCAGCACCAGGAAATAATTAGATAAATCAATTTAAGGTGCAAAAACGGCCCCCCAAGAGCAGGAAAACTGCAAAAATGGTGCGAAAAGAGTGGGGGAAACTGCCTAAAGAGAAGTCTGGCCCTTCAAATGTAAACTAATATAAGCTTATGTTAACTTCATTCTAATTAATCCTTGTTCTTACCATAGGGTAAGTGATCCATTGTCATTTCTCATATGAAATGCAGACGCTACAATATTTCACCTGAAAACAGTTTAGTACTACAGCTTGTAGAGAGATAATTCCCTGTTCTCCCCTCAAGGAATGATGGTTTTACCGCACGTGTGTGTTGTTGTCAATGTTGACATGGGGATAAATGTTTGCAAGCAAACAGCAATAAAACAACACTAGTGACTTGTACGTTTTCTTTCCACGTGTTCACACGTTGTATGTCGTAGCTGAAAACCTTTGCCTGGAGATTTGATTTTTAAGGTTTCCAAACCACTTCGTCAGTTATAGCATTTCCTATGGTATTATAGGAACACTAACTTTGAGAATAAAGAGAATTTCCTGTCAGACAGCAATCATCATCTTACAGAACTGTCGTTCCCTTGACTTCTTTTCAGCAAACTGGTTAAAGAGTATTATAGTGCAGATGCCCTCATGGTTTCAGATCTAAACTCCCCATATATAAAATGGACAGCTTAAATCCCATGTGATACAGTTTGTCCTAGAATCTATCTCTGCTTTCATTTACAGCTTTCATTTTTTAAACCACTAATGTAATCACTGCTTAAAAGCATGAAAGTCTTTTCTTCAAGGAAATAATAATTTTCATTATCCAATTTTCCTTTTTAAACAAAAAACCAAAAAAAACACCCACCCTAATTGTACCATGTTTTTGACAGCTAAATAAATGGATTTTATTAAAAAGATGATTATAAACTCAGATTATTTAGTATTCCTTTTTTATTATCTACTGTTGACTCTACTGGGAACTGTGAGCTTCTTTTCTTCATTTCCAGCATTGATTCTTGCATTAGACGGTTACATTGAATAATTAATATACTTCCAGTGATTGATGATTTGCATGGCCTGAATATTAGGTTATCAATCACAGCCCACTTGTTCTAATGTAATCATATTGAAAATGTGTCAAAAGCTGTTTACCCAAGGATGACAACAGAAGCAAGCAATGCTCAAGGTGCGCCAAGCACTTCAGCAGGAAATAGCCTGGTTGAACATTCATAATGCAGAGATTATGAGTTCCTCAAATTGATGTAACAGAAGCCTGGAGCCCTTGGTGAGAGTTATCAGTTCCAATAAAAAAAGCCCTTTTTTCAGTTGGAAAATAGTCCTGATTCCTTTGCCTTTTATCAGCTGCTTAGTGACTCTGTTAGACTACAGTGGAAAGTAATTATGTTCAAAGCTGTGGAGTGGAAAGAAACTTCTTTAAATACAAAAGGCAACAGAAATGTTTTGAAGTGGGAACAATCGCTGCCATTATTTACCTACCAGTGGGACAAAAGGCCTCATAGTGGCTTCCTTCGGCTCTCTTCCTCCGGAGATCACCCACTAATGCAGAAATTCTGCACTTGAGAAAAAGTGGCTCAGTTTGTTGCTGTTTAGGTTGCCCTGATCATAGCACTTGCCTTGCAGCCCTACCTAATTGGCTATTGGGACTCTGACTGGGCGATGCTCTATCTCCATGCTGCACCCCTTACCAACTCCACTTTCCACCTTCCCTGAAGGTTTTTACTTGGCAAGAATGTGTCCTTGAACTCTGGCAATGCTTCCTTGCTTGCTTGCATGGATGGAGGGTGTGTAGAACAAAATGGCGAAAACATTCCTGAAGGCCAGTAAACACCATCTCAGTGGTCAAGATAATCCAGGAACTTATTTGCTGCAAGGATGCGCCCTCACATGTGTTTATCTGCTTTGACGCTTTGGAACCTTAGTTTTGGTTCAGTTAGTTGAGAGAGGAGAGGCTTCTCACCCCAGCCGCCTGTCAGCTAATCCCTTATCTGAAAGATGGATGGGAGTTGGGAAGGGGCCTCTAAGCCAGGGCTGAGTTAATTGGGCTATTGATGCCAGCTCACGTAGCTTGCTTAACATATTAGCACCTTGCGGACAAGTCATGGCGACCTCTCTCTGCTTTGGCGTCTAACCCAAGTCTGTAACAGCAGTGGGGCTTTGCAGGCGGTGTTATCCGTTTACCTTTTCTTATTATAAAGTCACTACGATGTTTTTGACATCCTCCTTTGATTTCCCTGCACCAAATCATTCGTGCTAGCCCTCCTTTGGGCCTGTGGACAGAGGGCAGAGGAAGGTGTGTGGGTGGAAGCTAACCTACCATACAAAGGTAAGGTTTGCATTTGTTGCTTTGGCTACTTTTGACTCTGGCCCCATGCTCCACTGGAATCTGACCCCTGGAAGATTTCTTAGTGCATAATGGCTGGTAAAGTCCCCCTCCATTCTAGAGCCATCACACGAGGGAAAGGTGTTGATTGGGTGGTGAAGCAGGTTTTCATTTGAGCTAACGCTAACCCATCCCATTTCACGATTTCTGCCATTTTCTTCTATTCCCCCACATGTTAAACCAGGAAAATATCAGTGGAGAGATATATACCTGGTAATAAACTTTGTTAGAGTTTATAAAGAGAAATGCAAAGCTCAATATCAAGTTTCTTTTTTAAAATCCAAACTAAAATGTTAATCTAAATAAAATAAAAACATAGAGAGAATCTAAATAAAATAAAAACATAGAGAGAAGGAGGGGGAGAAAAAGAGAGAGAAAGAAAGAAAGAAAGAAAGAAAGAAAGAAAGAAAGAAAGAAAAGAGGTTAAAAGAGAGAGAGAAAGTTGAGAAACTAAAGAACTTCCTATTCTTCATCAGCTATATAAAAACAATATTCACTTCATCTACCCCAACAACAACACTTTCTATAAACAAACATTACCTTAAATCCTCAAATCCACGTCATTATTTCATGTTCTTTTTCACACAAAAAGTCTATGTATCTGAGACAATGCCTTTTGTACAGAGGGTAAACTCAAGGAATAAAGCCAAAAAGATTGAAATGAATCATATACAGTGAACATTTTTATGTTTTTACTTTCTCTGTACTTTATAATAAACTTGCACTGCAGGCATAAGTTCTATGTTCCATGAGATTATATCGGGTGTAGTAACTGTAACCTGCTATAATGTTATCAGAATTTCATTGCGATTCCTGACTTTTTAGAAGGCTTTTATAGAACTTCGTGAATGTACTTTGGCTAGTGGGCTGTCTGGATTGTTGCAGGCCCTGCAGCATTTCACTTTCTGCACTGGAGTGATCATGCCGTTCAGGCTTTTGAAGCAAGTGACAGCCACTTGGAGTCTGATGTTACAGATGCCATGCTGATGTGACATTGCCCTCTTATTCCCTGCATCTTATGGAAGTCTCTCTGATTGTTGCTGGCTATTGAAATTGTTAACAGCTTCCTTAAAAAGCTGTACAGCTTTATAAAAGTTGTCTCCGTGTGTGCACGCTAGGCCCTTTTATAGCTGGGAGAGAGTAGAATTTGGCACTGTAAAGTACAGCCAGTAGACAGTAACTGCTTCATGGGAGATATTCTTTAATAATTTTTCCAACCAAAACACTGTTTATGGAATGACCAGTATAAAATGTTCTCTCGCTTCCAGATGGTAGTTTTGCAAATAGCTGCTCCAAACATTTCACAGATGTGAGATATAATGTAAATATATACCAAAACAAAAATTTCTTTAGGCACTGGTATTGTTCCATCCGTTAAATTTTGCTATACTCTAATTGTACCCCAACTACTTAATTTTAAGTAGTGAAGCTGAAATGGGCTTTGTCCTCCTTACTCTGTTCCTGAAGAATGGTCTAGAACCAGTTATCTTTAATAACAAATACTTCCTTTCTTAAAGGGAAGGCAGGTATACTTTACTAGCACTGTCTGCGATGATGAAACTCTTTCCCTTGGAGTTTCTCTGAATTTATTTCATATGAGAAGGTCCTAATTAAAAAGACTCTCATTCAATAATGATACAGTTTAAAATTTCCCAGCAGAATAATAGTTAGTTAGTTTGTGAATAGCAGCCTTGTACCTGGTGTTGCTTGAGAATTTTAAGAAACAAAAAGAAAATCAGTGCAGTTTTGAAACCAGTGGTTAACAGCAGTACAGTTTGGAAAGTTTCAGTCTTCCATGTTGATTCTAAAAGACATTGATGGAAACTTGCTGTTTGATCTCATGAACCATCACACCAATTTGATTATGGTACCTTAAGTTGTATTTGAATGCACAAACAAACAATCTTCCAAAATACATAGTAGATGGACAATAAGGCACAAAGAGGACAGCTATACCATACTTTCATAATGTAGCGAGCTGTTAGGCCCATTTAATTCAATATGTGCTATATAGGGGAGAACCCAGAAAGTACAGCAAAGGAGAATCCTTGTAATAGGACACGTGACCCTGAAGGTTATCTTTGACTCACATACCTCAGATTCACATTTTCCCTCTCACATATTACAAAGATGTACATCTGTGACTGATTTTGGCAGCTTCTCTACAAGCATTTTCAAAATGACAGCAAGGAACCATGAAGACCTTCATGCTAAACCATGGCTTATCGCTACATGATCAAGCCTTGCCTCCTCCTGGGCCTGTGTGCTCCGCTCTCTCATCTTGTCCTCCTGCTAGCTTGAAGGATGGAGTTTGGAAACAACTGCTTTCCTTTAACTTATTGTTGCATCCAAACCATGGACAGCTGCTTAACCCTAACTATGGTTAGTTTCAATCAATCCAGCTTCAAACCATTGCTTATGGTTTGAACATGCTCCGTGTTTCAAGTGGAGTTCAATTTTTCTCAGTTTCTGGAGCATCCTTTACTAATAGGTGGTGTTCACAGAGCTTCTAACTCTGTAAGTGGAATAAAATAGCTGTTGGTCTCGAGATTAAACAGCGGTTGGTTGTACTCTGAGCTTGGCTTCACACCAGTTTGGTTGTGATGTAGTTGGTTTCATTCTTCTTGTAACTCCCTTGAGTTATTTTCCTGATTTACACTGATGGCAACAGCCCTGTGACTGATAGGAAGGAGTTTATAGTATATAAACCCTCCATCTTCCACCCCCTCTTAACTTCTTCTTATTTGTTCATAGCTGTTCATTCATGGTTAGGGAAAATTAGTGGTGAAGCATATGTGTTTTGTTCCTCTCTTGCGATTTCTTTCCCCTTCTCCCTTATGAGTCAACATGGCTTATGCTCAATTAGTTCCATCATTAAAGAGCTTCTCATCTCCCCTTCCCTTCCCCAACCTCATCTGTTCTCATGTAGGATGACAAGCATTTCTGAATGTGCTGCTAACTATGTATGGACAAAAGCCAGAACGTGCTTCATTTGTGGGGGGTCTATTAAAATAAAACACAAAGGCTGTTTCTTCTGTGCCACAGGATGTGTTTGTGTGCAAGGTTTTCTTGCTGAAATCCCTAGGAAAATTGTCACCATCATATTTCCAAATTAACCGCAATTGGACTGGGGTAAATCACAGTTTTTTTGATGTCCCTACACACCAAGAATGGATTCTTTGAAAAAGCATACAAATCAATATGATGCACAGTGAACAGGTGTGTGTATGTGTGTGTTCATGATTTAATTCTTTAAGTTTATTACTATTTTACCTGAATGATTAAGAAAGTTTGATTCTTTTTTTAAAAAGAGCACCTCCATTCTTAGCCATAAATGACATGTTCATCCATGTTTATACTGGTAAGCATGCGATCACCCTCTGCAGTCAAGCTAGCAACATACTGGAACATCAATGCTCTGAAGGAATAGGAGGGTAAAAGAAAAAAACAACAACCCGGAATATTTTTTCATCAGAATTGTACAGCTTTCTGGTCAGTTTATATATTTAACATTTTTTTTAAAGTATATCAACTGGGGTATTGCTCTAGAGTAATGAGACTAACCCCCTCTCAAAGAAGCTGTTTAGATCTTACTGAGAGATTAGAAAGAAACATTTAGAGTTTTTAAAAAAGTATATGTATATATATTTTAGCACTGCTATGACAGGAGAAGGTTAGATATGTGAGTTATATTGAAACACTCTTTCAGTCGACAAGGTCACTTGTGGCAATAATCTGCTCATTAGAGTTGTAATCCATCACTCAAGTAATATCAATTTAGTGCCAGGGTTTTAATGCAGGTTGTACTAATCATTAACGGCAGTTTGTCAACTGCATAATTCACAAGGGATTGTGGGTATGCATGATTTAGCAGGTGACCCTTGACTTCTGCTGAGTAAGAAGCCAGCCTCAGAGGCAAAATCAAAAGGGACAATAAGCAGCGTTCACTCATGAACAATTATTATGCTTAATAGCATGACTGTCATTTTGGAGGGAAGGTGCATGTGTGTAGAAATTGTATATAATAGACTGAAATTCATTCACAACTTGGCTTTACACGTACACACACACACACACAAGCACACAGAATATGGCAGTTGCTAAATCAAACCTGCATTTCCCACTCACCACTCAGTCAAATTTTTCGCTTACTGAGAGAAACCCATCCCCATCCTAAACACCCAGCAAGATTTGCACAACAGGCTTATTTATTCACCATTGCTGAAAATTCAGGTCGATTCTGTAGCTATAGAAGGTGCCAAGTGCTGCGATTGACCTGTGACTGTCACAGGTGAAAAGCATTAGTTAGGAAAGTCGGCATTAGTGTCAAACTGGTAGAGGATTTCCCCTCAGGCTGTTAATTCATTTGGAGGGAAGAGGAGAATAACCTGAAGTGAATTTCTGTGCCCACCTGAAATCTACTCACAGAGTTAAATGCATAGTTTGATTTACCAATCATTATAAATGTAGTATAGCATCATATTCTCTATTTCAACTGGGGGGGGGGGAGAGGAATCCATCTTTGGAAGTGATGGGGTGTCTTGTCTCACTGTGCACATTTGCGAAAAGGATAATCCCCTTGCTATCCGGCAGTCAGTAGTACCAGTCAACTGCCCTGTTGCAATTAAGGAACTTTTAAAATGATAACTAACTCAACATTAACTTTGCCTGAATGTTTAAAATTTAAAACAAAGAGATCGGTAATCATTTTTTGTGTTTATAAGGGGTGTGTGTGAAATAAATAATTCACTTGAAGGGACCAAAGTGGCAAAACAGCTTGCAGACTTAACACTGCTCCTTGAGAATATCTCTTTATATAGAGGTGAAATCCAAAGTGTATGTTTTTGGAGCTCGCCTTCTGTGGATTCTGGACCTAGAAGTGCTGCCTTTGTGCCATACGACAGGTGAACTCTACAAACTCACTAGGAAGCTAATATCAGTCCATTCAAAGAGGACATAATTAATATGATCTTCTGCTGAAGCTCTTCTCTAGTTGTCTTCTCTGTTGTCAATGGGTTATTCAACCACAAGGGAGAGCTTTTTCAGTAGTGCCGTCCAGCAACAGCCAGACCCAGTAGGGCAATGCTGTGGAGCCAGTCCCCTGACAATAGCATTTCAGGTATTTACGATACTAGGAGCAAGGCAGGGTGGTGGTGAGACTCAGGTCCTGTAGGTGCACTGGCGCACTATAGTTGCTCAGGGCCTTAAACATCATTAATACTGACACCTTGAACTGGGCTCGGTAGCATATAGTTAGACACCTTAGAACAGGCATCCCCAAACTGTGGCCCTCCAGATGTTTTGGCCTACAACTCCCATGATCTCTAGCTAACAGGACCAGTGGTCAGGGATGATGGGGATTGTAGTCCAAAACATCTGGAGGGCCAAAGTTTGGGGATGGCTGCCTTAGAACCTGGGTTTTGCAGGTCTTTTTAACTGAACCGGTCAAAACTGCAGCAGCCAAGCCCAATCAACATGGGCTTGATCAATAGGGTTGGGCACAGAGGACCACATGCAGAATGTAGAAAGACTATCACAGCACATCGCCCACAAGCAGCACACTGCTTAGTATGTGTCCTGATTTTCAGAAGGCTGAAAGATCATGATAGCCCTAAGAAGGGAGAGCAAGGGGGTCTTGAAGTTGCCCATCAACAGTTAGCACCTTACTGATGCTTGGACATCAGGCTAAGCAGGCACTCTGGCCAGCAGGTCACAATCTTCCTCTCTATGGTGAAATGTGTTGTATTTCAGTTTGATTATAATAATCTATTGCTTATTTTACATCTTTAAAATAAGCATATGCAAATTTCTGTCCTCTTTTTTTGATGACGCTTATGTGGCCATCCTAACATTGTCCCTGCCTCCCATCTTTTCTCACCTCACCCATTGTCAGGCTCAAATGAGCTCCTATATAATACCAGGAGAAGCCATCATTGCCTTGTAACCATGCCTTCTTTGTACTGTGAAACCAGTAAAAGAAGTGTAGTTAATTAAATCCACGGAGTGTCTCTAGATTTAGAGCAATCTTTACAGTGAAAATAGAATTTAGGGCTCCTTGGATGTAATTTCTTGTTAAAACTTGTTTATCTATCTCACTTTCATCTTGGTGGATAAAAACTGGCACTGCTTCTCTGTGTTACTCTGGGTACCTTTCATTAGTCTCTTTCTGTTTGGAAGAAAAATTGGAGCCTCTGGTTAAAATAAACCCTGATCTTCTGAAGAGACATACCCATGGTGTTTTGTTCTATCAGAATGTTGCCTTAGTATTCTCTTGGGCAGTTATGTGTAGCTTGAACTGATGATTCATTAATTAGCACTAATTACAGATTTGATTATTAATTTATCTGATTGTAGATTCATCTCCCTTTTTATTCATAACCTGAATATTCATAGCTGAAATTACACACACATACACACCAAGGAGTATTTCTTATACCTAAAAAAGGGAAGATGTATAGAATCCAATATGGAGTCCGTAGAGCCCAATATGGAGTCTGCGTGTCTGTCTAATCAGGAAAGCTGGCATAGAAGGGCAAGTTACTAATTGTTGAGGGGTTTTATTGTGAGCCTTGAGTAGACCCCCAAATTTTGCTCCTCCCAACTAAGAATTGCACTAGCGCAGAAAATCTTGGCGGCCCTGAAACTGATATAGGATTAGATAACATATATAGTACTGGAGAGCTCTGGCTAGATTATGGGCCTCCCATATGAATTCATCCTGTCATTAAGATCTTCTGCTAAGGCTCTGCTCTGGTGCTCCCAACTTCTGAGGTGAGTTGGGAAGCCAATGGGAATGTGGTGGCACCCAGACTTTGGAATACACATTTATTTGGTACCGGCATTAAGTGCCAACAAAAAACTTTGTGATTACCTTATTGGTTTACTGCTGCAGACTGGCAATATTGTTGCTTTTATTCTTGTTGGTATTGTACGGATTGTTTTAACTGGTTGTGTTGAGCCATCTTAGGGACTGATATCAGTGGGAAAGGTGCGCTATAAATATTACGTTTCAATAAACAAACAATATTCACCTCGTCCAACTTTCTGAACTAAACAAAAAACTATGACACTTGGATATTAACCATCCAAGCCAAATAGGATTTCAGCAGTTGGAGGAAGCAGGTTTTGCCTCCTTTGCCTGATCCTAAAACGAAGCTGTTTCCTTCTGCCCTCAGCTGAAGGAACCCTATATTTCAGGTACTAGTTTCATGTCTCTCCTGAGACTGTGAAAAGTCACAGCCCACCTTTTCACCTATCAATCTGAAAACATGCCAAATTGTTTCCTGCCAAAAAAGGAAACATTGCATTATTTGATTTCAGTAACAGTGAACAATATATTACACAGTTCTTGGTGTCCATTTTGCAATCCTGTCAGAGCAGGTGGCCCTATCATGCCTCTCACCTGCTAGTGCTGATGCATAAAGAAATACTGGATATGCCTTAGAAGGTATCTTACTACAAGGGCTGTAGCTCAGTGGCCATCACCCGCTAAACATGTGGAAGGTGCCCAGTTCAATCCCCAGCATCTCCAGATAGGGCTGAAGTCCTGGAAATCTGCCAGTCAAAACCTGGCTAGATGGACCCAATGGTCTTCTGACTTGGCCTAAGGCAGCTTATTGTGTTCCTAAGTGTTTTTGTATACGTCTGTGTTAAATGTGTTCTTTGAGAACCTTTTGTTGTGGGACAGCTAATAAATATAGTAAAAGACTAAAGTATGGCAGCCCAGAGTGCCAAGACCACATGGGAAGATCTGTAATGACCTCCTGTTTGGTCCAGTGCCCCGAGTTTTTGAATTTCTTTATCTACCAAGTTCCCCAGATGTGCAGAGCAGGAAATAGGTAACTTGTCTGTGGTTTTGAGGTTCTGAAGCAGAGAGAGAAGATCATAACACTTTAACAGCCAGCTAAAACAAGGAATGTTTTATATTTTCAATGCTAATAAGCATACGTTTTTCTTCACATGGCAGCCATAAAACTGTCACGATGCTAGTGGTACGTCTTTGTTCTTTACTCTGCTTATGTTAATCAAAGACAACAGTGGTCTATTTTTGAGTTTAATACTGTAACAAAAGGATTGGTATTAGCGGTCATCATTACGAGTGACTCCTGGACATGTGGAAATAATTTCCAAAGTGTTTCTGAACACCGGTGGAGAATTTTGGCCTGACTCTTGCATAGAATGGAATGCACCACAAAAGTGAAATGGTAAATTCACTAATCATTCTGGTTTGGGGGCAGGGCATGGAAATCCTAGGAATAAAATGTATCTTGTAATAGGTCGATTATTAAGTCCTAATAATCCACACTCACCCTCATTTTCTTCATCCTTTTCCAGCAAAGGGTATAGCGAAAAGCAGTTGAAAAACTGGTCACAATGTCAGTTGGCTGCATTGGAATGCCCTTGCTTGCTTTACTTCCTTGAGGAAATTAATCCATGTCAGAAAACTGGTCTCATGCTTCAGCTGTTTAACTTTACATAACCAAAATTTTTATTTTTATTTTTTTAAAGAAAAGGTTGGAAAGTCTTCCGCTGAAATAGTATTTTTCTCCTCATTAAGGGACCTACCAAGGCTTGGTAGCTATTTGGAAACTGAATTATATATGTTATAAATTTAGACACCAGTTTTCCAGTGAGAAATACCACCCAAAACTTTTTTTATTATCAGTCAAGCAGTCTTCATTTATTCAGCGAGGCAGTCTGTTTGCATTGGCGGGCACTTCTGTGCTTTGCTCCTGCAGAACAAATCATACATTTTATGCATTCTTTCCTAAGCTCAAAGAAAGACACAACAAGTTAAATAACTTTTTGTTCCAATGCAAGTTATATGATCAGCCTGATTAATTTAAAGCTTTGACTCCGCGTCACCCAATGGGATTCGAGACACACTGTTTTCAAGGGGGAAAGAACCACAGCTACGGTCTAAAAGATTTGGTTGGAGATAATGGGCCAGTATGAAATGTTGCAAGATTTTATATTCATCGTAGTACCTGCATCAAACATGGCTGGTTATTGTGCCCTGCATAATGTGTCTGTGTACTGAGGTTGCCCACTGGGCGATAGGCAGGTGCTACAGTTGGTACAAGGGAAGAAGGGCCATAGCTCAGGGGCAGAACATCTGCTTTGCATGCAGAAGGTCCCAGGTTCAATCCCAGGCATCTCCAGGTGGGGCTGGAAAGGTTTTCTGCCTGAAACCCTAGAGAGCTGCTGCCAGTCAGGGTGGTAGACAATATTGAATTAGATTGACCGTTGGTCTGACTTGGCACAAGGCAGCGCCCTGTGTTCCTAAACGGTGCAGGGATGATCCACTGCTCAGTGTTAGAACATCATTTAAGGTGGCTACCCCCTGCCTTGTAGAACAGCAGTCCTGTTGAGACACAACAGGAACCCACTAGCTGCACTTTCCAGGGGGGGAAGAAACCTGAAGGGGAAATCCAGATTAAATGTTAAAAAAAGAGTGGGAGCTGGCATTTTGATTACATCATTTTTTATTTGTATTTATTCAACAAGATTTATATACCACTTAATCAAAAAAGTGGTGCACATAAAATCATAGGATTGTACGGTTGGAAGGGACCACAAGAGTCATCTAGTCCAACCCCCTGCAATGCAGGAATCTTTTGCCCAACATGGGGCTCAAACTCACAACCCTGAGATTAAGTGGTTCAAATATTCATGGAAAATAGAAATAATGATGCTGTGTGGACTCTACAGATAACTTGTGCAGCATGTGCAGCACCACAATAAACTTCCATCTGGAAGCACCCCATGTTCTCTCTAGGTGTTGCAGTTCCTGTTGTCTCTGTGGTAAGGTGGGGGAGGAAGTCCCCAAATGATATGTAAATTATATGTGAGTGAACACTCATACCTGGCTATAAAGGACCACTACTGTCGAGAAAGCGACCTTTGAATTTACCATGGTTAATAAGCAAAGAAAAGGGGGTTGTCATTGGAAGATTTTTATTTGCAAAGTGGTGCAAGTTCCCTGACCAATGGTCTGTCATGTGGAAAAATAGGATCTCAAATCTGGTGCTTAAAATAATTAAACACAAGTAGGATTATTAGAAAGCTCTGTGCCTACAAAAAAAATAACCAAGCCTAGAGAAGGATTTTGCTGAAGTGCTCTTAGAAGGGGCATTCAGGTGGATTTAATTTCTAATTAGTATTAATTCAACTCTTGATAAACCGCTTCCATGTGCATTGCATTTTATATTTGTCTCTGTATCAGAAGGGGAAGACAAACTAAAAAGAGAGAGGGACTTTTTTAAATGATAATACCTGAAAAGTGTTTTTCAACAAACCCATACATCATTGTCAAGTGAAAAGATTAAACTTTATTGTTTCTTTTTGAACCAAGAACTCAAGGTGAGTGGAAATGTCTTGAAATGCAAAGTAGTTTCGCAGATAAAGTAAAATGGAGATGAAAACAGACAATAAAAAGACATTGGCTGTAATAGAGGAAACAGCCAAGAAGTTTACTCTTTTCAACTCTAGTCCAGAAGTTTTTATTCTATTCATTTTTTTTAATACTAATAATGATCATATTTAAGTGTTGCAATTACATCTTTTTTAGCAAAAGCAAAAAATGTTTCACATTAAGAATGGCACCAAAATAATTCTTGTGTGTAATACGAAACGTTAGTTATGTGCTGCAGCGGCTGCCAAAATAAACTACAACTTTCATTTAAAATATCAGGAAACTCCATTTAAGATGGTAGTTATACACCCGTTGAGGATACCATGTATATTATTTTTTCTCAGCATTAATCAAGTCTATTAGCAACAAAACTGCAGTTGATTCATACTGTCACATTTGTTTGGAAGTAATGGGTGTCAGGGTCAAATGGCTGCACCACAATGTTTGGAAATTATTTCTTCCTTCAAATATTTCTGTTATTTTTACTGCTGCCCCCCCTTTCTGCAGCCAACTGTTGCACCTATCTTCCGTTGAAGTTACTATGTAATACCATGATGAGTTTGGAATGGGTAGGTTTAAGAATGGTGGCCAATAATGTACCGTAACTTCCTCAGCATGTATTGAATATTTACTTAAGTCCATTCAGCTTTACAGATCGTTCCCCAATGAAGATTCCATTTTCTTGTCAAACTCTACTACTCAAGAACAGGAATATTTTATCTGCATATAATTAGTACCTAACTATTCGGTCCCAGCTCCTGCCCACCTAGCAGTTCGAAAGCACGTTAAAGTGCAAGTAGATAAATAGGGACCGCTCCAGCGGGAAGGTAAACGGCGTCTCCGTGCGCTGCTCTGGTTCGCCAGAAGCAGCTTTGTCATGCTGGCCACATGACCCGGAGGCTGTCTTCGGACAAACGCCGGCTCCCTCGGCCTATAGAGCGAGATGAGCACGCAACCCCAGAGTCGGACACGACTGGACCTGATGGTCAGGGGTCCCTTTACCTTTACCTATTCTCCTTGATGCCTGATCTTGGTTATTTTCGTTTTACTACCAGTGGACAGAGAGACCCCAGAAACGCACATAGAGATGGAAGCCACCAATTTGTGCAATCTCTTCAATGCACAGACTTCTACTACTGCTACCAAATGTTTAGTAATTTACCAATAAATACATTGCATACAGGAATAAATTTGCAAATGCCATGTTTCTCTCAGTATAGGGAAAGGTCTGTTCTAAAGATAACTTGAATTAAACACACTCTCACCAACTATATTAATAATTCCACATACCTTCATTGCCTGCTTTACAAATAACACTAAACGTACGTGGGAAAATCAGGAATTGGGCAGATGAATATTAACAAGAAGCAGCTATAAAGGTGCAAAGGAAATGAGGGAAACAATGGAGAAGGGGAATAATAATAATAATAATAATAATAATAATAATAATTGTACCCCACCCATCTGACTAGACAGCCCCAGCTACTTTGGGCGGCTTCCAACATACACAACATCATAATAAAACATTACACAGTAAAAAGCTTCCCTATACAGGGCTGCCTTCAGATGACTTCTGAAGATTATATAGTTAATTATCTCCTTGACATCTGATGGGAGGGCGCTCCACAGGGTGGGTGCTGCTACTGAGAAAAACACAAACAAGCTCCATTAGCTCTTTTCCACCCTTAACATGCTTTCACTACACACTTTGATGGTTGTGTGCTACCTCTAGTATCAAAATACTAGTTGCTGGGAATCACAATTGGGAAGAGCCCTGCTGCACTCCTAGCTTGCTTAGAGGCTTCCTGTGGGCATCTGATTGACCACTGTGAGAACAGGATGCTGAACTAGGTGAACCTTTGTTCAGACCCAGCAGGGGTTTTCTTTCATTCTAAGCCCCTTTGACTTTAATAAGAGATCTATATCCATTTTAAATTACTATTTTGGGGGAAAAATCCATTGATTTCAGTGACATCATAATCTAAATAAGGGTAATTTGATAGGTCGACATGTGCTTGTTCATCACACAAATGATTAAATCCATAAGTGGTAGCAATGAACCTCTTGATGAATAGTAATCCAGTGGTTTCACATTGGCCACCTTAAGGTCATTCTTAGAATATTCTTAGAGGTTGGAAGGTCCCTCTCCACCCTCCATGGGTTTTTGAATATTTCCACTTCTGGTTTCAGATTTATGTCATTTATTCTGTTGTGTATAGACTGGTCTGTTTGTTCTTTGTAGGATGCAGAAGGGTTGGCAGGTGATGGAATCAGATATCGTGGACAATATATCTCCTGTGTAATAGCATTGCCATGTCTTGGGTGGGACACCTGCGCTGTCTTAGAAACAGCCTCCCAAGCACAAGGAGATATGGACCCAGACCAAGATGCCAACTGTCTACTTTACTATACTTTTATATCATGGAATGAAAACTCAGACACAAAGCTTTTCAATTAAGAGGCTGAGAATAATAAGAACATCACATGGGAGCAGTTCACAGAAAGATTAGTGCACATTGTCCCATTGAAATCAACATGACTGAAGTGCTTAGCTATATGATTAGATTCCATAAATTTCAATAGCACTATTAACTTTCTCTGGATTACGGCGCCTTGGTAGCAATTGCATCCGCTGCAATACAGGGGGACATGCATCATGGTGCAGATTGCACAGGCAGTGCATCCAACAGAAAATGATGTGAACTGGATGTTATGGAATTAAGAACAAATCCGTGGCTGGAAATTGCTGCTGGTGTATTGTGTCCTCCCGGATCGATTCTTAAATGGGTGTTCCACATTGCTGTGGCTATGCCATCTGCTTTCAGAAACGAATACTACATTTTAGAAAAGAGACCCATTGTGTTTTTAATGCCTCTGAAATAAACTGAGCAAAATTAAGGACATGAAATGAAAACAATTTTATGCGCGTTCATGGCATTTCAGTCACAGAGACTTCAAACATCATTGCAAAGACAGCCCTGTTTCATCTGCCTTCCCTCTAATTGCAGTATGATATGACAAGGCAAAGGCAGAAGAACCAGTTTACTCAACCCGTTTACAAGGGTCTTGCCTCTTCAGGAAGATAACCGCAAAATCCTCACGCTCCTGTCTGGAAATAACACGACTGGAACTGATTGGTATGATAATGTCATTGTTCCCAGAGATAGAGTAATAAGCTTCACTTTACCCTGTCGTATCTCACTCGCCACCATCTGTAGGAGTGATCTAAATTCTTTCTTAATTGGGATAAGGGATTGAGGGTCAGTCTATACTCTTAAACCCCATTCAAGACTAGAGGAAGCTGATAACATCTGCAATTCTTATTAAAATCATTAAGAACAGGGAGTTTTGCTCTGTTTTTAATATGAGGACGCTTATATTGTACACGCAGTGTACAAATATACCTACCACATACACATTTATGAGCTCAGGGAACAAATATATAGACAGTATCAGATATAACAGTCTCTGGAAACTAGCACCACCCATAACATATGCTATTCAGGTATTCTCTCGTGCAAAATATAAACCATATTTTGTGTCCAAATTCTGCACTAAGGGAAAACAATTACGGCAATTTTAAAACATCCAAATTATGCTAATGCTAAACAGGGCTGTCACCCAATTGAAGATTTCTTAGCTGATTAATCATACAAATATTATTCGATTAGGCTGCAATCCTATGCACACTTACCTGGGAATAAGTAAGCCCCATTGAACACATCGGCATCAACAGGATAATAAAATGTTACTGACCATCACAATGTTCTCATATTGGGTTTGTTTCCCAGGAAAGACATGAAAAGCAAAATTTATGTTTCCTGTTTTTCTAGACTGCCCTTCATCCCAGGGGATCTCAGGGAGGTGCACAAAATGTATCATCTAGAAAATCATTTGAAGCTAGTATTGCAGCTTAAGTCTATGCCTATCGACTCACAGCAGTAAACCCCATAGGGCCTACTCTCGGGTAGGTGGAAGTGCTGCAGTAAGATCCCCGCTTACCTGATAGCCAGCTCCACTGAACTCAATGGGGCATAATCTGAGTAGACATGTATTCCACTGTGTACCTTTTTCTTCCTTCCTGTTCTAAAGGGGTATTTATTTATGTGTATTTGTATTTATAAGAACATTTATAAACCACCAACTCATTAAAAAATATCAACGTGGTGTACTACAAAACCATAAAATTATAAAACTGTAAAATACAGAACAAATGACCAACATTGAATCAGATCAATTCTCTTAATAATAATAATAATAATAAAACTTGGTGAAACAAACACAATTTCAGCAGGCAGGAAAATATCAGGATTGGAGGTGCCTTTCTGATTCCCATAGCCAAAGAGTTCTGAATGACTGCTGCCATTATGATAAAAGTCCACATAGAAATTAAACAAATATAAGTTGGTTGTGGGGCAGTCAGGAGGGCTTCTCCTGATGATTGTAATGATCTGGGTCAGCATATAAGGGACAAGATGGTCCTTCAGGCAACATGGTCCAAAGCCATTCTGGGCTTTGCACACTAACAGCAATACCCTGAACTTTGCTCAGTAATGTACTGGCAGCTGGTGCAGGGCTTTCAGACTGTAATATCTTTCTGTGATTTTATTATTAATGATATAATCAAAAAATTGCTTCTGCATTTGATTTAGATTTGTGGCATTCATCCTTATTTCATTTTGCAGGCTGCGTTGTGGAAAAGGCATTAAAATGTTTTAAATTAATAAATATTATTTAAAGCATCAGCTGGAGCCTGGAGCACCAGCTAGCTGCGGAAATTGTAGCTACGCAAAGGAACTTGCTTGTATTTCTGATGCATTCCCCCCCCCCATTTTGAGGATCAATAACCTTATCCAGTTATTGCATTCCTCATGCCACTTTCCCCGCAATGAGCTCAGGGTGGCATTCAGATGGTCCCTGGGTGTTTTCCCATCCCTGTGTTTTGCAGGATCAGACCTGCTTGATTTCGTTAGTAGGTTTCTTGTGCTTTCATACTGTCGTGTGGCTCTTACTGTTATGCGTGACTCCATTTGTGTTAGGTTCTGTGCACGTGTGTGCCCATCTTTGCACACCTGTGCATGGATCACCGTGTGACAGTAAGACCATCTTCACAAGTGGCACCTGGGCTGCACTCTTAAACCTCCCCCAATGTCAAAAATGTAAACTCAGTTTTTAAACAGCCCCTCCCTGCATCACATTAACCATAAACGTAATTAATTAAAGCAGTTATCTTTTCACTGGTGAAAATGTTCTAACCCAGAGAGCAGGGCAAGACACTGTATGAGCTTAGAGGTGGAACATGTGAGGCAGTAACAAAGAGAGCACTTTTGCCGATATGCAGAGTGCTTTTCCCACTTCAGACCCAATCCTGACATATCTGAGATGCATAAAGAAAAGTTTGGTGTCTTTGGGTTCAACTGGGAAAGAACCTGAGAGAGTCAGCATAGTTATCACAAGCTAGATGGACCCAATGGTCTAAGGTCCAATGGCATAAGGTGACTATCTATGACCCTAAGATGAATGTCTAAGCCATGGGTCGCGACCCTGAGGTAAATTTGATTCCTGGATCTGGAACAGTAGCAGGAGGTTCAACAAGATTCCATTCAAGACAGACCTCCTCTGTCTTCAGTGCAGAAATGAATGTTTCATCAATGGTTCTATCTGCATCATAGGTTTAACATACATTTTAAAGCACATGGTTCCCCCCCAAAAAAGAATCATGGGAACTGTAGTTCCAGGCACCCTTAACAAAACTATAGCCGTGTGCTTTAAATGTCTTCTGTATTAGCAGTGTGTTCTTAGTACTAACTTAACTCTTCTCTTTGTGCAGCAATTGAAAGCAAGAAATATTGAGTTGGCCCTTCCATGAATCTAAGTAGATGATGGCATGGTTCTCCATAGGAAAAAATAATGCAACACACACATTATTATTAATAGAACGTACAATATCATGATTTGGACCTGAGCTGTGCTGCCATCTGCTCCTTATTTAAAGTGTTGCCTGTCTATTCCTGATGTCACTGCGATCAATGACAGTTTTGTCTTGGAGAACCCTGGGCTTTGACAGATAATGTTACTTGGAGATTAATGCTAATTGGGAAATGGCAACATTTAGGATCCAGTTAATAATATTTGGCCAGATGTAATTAAAAAATAATCTGGACCTCAAGGATTTGCCAGGGCAACACAACACTTATTTAAGCAATAACATAACCTATAGCCCTGAGGGATTTAAAAAATGATTTAACTGTGGTTGGCTGACGGTTACAATGGTAATGGTGTATTTGAAAGAGTCACGTGACCCTGTGTGGCTAACACTTTTGCACTGCATGAGCTTAATTTATCTGAGTAGTCCCATTGACTTTTATAGGCCATTTGTGTAAGTAGTTCTGTTCCCAAGCAAATAAAATATCAGCAGATTTGGGCCTCAAGCCAGAAGAGCTTGGCTGGGCTCTTGCATGATATTTACAGAATGCCATCCAAAGCAAAAATGAAACAGCTTTCATATTTTAGCTTCATCAATCAAAAGCTTCTGTATGCGGCATAATAAAGAGCATTTGGCAGGAAAGAAGCAAAGCTAGCTTTAGAGGGGGGGGGGAATACAACCAATGCTTTAAGGAGAGCAAAGCAGGGATTTTTTTTTGTGCCTAGACAAAACTGTTCAAAGCTCTGTGAATTACACACAAGCAACTGACAACTTTACTTAGCTATTCCATCTTTTAAGGACAAATCTGCACGCTAGGAACTTTCAATGCTATTTTAGTTATCCATTTAATCCACCCATTCATTTAGCAGGAATGGTAATTACGGGAAAATTACTGCCAAACTATGATGTGCAATTAAAATTCAGGCTGTTTTGTGTGATGCAAAATCCCCCTCCTTCCTCTCTCCCCCCCCCCCATCATCTTACAAATCCTCTGATAGAAAGTTTGTGTGGTTTTCTTTTCTCATTCTCTCTCTTTTTTAAACAGGGCTTATAATAATAAGCCATCTGGCTTACTTAAACATGAAAGATTAAAATGATATACAGTATGAAGGCTTCCTATTCAATTGCTAATGTCCAAGAACTCAACTCCAGTGGTGAAAGCTGTCATTTGGGGAATGGGGGGTGGGAAGAGGTAATTAAAAGATTTCCTTGCAGAGATGGATCCTGGAGCAAGAGACTGGCATATACAACAAGCAAAACTAATTTTTTTTTTTCTTCAAAAGAGGACAGTGCTGGCCAATTGCCTCGCCAGCTAATCTTCTGTATCCTTTACTTCGCTAACAACTGCTTGAGTGAGACTGAAAGGTGGGCAGGTGACTAATAAGACAAAGGCAAGTAAACCTTGCTTTGTTTAGCATATCTAGACGGCAAATGTTTCATTGCATCGGATCTGGAGCATGATTAAATGTTGGTAGCAGTGGGGAAATCAGTTAGATTAAAAAAAAAGTAATGTACGTTTCAGATGAAATTGAAAAAGAAGGTGGGAACCTTTCAGAAATCTAAGCGTACAATGAGAAATCTACATACAGAATTGATTTTGTTCGAGGGAAAGTTTGATTTCAAAGCTGAATAGAAAAATGCCTGTGAGGCTTGGTTTTTTTAAAAAATTGAATCAAACTCTGACCTCACTGTTGTTTCGAGACTGAAGGAGGCAAGGAATTTGTGTGCCCTTCACAGTATGTTCTCCTTTAAATACACAGATTTACAAATTGCTGAATTTTTCAGGCTGAGAGGAGAACGCGAATCCCTTATCTCCTTCAACCTAAAGACAGCACACAATCACCCTATTGAACATGCTGCCAAAGGATACTGCAGTGTTAATATAAATGGCTTTCAGCAGGGATGAGATGAATATGTGGAGGACAGATCTTCCAGTGGATAGATCTGCTTGTACCCATGGTCAGAGGTGGCCAACTCCCAAGAGACTGTGATCTACTAACAGAGTTAAAACTGGCAGTGATTTACCCCCTTTTTGGGGGTTCAGATCAAAGTTATTGAGCTTTTTTAGGAAGGAGGAAGGCCCCTTTTTTGGGGGTGCAAGGCAAAAATGTTGAACTTTTTTTTAGGGGACCCAAACTTGTTGAGCTTCATTGGGGGGAGCCAGTGGTCTGCCAGTGATCTACCACAGACGTCCAGTGATCTACCTGTTGGACGTGCCTGGTATAGGTGAAGGCATCTTTCTATACATAGTATACATCTGATAAGGGCATGTCTCCCTAAATTATGAATGGTTGCTTCCTGAAAGGGCTGCAGAATTCTTAGCAGATCCATAAAGCTAATTTTTCTGAACATATTTGTGGTAAATTACCATTTCAGATCAACTGAAAGCCTGCAGTGTGTAGCTGTGTTTCAGATGCTGAGGGTTGACAATAGAGGGTGGAAATTACCATCTTGCATTGCTTGTAAACAAGGTCCAAGCAATGTGGGAAGGAGACACTTTACGAGGGTCCAGGCCAGACTGGGCTACAGATTTCGATACCACAAAAAAACACACCCAAGACTAGATTTGACTTGAGAGACAGAAGTGGATATTGGGAAAGTGTTTGTATGGGAAGCTTTGGGACTGTGACTTGTGTCTGAGAAACACATCCCCCATCACTCGCGTGAGGAGAGAATGGAGATGAGATCGCTGTCCTCTCTCTTAAACCCCAGCTGCTATTCCTGGGAGCTGAATGTCTACATGAATAGGCTCCCGCCTGCTCTCCACCACTGCTCACATCATGGCTGTGAGGATAAAATGGGAAGGTGGAACACCACTCCTTGAAAGGTCATATAGACCATTTGGGTCTCTAAGACTATTGGATTTTGTTTTATGTGGTCTTGAGCACATAAAACATACCGAGCATCCGAATAAATAAAACTAAATCCCACTGGGTTTGCATTCGTTTTTAAAGAACAGGTTCAGAGTTTTTGAATTCCCTTTATATATGATTGTGTCTATCCTTCTTCTATTCAAGGAGGGTGTCCAGAGCAGCTTGCAGATTCTGAAAGAAACTGAAATCACAACAACAACTGCAGCAAGGCAACATAATTTTACAACATTCTTTCGAGGGGCTCTGTTCTCGTGCAGCACTCAGTCGCTGAATGGCAATAAATCATGCTTAATCATAGAACTCATCCTATTAAACAAGTTGCTTTGAGCAGTTGCCTTGCATGTTGCCTTTTGGAACATATTCTTTAATGGCAAATCATTTCCCATTAAAGGCCCTTTCCAAACCCCTTACAGTTTATAGCAGGAACTCATGAATCCTGACATAATGGCAGTCTATGCAACAGAAAAGCCTGTGTGTATGTGTGTATATGTATATGTGTGTATGTTTGGGTGCTTTTCTCCCAGGACTCAAGACCAGTGGAAAGTGGTCCATTAGGGTGAACTGGGCACTGCCCCACCAACCTCAGCCTGCCCGCAGTCAGCCTCCATTTGCCTGCCTTCATATTTGCCTCCAGTCCAGGAGGTGGCAATAGCTGTTACCTTATTTCTCCTTAGTCTCAGAGTTGCCATTTTAGAACTCAACTGGGATGCTCTACCAGTCCCTATGGGAATCAGCTACCGCTGCTGAGGACAGTTCAAACAGTGGCTCTAGAAGGGAGTTTGTTGAGTCTACTATTACCTTAACTTTCTCCTCAGCGCTTGGCAATGCTCCAGTTTAATTCCACTGGGCTAGCAACACTTTCAAGCCAGGTTAACTGAATTCTGGGATAAAAATCTTGACAAAAGGAATAATTGGTTCTTTCTACCCCACTTCATCCTTCCTTTCAAAATGGGAGGAAATACATTTTATTACACAATCTCGCTTGGAAAAAAGAAGAAAGTGCTTATTCTGCACTAGTTACTGTAACTAGCTAACAGGTACAACATGATTTGCTGCGTAGAAACCAGGGAAGAAAGAAGGATGATTGAGGGGAGTGAGTCTACTGTATTTGCTTCTCTTAAGAAGCTCTTTTGCCTTCAGCATAGTTTCTTATCAGCTTGAGTTTCTGACATCTCTGCCTTTTTGCTCTCTGTAATTCTGTCTTGTAAATTGATGGAGATTGACATGGCCCTTTCATGTCACAGGAGAGTGGATCTTCCCACACTTACAAGCACAAACAGCTGTAAGTAGGCCTAGTGAACCCACTTGGTACAAGGATTTTCCCAGAAGGACTGTGATGAGGAAAGGAGGAAACAGATCTATTTAACTTGGAAGCACCTGCTTTTATTTTGGTGTGTAGGCTAGCAAACTTAAAAGTCAGCAGAATAGAACACTCAAAAAAAGTGTGTTAGTGTGTCTTGAGCATAGTTTTAGCTCTGGAAAGGCAGCATACTACTACTACTACTACTACTACTACTACTAAATAATAATAATCAACGTGGAGGTGGGATTTTTTCATTGATGGCACCAGTGTTGTGGAATGCTCTCCCTATTGACATATGAGAAGTCCCATCAGTATTGGCATTCCACCAGCTCTTGAAGACAAAACATTGCCCTGATCTCCTGGCCTGAACCTCCTGTTTTAATTGTTTTGTTTGCTGTTTTAATTGTTGTGCTGTTTTAATGGGCTTGTCTTAACCACACATTTTAATTGTGGGAATTTATTTTAATGTTTTGATTTGATTGATTTTAATGTAATGATTTGATTGTGTTTGATTGTATAATTTAATTATGTGTTTTCGTTTTTATTTATAATTGGCTTTATACTTGTAAACAATGTAGAAGCCATTTAGGTAACAAAAACTGCACAAAATGGCCAAGGATGTTACTCAAATTGCGTGACCAGATCCAGAGGAGGAGAAGGGTCTGGGACTAAGGATGAATTGATCCATTTATTTCCAGTCTGCCTCACTCTTTTACATGTGTTCATTCCTAATCTATTGCATCCCTTCCATATTAATCTAATTCTTTTCTGTTTTTAAAAAGCACAAACAGTAAAATTTAAAACCATGTTCTTGAATGCATTTTATGCATTTATTCGACATATTTTCTGTCAAAGGACTCAGTTTAAATATATTTTATACAAAAAAACACAAATTTAAAAACTTGGTTTTGGTGCCAAGAACTGCACACCCAAATTTGGGGAAGTGCAAAATCTGTAAGAACTGTGTGTGAGTCTGAGAGATCAGGTCAGTTCAAACCTAAATTCATAAAGAACATCCCTATCCCATATGACTTGATACACCAGGAACCTCTTCTGTGCAGGCCAAATTCAAAGAAGTGGAAGGTGTACTGGTGGCCTGGAAGCTGTGGTTTAATTGACAGACAAGTAGAGAATCCACCTATGATCAGCTCAGTCTACAACTGAGGCTCAAGCTTAGGGTCCCAGACTGAGTCAGTGACTTTAGAGCCCAATAGACCCCTATTGTCAAATGGTGTCATGTGACCCTTCTGAGCTAGAAGCTGCAGTACCACCCTCTGGCCATCTGCGGTGGTGGCGCTGCAGCATCACGGCAGAGATTTGGCCTGCAGTTCTCACTGAGAGCAAGCTGCCATAAAGATGCACACAGTAATTCAACAAATACCCAGTTCAATAAACTGTAGTCATTAACTCAATGAGAGAATTGGGGAAATGAAGCATATGGGTAAAGATCAAATATTATCTACCTTTAATTAACAAATGAATAATGTATATTGAAGACACCGTTCAATTAAAAATAATAAATAATAAAACTGGTATCTATCTTTCTAGAGCAGAAGTAGCTAACATGCTGCTCTCCAGCTATTTTGGAGTACAAAATATCCCTTACCACTGGCCATGCTGGTCGATGCTGGTGAGAGCTGTAGCTTAAAACATCTGGAGGGCACCATTGTGTCTACCCTTGACCTAGAGAGTGCAACCACAGGGCTTTAATGACATCTTGCTGCATCTCTCTCACATCCCCAAGTTCACATCCAATCTCGATCTACTTTGTCACAGCGCCTTTCAAAAATTGCCTTTCTTATTGACTGCAGTGGACTTTATTTATCTGAACCAGATAGTCCTCTGATGCATACAGCACTCATCCCTGTTCCTTCCACACAACAAATCCAGAAACGGAATGGAGAGGGTTCCCCCTCACCTCACTGTTTGATACTGCATAAGCCAGAAACCTACAACATGCCCTTGTGCTTTGAAATACCTTTGTTATAAACTTTAGCTGCTTTCCAATAGCTTCTGGCCACTATGACGGTTAATATCTTTTGTCAGATGTATCAGGCACAGTCTGCAGTCAGAAATGTCTTATTGCGTACATAATTTCCAAATAAAACAACACATAGAGAGAGTACACTGAAGGGCAAGCATTTTGTGGGAATATGTGGTGAAAAGTATGGAGGGGTGAGAAAGAGGAAAGACCATTTAAATTAACAGATCTTGGGGAGTCTGCTGAACTCCAGCTCCTATCAGCCCCAGCCAGCATAGTTAAGAAGAAGAAGAAGAAGAAGAAGAAGAGTTTGGATTTGATATCCCGCTTTATCACTACCTGAAGGAGTCTCAAAGCGGCTAACAATCTCCTTTCCCTTCCTCCCCCACAACAAACACTCTGTGAGGTGAGTGAGGCTGAGAGACTTCAGAGAAGTGTGACTAGCCCAAGGTCACCCAGCAGCTGCATGTGGAGGAGCGGAGATGCGAACCCGGTTCACCAGATTACGAGTCTACCGCTCTTAACCACTACACCACACTGGCTCTCAGAGAAGCAGGGAAGATGGAGTCCCAGTGACACTTGGAGGGTTACAGGTTCCCCAACCCTGACATATATGAGAGTACAAACCAGACTATATTGCTGATTTCTAGAAAAAGAGTTTCAGGAACTCGCCATGACTGCCTCCTTTGTTCTCTTATAATGGCAATGGAGCCCACCTGAGAGGTGCTAGGACTGAGTTCTGGTGACTTCTGGCTGGGGGGGGAGGAAGCCCTGGGCATAAATAATGTTCACACAGGCAGTTACAATTCAGTTTGACAGGTCCTTATGTACTTTCACAAATTCTTATACATTTACACTAAATATGGAGTGAGCACCTTTTTAGAGATGTCCTGTCTTTTCCTAGGAATGATAATAAGGTTGCTCCATCCACCACAGAGAAAGCAGAGAACTCTTGGCTAATGGCAAGGAACTACACAGCAAAAATGGTGGTGGTACCATCAGTGTGTGGCTGACTTTAGGTTTGGGTCCTGACCTGACAGTTGACAATCAATGCACTACATCACACTGGCTGTCAAAAGAACATAAGAAGAACTTTGCTGGATCAGACCAGCATATTTCCTCCGACAGTGGATGCAGCACATAGAAGATACTCTTATCTTCTTTTATAAAGTTAGTGTCTATCACACAGAAGCAAGTGGTAAAGTTGACTTGCATTGGCAAGGGAGGTGGGAAGGTACAAGGAAGTCCCAGCATGACTTACAAGGCAATACACTTTCTTTAGGTAAAGGTAAAGGGACCCCTGACCATTAGGTCCAGTCACGAATGACTCTGGGGTTGTGGCGCTCATCTCGCTTTACTGGCCGAAGGAGCCAGCGTACAGCATCTGGGTCATGACTAAGCCGCTTCTGGCGAACTAGAGCAGCACATGGAAACACTGTTTACCTTCCCGCTGGAGCGGTACCTATTTATCTACTTGTACTTTGACGTGCTTTCGAACTGCTAGGTTAGCAGGAGCAGGGACCGGGCAACGGAAGCTCACCCCGTCGCTGGGATTTGAACTGCCGACCTTCTGATCGACAAGCCCTAGGCTCTGTGGTTTAACCCACAGCGCCACTTTCTTTACTGAGCAACATTTCCATTTAAATCCTGCCTCTGCTCTTATTCTTTTATATTCAAGACTCCCTTCTCTCAGGCAATGCCATCCAGTGGGTTATTAGCATTCCTGGCCATTATTTTAAGACTCTTCTCCTCAGCTCTGATATTTTTTTACGTCCAGAATCCACACAACATTCTTTAATTGATTCACTCTAAAATGATAAACCAAAAGTGACCAGTCTCTTGGGGTTGCGCTGTCCTCCGTGTGGAACAATCTAGGATACATTATCAGGATTGGGTGTTGCTATTAATGAGGTCTGTGTGTCTAACACTTTATGCACTGCCATAAAATAAAAATTGCCCTCATGTATTTTGTATACCTCAAATGTAGATTTCACTCACAGGGGTTCCCCCCCCCCACTCCCTGAGATATTGTTGATGGTGTTGTAGCTTGGCTACATTTAAGCATGACTGGGAGGGGATGAGACGGTGGGGCTCTGTTGACGTGGTTGTGCAGCTAGACCTCGTGTGACACTAAAATTTGACAACGTTTTTCATTTGGGGCTGCAGAAATTTGCCTTTCAGAGTTTTCCGTGAGGGGAGAAATGTTAATGAGGGAAATTTTTAACAAGGCAAGCCCCGGCAGTGACCCTCTTGGATCTAAGCACTGCTGCAAACTCGAGCAAAGTCGGAATACACGGAGACCATCTTGCCGAATCTCAGTGTGGCCTTCTGTTCTATCAGTACTATAGTTCTAGAAACAAGACTCTTAATGAGGCAAGATCAATCCCAACAGGGAAACCTGTGATATTTGAGATCAGTAGACATACACCCTTGCTGGTACAAATCAACCCCCCACGCACCCACCCCCAGTCTCACACTGCAACTAAAAATTATAATGAAATAAAAATAAAAATAACAGTGTCATTTTCTTTTAAAGATGCAGGATCAATTCATGTACCATTTAACTACTGATTCCGTCAGGCTTTTGAAGCTGCTTAAGTTCTTTTGTAGCCAAGTTGTTTAATGTTACTCAGACAAGGTAAATCAAAGTCTAATAGAGTGTGCAAAAAAACAAAAAAGACAGCAAAGGCAGAAAATAGGTAAAAAAAGAGAGAGATAAATCACACAGGAAGTTTTGCGCTCTCTCTCTCTTCCCCTTTCTTTTTGTTATTATATTCATTGAGATCAAAGCCCTTGTTTCAGCTCTAATTAACAAAAGCTAATGCAGATTGGAGACCTTCTGGCACTGAGCGGAGCCTTGGAGGATACAGCTGAAATCTTCTGAAGATTTAAATAATTAATATGACACCTTGAGCTTTGGATAGGAAAATAAAATAAAAATAATAATATTTTTTTTTAAAAAAACCCCAGCCCCGTGCTCAAGTTTGAGAAACAATGCCGTTGCAAAGTTTGATGCCATTTGTTCTGAGGAAAACGAGCCCAGTAGACTGCCTGGACTTCATTGTCTCAATCGGTTGGCAGTTCAGTGGGTTGGGTTGCCTTTTGTCATGCTAAGGGGGTCTTTTGTGTGTGGTACTTTGTTACCCCCAAAGTCTGCCCTGGTTGAAGAGAGAGAGAGAGAGAGAGAGAGAGAGAGAGAGAGAGAGGCAAATCTGCTTTAGGGAGTTAGAGGATGGTCATTTAATGGTTTTTAATCCCCTTAATCCACGTAAGAATGGAGATTTCTGAGTGAAAATCCCATCCCAGAAGTCCTTATGATTCAAATGCCTGGCTCATGAGACTGTCTTGAGGGGGCAGGGGATGTAGCAACATGGTTTCTACTCTTTTGCAGCATTTTAGTATATTTCTCTCTGGGTTTTCTCCCCCGTAAAAAGCCTAATCGGGCAGAAATAACTTCTCCAAGGTCTGAAAAAACTCAGGAAGATGGACTTCACAACCCACTTGATCTATTTGGGGGAGTCTAGAGGCTTATTTTGCTATCTTTAAACATTGAGGGTCCTTTTCCCTAATTGTCTCACTTGTATGCAAATACTCCCTAGATTTGGACGTGCACTAATGCCCTTTCCAAGCTGTTTTTTAACTTGCATATTTTCTAAGTGAATGAAATCCTCTATTGAGTTTCAATCCAGATTAGTTCTAAACTGTTGACATAATCATAGCTAAGCCTTTTGGCTCAGTTCATTACTACTCCATAAAGGCAGGATTCCTCCTCACTTCCACTTTTTTTAAAAAAATAAAAGAATGGAAGAAAGACAGAAAGAAAAGAACACGGCTGTATCTAATTTGATACTGTTCCATGCTACATTAAACGATGTCTTAAAACCAGCAGTATTTTTTTGTCGTAAATGCTGCTAAATAGCAGAATAATCATAGTTGTTTCCTTTGCAAATATTTTTTAAAAACAAAAAGTATTCAAAAATGAAGCTGATTATTATGTATGTTGCTATAAATGTATAAATGATACAGTAGAAAGATGCTCCAGAATGAAGACAGGAGCTCGTTATGCAATCTGTTATGATTTCTAAAGTTTTGGTACCTTGCCATTTATATTGGTGATGGTAGAGGACGGTCTCATTCATTTTGATGTTCTTAGCTATGTAAAGCCACAAAGTTACATAGTCTACAGCCTTGAAAGATTACCCCACCACCACCGATATTCTCAAAGCTGACCTCAGTGAGATTTGTGTAAATGGAAACTGTACTAGGCAATGTATCTTTGTGTGACTCTTTGCGTGATAGGAAAAAGTTGCCCCTGAACTTATAGAGGCAGAGCTTATAATGGAGACCAGAGCCAGAGCCCATAGGTTTGGAAAAGCTGGGCCTTGAGATGAGTAGAGAACTCATTGCCCTACCAGGGCTACCATTGCACAGTATATTCAAGAAGATTAGCTGCAGGTTAAGATAATTCTCAAGGGATGCGGGTGGCGCTGTGGTCTAAACCACAGAGCCTAGGGCTTGCCGATCAGAAGGTCGGCGGTTCGAAACCCTATGACGGGGTGAGCTCCCATTGTTCGGTCCCAGCTCCTGCCAACCTAGCAGTTCGAAAGCACGTCAAAGTGCAAGTAGATAAATAGGTACCGCTCCGGCGGGAAGGTAAACGGCGTCTCTGTGCGCTGCTCTGGTTCACCAGAAGCGGCTTAGTCATGCTGGCCACATGACCCGGAAGCTATCTGCGGACAAACATTGGCTCCCTTGGCCTATAGAGCGAGATGATCGCCGCAACCCCAGAGTCGTCCGCGGCTGGACCTAATGGTCAAGGGTGCCTTTACCTTTTAAGATAATTCTCATTTTGCATCAGAGGTGCCAGCAGGCAAGGGTGATGGGGGAGCCAACATTGCGCGTGTGATGTTGTGATGTTTCGACATTGCGCTCATGACGTCAGGACATCTGGAGGAGCTGGGGGCGTGCGGTGACTGTGCGGCTCAATGGCCAGGGATTCTTCCTCAGCTTCCTCTGGGCGCCATCATAGGCAGGCAGCTGTTTTGGCCCTCCTTCCCCTCTGTGACAGGAGGAGGAGGACCTGGCTGTTGGAGCCCATAGCGCCCAGCTTCGAGCTTTGCCTCTGCACTTTGGGGACTCTGGGGGGCCCCCACCCCTATCCCCCAAATATAGGAATGGGCCCAAAGAACCGGTGCTCCTGGTTTGCGTGTTTCATCTCTTGCAATGGAGGGGCTCCCACTGAGGGCACTGTGCCTGAGGACCCTCCAAATTCCTGGTGCCAGCGCTAATGGAGCAACATACTGCCTTCTTCAGAATAACAATTGCTACACACAGATAAAGGAGACTGAACACTTTTCTCATTGCAGGTTGCTTTCTGGGTGCTCTGTGTTCAGTGATCTATCTATGTAACCTTTATGAACTTTATTTTAAATGAGCTACATTTGTCTGGTTTTCAGCAACAAAATAGTTGATATGGGGAGGAAATAAGATCAATCAATCAAAGTCATAAAAAAGAAAGATGACTGGGAAACACTTTCCTGCATGGTCCTCCAGTCCATCAGAAAGTTGACATTTTTGAAATTGATTTTCTGAGTTTTGTCAACTATTGCCAATGTCAATGCAATGCACTGCAGACTTCAGAAAACTCATGCTGAATTTGATAGAGTTTGTCGTGTCTGGGGGGGGGGGAGGCCCAGGAGCTTATGACAGTTGAGCTTTCTGACTGACTTGGATTCTGTTTGTCTCATTACGTGGTACAATTATTTATTCAAAGGAAGAGGACAATGAAAGCAGAGTATAGAAGGAACAAGCACTTTGAATATATCTATAGCTATATCTATGGCATCAAATGGCAAACACCGTACACATGGCATTATAGCACAACAAATGAGGATTGCCTCAAACATTTCCAAGGACAGAGAGTATCCCCCTATTATCAGACTACAAAGGTACCAATAACTTGAAATCCCCAGAGGTATTACAGTGATCAAGGAAAACAACCCTAGTCAAACCTTTGCTTGAATATATTTTGAAGGAAAACACCGACTTCTAAAGAGATATGAAACAGCGTGGCCTCTTGAGACACATCCTAATGAAACTGGCTGCTCTCAAAATTACAATTGCCTAAAATATGGCAAAGCCCATTAGGCCCACAATAACAACATTGATTTTAAGGCTTACACCTCACCCCATTCAACTAACGAAGTAACATGTGGAAGGAATGAAGCTTTAAAACATTTTTCCCAGTGGGATGGACCTGGAGTGGCATGAGTGGGTAAGATTCAGTATAGTATACCTACAGGGGAAAGAGTAATTGTTTTGAGTGCATTTTTAAAGCGTTGTGTTAAATAACTGCTGTTGGGAGCTGCAGAACTTTCTGTCTACATACTTCTGAAATGTCTGAAGAGCTTCAAATTGATCGAGTCATTCGAAGCAGTGGAACCCCATTGGACTGCTATTGTCAATGTTGTCCTAGTAATGGGCATTACAAAATATGTAAGAATGGTAGGGTTGCCATACATCCAGGAAATCCTGGACATGTCCTCTTTTGGGGGCCTACATGCCCATCCAGGGGGATTTTTACAATTGTAAGCAAATGTCCGGGAGTGTGTGTAAAAAAATGGGTGGGTGGCTTGGGCTCTGGTGCGGGCATCTCTGGCTCTGGTTCGGGCTCAGTGGTAGCGGCAACCCTAGAAATTGAGTAATATTAATAATAATTTATTATTTATATGCTGCCCATCTGATTGGGTTAATACCCCAGCCACTCTGGGCAGCTTCCAACAAATTAAAACAATGAACACAGTAAAATGTCAAACATTTTAAACTTCCCTGTACAGGGCTACCTTCTGATGTTTTCTAAATGTCAGATAGTTGTTTATTTCATTGGCATCTGACTGGAGGGTGTTCTACAGGGGACCTCAGTGTCCAGGCTGAATGGTGGGGGTGGAGACGCTCCTTCAGGTATACAGGTTCTGAAGCCGTTTAGGGCTATATAGGTCAGCATCAACACTTTGAATTGTGCTCGGAAATGTACTGGGAACCAATGGTAGATCTTTTAGGACTGGAGCTCAGTCACTTTCTTCAATTCTAGGGCTACTTGCATACTACCTGGTGCAAGCATACAGATCACTCACAGATGAGGCCTAATTCATGTGGCCAAAATTGACAGACTGGAATATAGATGTACATTCTATAGACACTTACACTTGGGGCTGTATCAGAATGAACTAGTTGATTCTTACTTCCAGTAAGTATGCGTGGTAAGCATGCTGTCAGAGGCAGCTGAGACTGCAGACCTGTCATTTTCCATGCCAGTATACTTCAGTCCTGCTGTACTGTTCTGCATGTTTTCAGAGCATGCCAGGGTGCATTCAGAGGTGCATCCCCATTGATGTAATATACTGTTATGGACTGACTGGGTTAACTGGAGTGATGGTTCAGCAGTGGCCATGATCAGAAATAAAGCCGGGGGGGCCCTTGGCATGGAGCCTATGACACCCCACAACACCGCCATCCAAACCAGGGCAGGACCAGCTACCGCTCTGTGAATCACTTTGCTCAGGAGAAGAATATTCATAGAATAATAATAATAATAATAATAATAATAATAATAATAATATATTTATACCCCACCCATCTGGCTGGGTTTCCCTAGCCACTCTGGGTGGCTCCCAGTAGAATATTAAAAACACGATAAAACACCAAACATTAAAAACTTCCCTAAACAGGGCTGCTTCAGGTGTCTTCTAAAAGTCAGATAGTTGTTTATTTCCTTGACATCTGATGGGAGGGCATTCCACAGGGTGGGCACCACCTCTGCCTGGTTCCCCATAACCTCACTTCTCGCTGGGAGGGAACCACCAGAAGGCCCTCAGAGTTGGACCTCAGTGTCCGGGCTGAACGATGGGGGTGGAGACGCTCCTTCAGGTATATGTTAGGAAACCAAGGAAGGGAAAGAGGATCGCAGCAAGGGGTGTAACCTGTTCATGACACCCAGCCAGCTTGGCCAATAGTAAGGAATGATGGGAGTTCTCTGCGCTGGCTCAGCCATTAGGCAGATTGAGGTGGCTGGGAAGAAGAAATGTAACAGAGACCAATTCTCCATCTCTGGGAATATAAGAATTGGCTCTTTCCTAGGTTTGTATCCATCCATAAAGGTGCAAAATGGGGAGAGGTAAGTTTGTCAATGGTTGTATATTGTTTGCATTTCACTAGCAATAAAAGAAAATGAAACTTTTAAAATACATCCGAACTAGTCTGTAACAATTTTTTTAAAAACCTTGTAGAATTTGCAACACACACAAATAAATGTCTCCCTGCCTAATCTAATTTATTAAACCCATCAGGACCTTCCACCAAATTAAACAGGAGTCCTCCTCCTCCCAGCACAAAGAGATGGGACAAGGGAGAAGTTTCTTTGCACCTCCATTGAACTGAAGGTTTCATCAGAATATTGATTATGATTTTGAAGTTTAAAAGAACTTGTCTCTTTTATCTTTGGTGCTAGGATTCAAGCAATCATGACATAAAAGTATTCAGTGCATGGCATCCCATGCCTTAAAATAAAAGAGGAGTTGAGCAGCTCCAACAGAGTCCTGGGTGGTTGTTTTGTTTGATCACCATTTCTCTGTTTGCTACATACGTTAATAAATGTACTTTTACCATAATCTCTGTCCTCGATCTTTTAAAACCAACATATTATATAGCAGGAACTTCATTTCCTACAACTCTTCAGCTAAAAGAAAACTACCAAATAGCTTTGGCCATGAGAACATAACTTGCGCCATGCCCTTTCTTGTTGGAACCCAAATCTTTGAATGTCTAGGACTACATGACACATGTTCAATATATGGCAAGCTGATCTTTGACTGTAGGCTTAGAATCCAATTTTACAATCCTGTTGGGTTTGCCATTGTTTATGCTAATGGCAAGCTGCTACCATGAGTTGGAGTGTCATTACATGATGAGGGTCTCATGCAGGCAGTACTCTGAACACATCGATCTTTTCCCAACTCACTACATGCATCTTGCCTTGACCAATAGTGGGGAGCGTGCACAGAGATTCTACATGTAACAACACCCCTCGTACAATTATTTGTGCTTATTGTAAAGGCAGGTTGTTGGTTGTTTTTAGGAAAGGTGAGATCTATCTGTAATTAAATTTAAAATAAAAGAGCACAAGGCAGCAACTTTGGTTCTAAAACACACACAGGTTGCACACACACCTTACATTTAAAGCACATGACTTATGCCAAAGAATCTGTTAAGGGTGTTGGGAGTTGTAGTTCTGTGAAGAGGAAACTGTAGTATTCACAGTACAATTCTGTGCAAATCTACATCATGAGGTTTGCAAACCACCAGTCTGTCTGATATTTAGGGACAGCCTTCCTAACTACTCCAACAACTATAAAACACCTCTTCTTTGATGAAAGTGAAGAAAAACAGCGCTTCCTTAGCTTTATTTTTGTTCGCTATTTTTTGTGTGATGCAACTCACTTTATAACATGGTGGAAGCTATAATGAGTCCTTAGCTGTCTGGCTGATTTTAAAAGGTTTATCAAGCTTCAATCCAACAGTTAGAGATTTAAGGCATACTTCTGTCACATTCTATAATATCCAAATTGAGGGAGCTTCTTTGAGCTGGAAGGGAGGAAAGGCACTTTAGGATTCCACCCTCTCATCTGATCCTAGCAAAAGGAGTGATAAGAATTTTTATTTTATTTTATTTCAAGTGTGCAACTATCAAAAGGCTAATCTACACATGCATGCTCAACTCATCACTTAATGACTGCATACTGTATGTTAACCAGCTCCTTGAAAAAGCATGTGAGAAAGCCCTGGTGCCGTGAAAGCTATTGCTGCAGTGATTAATCTCGGGTGGCAGTCTTACACATGTAAGTTTGCATTCATCATGGGACGTACATGTCTATTGAACTGGCCCCAAACTGTGCAAAACTGGACAAGTGTCTAATCCTGTGCATGACCCTGCTATGTTTCTTTATGCAACAAAAATTAATCCAAGTTGATCATGATGATTATTAGAGTGTTTTACAGTGATAATTTTAGCCTCCTCACAACCCATAAGATGGGTGAAGCACACAACGACTGACTTGCCAACTTCTGCTCAGTGAGCTTTGTGATCAAATATTTAAAAACTTCAAATTCAAAACCAGTGTTTGTCCAGTAGACTGCAAGAGTGAGAACATGTGGCATTTCATCCCTGACAAAAAAATATTAAACTGAGAGAAAATTAATAATCTTAGCTTTCTGTAATCAGTACATCTGGTAAATGTTTGCCCATTCCTTCATCCAAATAAACGTTCAACAGGTTAAAGGGCATTGGAACCAGCATTTCCCCTGCAGAGCATCACAGGAAACACCTTTGTGATGTCATGTAGATCAGCTTTCCGGAACTGGGTACCTGCTAGATGTTTTGGACTACAACTCCCATGAATCCCCAGCCAGTGAGGTGGCTTGGGCTCATGAGAGTTGGGAAGGCTAATGCACTGAAGTTTTCAAATACTGTAATTGCATAGACATCTTGTGGGAGAGCCAGTGTGGTGTAGTGGTTAAGAGCGGTAGACTTGTAATCTGGTGAACCAGGTTCGCGTCTCCGCTCCTCCACATGCAGCTGCTGGGTGACCTTGGGCTAGTCACACTTCTTTGAAGTCTCTCAGCCCCACTCACCTCACAGAGTGTTTGTTGTGGGGGAGGAAGGGAAAGGAGAATGTTAGCCACTTTGAGACTCCTTCGGGTAGTGATAAAGCAGGATATCAAATCCAAACTCTTCTTCTTCTTCTTCTTCTTCTTCTTCTTCTTCTTCTTCTTCTTCTTCTTCTTCTTCTTCTTGTGGAGGCCTCTTTTTAAACTTTGTCACAACACAGAGGGCTGAGGTGAGGAGGCCACTCATGCTCAGTGCACATGTTGCACAGTTGCCACAAAACACACAGCAACTAGTGCACACATCTCTTGCCTGCGTATTCTGTCACATGTTCAAGCACATGCAGCACACCGGAGCTCTGGGCACCTGATAATTTTTTCTAGACTCAACAGAGACTGATTACTTCTGTTTTTCTATGTACTACACACACACACACACACACACACACACACACACACACAAATCTTGCATATTTTTTTGCCCCTGAAAAGCGCTTCATGAGCAGCTGGTTTCATTCTGAAAATAAAAGCTCATTGTGTATTGATTCTGTATTACACTGCAAGTGTGTCCATTTGAAAATAGATGTACATGGTTCCAGCAACAGGGTTGGTAGTGTGATCAGTGATGTGGGTGGGTATGTATCAAGATTGAACATCACTTCCTTCATATTTTACCTGGGGCATGTGGAGGGAGGAAAAGGTGTGGATAACCTAGTCAAGAAGAGAATTTTCAAACATGCATCAAGTAACCACATCCACCCTTGTGAATCTAGATTCAATCTAGATTGAAAGCAACACATTGAGGACAAGCATAAGCGCTACATTGTTGGTGCTACGTGTGCATGCGTGTACACAGCCTCAGACAAAATGTCCTCTTTAGTTTCATTCTTTGTGTTTGTGATCCTGGAGGAAGAGAACTGATTCCTAAATGTTCAGATAAGGAAAGGGCTCCTTTGACCCAAACATGAAGAAACAAAGAAAGAAATAGAGGAGGATAAAGGGACAACAGTTCCTAAAGTACTTGCTTTATACTTCAACTTAACCTGGTTGGCACAGCAGACCAAATAAAAATGCATACCTGTAATATTTTTCCTAACTAGAATTCACTCAGTTATCTATTTTATTTTATTTTATTTTACTATACTTTTTATTGTTTTATTTTATTATATTTTATTTTTAAAAGCCTCCCTCCCTGAAAATCAGTGCCACGTAATGACAGAATTCTTGAAGTTCAGAGGAGTGTAAAGGTCAGGTGAGAAATTCGGTTAGCTGTTTCACTAGTTAGACAAAGCCCACATCAAAGAGGCACCTAAAGTAGAATTAATTTACATCTCTCTACAGCGGCAGAAATGAAGAGAGGGGCTGAGAGCATGGAGGGGGGGGAGGGCCCCGGAGAGAAGGAGAAAAAGGAAATGCTGCCCTCATGGGGTGGAGGAACATCAGACACCTGTCAGAGAACAGATGTTAGCAGCTGAAGAAGTGATTACGTGTGTGAGAGAGAAAGGGCAACCTGGTGCTTTTCTTCTCAGTATGAGCTGAATGATTGTGCCAGCAGTGCAGTTTCCTCGAGGAGAAGGAAGAGTCACTGAAGAGTTCCTGAGCAGGCTGTGCTGGAGCGTTGAGCTACTGCATGGTGATGAGCTTCCATAAAACCCACCAAATGGGAAGTACTGATTTCCAGGGAACATTTCCAGGTCCCTAAATGTCCTCTCTTTCACACAGGAAATGTTCTGAGTTTTGTGAGATTTTGGGAAACAAATAAACGATTACCAGGAAGAGCAGCCTTATATACGAAATTTTAATTTATTTATGTTGACAATTTATATACCATTGTCTCAAAGCAGTAAGCATAACAAATATGATACTGATAAAATCTGTTTGAAACTAACTATAAAATCAGAAATGACTTTTATAGTAATGCCACCCATGATTGGGACGCGGGTGGCGCTGTGGGTTAAACCACAGAGCCTAGGGCTTGTCGATCAGAAGATCGGCGGTTCGAATCCCCACGACGGGGTGAGCTCCCATTGCTCGGTCCCTGCTCCTGCCAACCTAGCAGTTCGAAAGCACGTCAAAGTGCAAGTAGATAAATAGGTACCGCAGCGGGAAGGTAAACGGCGTTTACGTGCGCTGCTCTGGTTCGCCAGAAGCGGCTTTGTCATGCTAGCCACATGACCCGGAAGCTGTACGCCGGGTCTCGGCCAATAAAGCAAGATGAGCGCCACAACCCCAGAGTCGGTCACGACTGGACCTAATGGTCAGGGGTCCCTTTATCTTTTTTACCACCCACGATTGTGTTCTCACATCCTGGTCCCACCGCTGCAGTTGGAAGAACATGGTTTGATAAGGACATAAGAAGGTACATTATATGACTGAGGGTGGTAAGGTTGATTTTATTAATATTCTAATATGCACCTTTCCTTCCTGGATATCTGCTGAGAGACTTCCTGTGTTCCAGCTTGCTCCCCATCTATTTCTAGCGTCTCGCCGTACACCCGTTGCATGTGAACAGAGTCCTTCTGAGTATATTGCTTTTGAAATGTTGATTTATATGCTCCTAAACAATCTTTATTGCACGGCTGCCTTTCATGCAATTTACTTTGTTCGTTTTCTTTAAAAAAAACAAAAACAAAAAATATTCCCACTCCCCGCTCCCCCCTTTCCTGGTTTTATTATGTCACATTCCCAAGAGGCCATAACCAGCAGGTGTGTCATAATATACATAGCAGATAGGCTCATCTATCTTCCTTTCTCCAAGGCTACAATCCTGTGCATGCTTACCAGAGAGCAAGTCCCATTTAGCATAGTGGCGTTTATTCCACGCTTAGGACTGCACTGTAAATCTTCCTGCCTTCTTTCACACCTAGGGTTATATACACCAGGACATCTATGCATCAACTATGGTGATCTGGTGAAAAAGACAACTGGGCTCATGCAACTTTAACAGTTGTGCAGAAGAGGGACTTTAATTAGGGGGTAGCTCATCACACAGACAGAAAAACCATACTTCCTTACCTCTTCCTTACTTGGGCCAACGGGGAAGTCTTTAGCATATGCACCGCCAGGGTGCAAAGATCCGCCCAGTGCCCCCAAATTTAGTTTAGCCCCCAAATTAACTTTTATTATGCTTATGTCAGACACCACGCTTACGCCTTATCTCTTGTTTATGAAAGAAGGGAGGAAAAAGAAACAATCTTTTTTATTTGCTTATTTATTTACAATACCCTTATACTCGTTGAGTCTGACAAGCACCACCGCTGGCGCGGCGCGTCTTTGGTAAATGAGCGCACAAAGTCAAAAGTCCTTTGGTGAAACAGTAGGTATACATTTCTGTAATACCTAGGTATATATGTATTTTGTTTTTCTACCTTGATCAAAATTATTTATTATTTCATAACAGGTAGATAGTTAAGAGCTTAGGTGGCTTCAGCGGCGGGCGCCTGGCTCCCCTCCCCCGAATTCTGCGCCTGGGTGCCCCACACCCCTTGCACCCCCAGGTAAAGATGGCCCTGTGGGCCAATATAGAAATTAATCAGGTTCCCAATGGTGTGCTGAACTGCACACCATAATTTATGTTGTACTCATCAAGAGCTTCCCTGGGTCACATCCACAGCATACATCTAAAGTTCCCCAAAAGAAATCTGGGAACTGTAGTTCGTTACAGGTGCTAGGGATTATAGCTCTGTAAGGGGCATAGCACTGTTCCTAGGATTCTTTGCAGGGAGCCATGTGCTTTTTAATGTGTGTTGAATGTAAGGCTCTCCCTTGGGTGCCCCTGCTGCCTGAAATGTGGGTGCACAGTGACTGAGGAGTGAGCCTTCATGGTGTGTGACACACTCTTACATGATCCTCTCCCCAGAGAAGTTTGCCTGGCACCTTCTCAGATGTTCTTACAATGCCAGGCAATACCTTTTCCAGATTTTTAATCCACAGTGAAAACTGGTTTACCGCTCTACTTCTACTTACATAAGTTTTCTACTCTGTTTTTGTTTTGCTTATTTTTGTGTTATGGGTCTTTCTTAACACTGTTTCGCATTGAAGGGTGGGATGTACATTTATAAAATACAATAAGTGGTGAATGATGATAATGTGGAGATTGATTTGCTAGTCTGTCTTTGCGGTGAAGCAAAGCGGTAACTGCCCTTACTGCAAACAACATGACAATGCAGCTGGCTTTGAGACACACATCTCAACACACACACAAAGATAATTTGAGTCAGTCTTCAAGCAGGTTGCCAGGTCTAGCAGGCGGCCATCAATTCTTCACCATTAAAAGCAATTAGTTGTAACAAGCATCTGTGGTATTATGAAAATAATCTATTAGTCCACCCCAAAAGCTCAAGATAGGGAAGAAAATGTTGATATCAAGCTGTATTGAAAATAAACCTTAACCTTATGGTAACCTCTCTGGCCACCAAAAGCTAACTTTTTATTTTTGAATAAACAGAGAAAATGTTCACATTTAGGCTTTGGCAAATCTAGAGGCGAAGAATATTTTACAGATGCTGAGTAACCAAGGAGATTGATTCTCAGTGCAAAGAGGTGTCTTTGAGGATGTTAGAGATTATGAGGGAACTTGAGAAGGTGGAAGAATTTTCTCAGGTATGCTGGGTCAAGACCATTTAGGTTTTCATTGGTTATCATAACCAGCTGAACTGGTTATGAGTCCAGAAACCACCGAACATTTTCTTTTTAAAAAACACAAACAAACCCTACAACACCGAGTATTTATATGTCAACAAATCCATAGCTGAGAGAAAATAGATTTCTATTATTTTACCCAAGGAATGGCATGTGTTTCCGTGTACAGTGGTACCTCGGGTTACAGACGCTTCAGGTTACAGACTCCGCTAACCCAGAAATAGTACCTCGGGTTAAGAACTTTGCTTCAGGATGAGAACAGAAATCGCGTGGCGCCGACGCGACGGTAGCAGCAGGAGGCCCTGTTAGCTAAAGTGGTACCTCAGGTTAAGAACAGTTTCAGGTTAAGAACGGACCTCCAGAACGAAATAAGTTCTTAACCCGAGGTACCACTGTATTCAGTTCTTCATCAGAAATGGTAAGGATTTCACTACTGATTTGAACAGGGAAATAGAATAGAATAGAATAGAATAGAATATATTTTATTGTCATTGTCCCCTTCGGGGACAACGAAATTACTTGGCTGCTCCATCCACCCAGATAGGGCATTCCATGCAAAAACAAAACAACTACAAAAACACTGATTAGAACCATACAGTATGATACAGCATAACAGGTAAGATTAGATGACTTTCAAAGTCCGGGCTTCCCATTCAGGGCCGAGATCGCTCTGGAGAAGAAGCTGTTCCTAAGACGGCTTGTTCTTGTTGTCATCGTCCTGTATCTCCGTCCTGATGACAAGAGCTCAAAGAGACGGTGACCAGGATGCGATGGATCTTTCACTATGTCCAGTGCCTTTCTGTGGCACCTCATGGCATAAATCTGCTCTAAGGTGGAGAGTAAGCAGCCAACAATGCTCTCTGCTGCCTTAACAACTCCTCACAACCCAATCCTGTCCTTGGTAGTACAGCTTCCGTACCACTTCCGTACCAGCTTCCGTACCATTATGGTGCCTTTGATATGTTGTCAAGCCATGATTGTTTTCGTGCTAGAACTTGAACTACACACTGAGCTACATCACTGGCTCAGCCTTTCTAGGTGTAATAATCACTGTTTTGTAATGACCATTTCAGAACGTTGGTGGGGAATCGGTAGATATAAACTCCCTGCAGAGAGAAAATTAGCAAGCCAGGAAAATGTTCACTCGGGACCCTTCCCCCCTAGTGAGATGGAGGTCGTGATGTGAGGTAGCATTCAAACATGTGCTCTCCAACTTGAATTCTGCACTGGTACAGTCCACCTAGGAGGACTGTAACATTTGATATTTTTAAATCACTACATTAAGTCTTACTGCTAAACCACTTTGTAACACTATGGGAATGAGCCTCAGGATTGTGTTTCCGCCTCTTCTCTTCTGGTACCTGCTTCCATTACAGGTTAAGTAGCTTGAAGCTGATTTACAGCCTCACTATTTTGCCCAGAGGACCTCAGCAGGAGCTGTTGCCTGGCAATTGGTAGATATCAGCAAGAGAAGACTTGCCTCCATCATGGGTTGAATGAGATCCAGCTGCTCAGTCCTCCTCCTTTACCTCAGAGAACACTACCAAAGAAGACCAAGCTTAAAGACAGGAAATGCCACCTTAGTTAATCCTGTCACTGTAGCGGCACTTCTTTGATATCATTTCTTTTGTGATTTTGTTTTTTTGTATGCTGCTTTGAGAGCCTCTCGGGGTTATAAAAGCATTCTAAATAAATAATTTTTCACTATGTTTGGTGTTAACTAAGGTTTACAGAAATATGACAGGAAACCATGGTTTGAACTTGACTTGTTTCCATAAACCACAGTTAAAAAGACCAACCTCGGTTTGTCTGGGTTTGGACATAAAACAACAACTGCAATTAGTGGAAAACAGGAGCAAAAGCTTCCAACCACCTCCTTGTGGCCACATTAGAGGGGCCATGCCAGAGAAGGAAAGAATATGTGAGCTGTGAAGCTTGTGCACATAATACCAAACCATGGTTTAATGCTGCACTGTGGTTTTGGGTTGAGTATCTGTAATTTATGATGAATGATTAAGATCCAAATTCCCCCCCCCCCATTTGCAATTAGAGAGTAAAGCCTTTTTCATCATTTCATGGTATAGTGAGGGTGGGCGAGTGGAAACAAAACGAGCTGTTCTGCATGTTTTCGCTTTTACTTTTGGAAGCAAGGGAGACATGGGGGTGGTTAAAGAAAAACACACACCATCAGCCTGTCTTTAACCTCTTGTAACCCTGCCATTCTTTCCACTAAAGAATCTGATATTGAGGAAGATTGCTTTCATGCATCTATAAGTAATATCATATGCTTCACATCAGTCTATGCTCTAGCTAACTGAAATCCCACTGTGTTGTGGCCTGGGAGGCCCAATTTAAATGTGACTCGGGTGAGGAAAGAATAATTTAACCATGTGGTTGTTGTATGTGTATTGCCTTCTACTGTTTATGTATGAACTCACTACCAGGTGAGTTAATGGCAAATCAAACTTTATTCTTAATAAGGCCCAGGAGCCTGCACAGAGCAAAAACTATTTCCTCAATTCAGGCCACACCTTTGAAGACTCGCCTACACTTCTGCTCGCCCTGTTCCTAGAAAGCAGGGATCTGAGCAGTTCTATGCACAGTTTTCCAGAAGCCTGGATGAGCCCTCAGTCAGCTCACGAGGACCTGGTCTCCTGGGACCGTGTGCCAGCTATTAAGCTGATAATGCGTACATTGCAACATTTCATTTAAACTCAGCCTTCAACTGACGAGCATGCCATGTTAGCATGCTCTCTCACTGGCTTCTTAGGCTACCTGGCGTGCTAATAGCTCACAGGCAGGAGAAGCAACCTGGTCAAAATGAGGTGTTGGGGGCATGTAGCACAGCGTAACTACTTCTTGTTTGTTAATGTGATGTTTATATTAGTCTTCAAGTAAAGACTCCATGCATGCAAATAATAGCCCACCCAAATCTACTTGCCTTTCAACTTTTCGAACAATATTTTGGAACAGATAAACAGCTACCTGACTTTTAGAAGACATCAGAAGGCAGCCCTGTTTAAGGAAGTTTTTAAATATTTGATGTTTTGCCGTGTTTGATGTTTTAATTTGTTGGAAGCTGCCCAGAGTGGCTAGGGCAACCCAGTGAGATGGGCGGCATATAAATAAATGATGGTGATGATTTGAAAAGGAGTTTTATTGGTTGCCTTGGTTGGAAGCACAGGGTTGGACATCATACAGTTTGTGTATGTTTTTTTTTTTAATTTTTAATAAAATTTTTATTGAGTATAAAACAATTACAAATAAGAAAAGCAATACAATAACAACAAAAAAGGAAGACACATTCAATCCCACTCTAACATACATCCCCAATCCCTTCCTCCCCTTCCTCATCAGTCATAGCCTACACACTCTTACATACCCTTCCTTGATTTAACATACATTCCCTCATACATTCCCCTCCTACATTCTTTCATAATCTTACCCTCCCCCTCCCCCTAATCCATTCACAATACATCCATCTTTGATCCCATCATAAACACTTATTCTCTTCCCTATCTCCCTCCCCCCTCCCTTGAAATACACCCCTCCCCAGCTTATTTCCCCCTTTCCCCTACCCCTTATCGATCCTCCCCTCCTACCTTTAAAAAACACCTCCTACAGATCGTCTTCATGTGTTCTATCTTATTTCTATGTTATATCATGCTTACCTCTACCTTTATTTAAATTTCACCTCTTATTTTAGCCTATTTACCTACATTAGTTCTCTTTTATACTTATCATATTCTCAGTATATGTATCAGTCCAGACAAATTGTTAAGTTGGTATTAATTCCTTCTTTTCTCAAATAGTCCTCTACGTAACTCCATTCTTCCTTAACTTTCTGTTTATTTACATTCCTTATTGCAGCTGTCATTCTAGCTAGGTTCATGTATTCTACCATCTTAACTTTCCAGTTTTCTATTGATGGTACTTCTTCCCCCTTCCACTGATGGGCCACAAGCGTCCTTGCTGCGGCCGCAGCATATACAAAAATGGTTTTCCTGTCCTCTGGTAAGTTAGTTGGTATAATACTTAACAGTAAGAATTCTGGGGCCTTGCTAAAGGTGACTTTTAACATTTTTTTCATCTGTTCGTAGATCCGATTCCAATACAATTTAACTTTGGCACATCCCCACCAACAATGAATATAAGTTCCCACCTGTTCTTTACACCTCCAACAAGTTGGCTGGGACTTATAAATTCTTGCTAGCTGATTCTTGCTGGCAGTTTGTGTATGTTTGTGTGTGTGCATGCACACTCCCACAGAGAGAGTTTGCTAAGGTATGTCAGAAATGTAACTCTGGCAGAGGCAAGCACAAAAACAATGTTTACCTCACTGCTGCAACAACTCATCATCAATCTTTTGCCGGAGACAAGTTCGATCTCAGCACCACAAAAGTGGGTTAAAAGGGATTTGGTCTTTATTTATGAGCAATTTGCTTAACAACTTTTTCCCTTCATTTTAATCAATCGTTATTCAATAAGAAATGTGGAGTTTATTTGACAATTGATTTTGTCTCAATTGGGATGTGATTTATTGAGAACATTAGGAACTCTGGGGGCTTCTCTACTGTAATATTTGAATTTCCATATTCCTCTTCATCATATCTCAATTTCTCACACTTGAGGATTTGTTGTTGTTGTTGTTTTTCCAGTTAGACATTTATAGAGGTCAGTTTTGTCCAGCAGTAGCAGTCATTACACTGGATTTACATAGGTGCCTTGAAAAACAAACACAATCCTCTGAGATTTTTCTTGTTTTGATGGTTGCAGTTTCCCATCTGGCTTGTTACTCTGAACACCGGTGCTTGTCACATTCTCTTCTCCACACAGCCAGGATCCACAGACCTGCATACTTATAAGGTGATGGTGAATGGTATTCCCCTGCCCCCCAACAGCAAACCCTCATGCCATGTGGCAAACTACTTTTGAAACTGACAAGAGTTTGAGGATGCTATCCAAACCTCACTGGAAAACTGGTGTGTATGTGTTTTTATATTGTAAACCTCTCTGTCAGGGACTGGACTGAGGAGGAATGGTGGGGGCCACCACCCCCTTCTCCTGGACCTTCCCAAGAACAAGAGGACAGTATAGATTTAGAACAGTGGTTTGCAGAAGGCCATAGTTCAGAGGCTCCAGAGGGGGAAAACTGGGAAATATTGGATGAAGAATAGCAGGAAGAAGAAGCACCGGGGGAGAGACAGCTGACAGTGTCTTTGGAGAGCATTCCTGAGCCCCCCTCTCTCAGGACCAGATGGGAATTGACTGCTTTTAATGAAAGGGCTGGTGCCATGCTGTTTTTATTGCAATTACCTATTTGTTTTAAACAGATTCTTTAAAATACGTATTTAGTTTTAATTCTTTTAAGGTTTAATTGTTTTATAATCATTGCTTTTTCTATGTTTTTAGCAATTCTTGTTTTTATTTGAGAATGCAGTCATCCTGGTCCTGTCAAATTTATTGGATGCAGCCACCATTTCTCAAGGACTGATACCGTTGGGAAAACGAGAATAGTAGCTTAGTTACTTTTCTTTTAGGGATGTGGAACAGCAAATGCCCTTCTTGCCTTGAACAGCTTTTGCAGCATCAAAACAAACTCTTCTTCTTCTTCTTCCTCCTCCTCCTCCTCCTCCTCCTCCTCCTCCTCCTCTTCCTCCTCCTCCTCTTCTTCTTCTTCTTCTTCTTCTTCTTCTTCTTGTGAATTTTCTATCCTATTCAGCAGTCTTACGATCATAGTTAACATGCTGCCCTTCTCTGTATTTACCTTTGACAAGACAGGAACAGGCTGAAAACGGAACCATTTTATCCCGAGAAAGTCTCCTCCTCGTGAAAAACTACAGGGTGCTCCTCTTTGATCTGAGCAAGCATGACTGCACCATGTCAGCATCATATTAGCACCAATGTAGGCGTGTTGTACTTTTTAAATGCTGTTTCAACATGTGTCACCGGATCTGTGTTCCTACAGGCTTCACAACAACCTGCGCCCTTATAACTACAAGTTGATTGAGGCACCCTTATGAAAAAAAAAGATATAAATGTTTGTGGTTAAGGTGATAACCCTTTTGTTTTCTCTGTAATCCATCACAGGGCTTGTCAGGGCTGACAGCTCAGGCAGATATTTTTTATATTTTTTTGAACACCTCTTTATCTGACAGCTCCATGCATCATAAAGCAGCAAATAGAATTAGATCAAAGTCTGCCAGTCGCTCCAGCCTTGGTAAAGTATGCAATCCTGTTTGTATCTTTATCTAGGCTCTGACAGTTCATTTTAACTGGCAAGAGGGGGAAAGAATAACAGGGTGGGGCGGCAGCGAGAAGGAGGAGGAAAGTTTCTTTCAAGAAGACAGGGAAGTGCTGCATTTTTTAAAGTACGGAACGTCGGTACACTGTTTTCAAGGCATTGCTTCCCCCTGACATCTGTGGCGCCCTATGTACTCAAGTGTGCCGTATATATTTCATGAATGTACAACATCCAGATTGTCAGAGCTAAGGCTTCGCCAGCATGCAAACCCATTTAAGTACACATGTGCGCGTGAGTTCTTGCAGTTTCATAATCTTGATTTTTATTAATACCCATGGCAAAGATTGCCAGCGCTCCCTTTCAACCGCGGAATACTATCCATCTTGTAACTGCCAAATTCTAAGGGTTGCTGTGATGGATAGCAAGTTTACTGAGAGCTTGGTTATTAAAGAAGCAAGCCCTGAAAGAACTGGAGGGAGAACACTGGGAATGCCAGCAAGGTGAAACCCTTGAAAAATTAATTTTGCTCATAAACCTGTTAGCGTATTAGCAGCATGTCTCTGCTCCCACAGCAGCAAGAATGCTAGATATGGTGCAGAAACATTAAAAATAGGGGGTAGGTGGAAAATTTGATTCAGTTCAAACCTACCTAATTTGCATTTTCGCAAACAATACATAAACTGAAACACAGCCATCCTTCAAAATGCATTATTCTCAGAATTTTGCAAGGCAGTTCTCCAGTTAAGTAATGTGTGCAAAAATGCAAATACTAGGATAAAATGTACATAAAATGGAGTATACTAGTGAAATGAACAGACAAAATTGAATTCTGTTAGTGGAATGCTTTTGTAAAATGTGTATATCTATAAAGATATACCTATATAGATATCCTTCCAAAGTGCAACAGTAAATAGCATAATGCTCAATTAGTTAACTTTTATAGAGTTGTGAGCTGGCAAAGGGTGTTATGGTAGTTGTCATGTTGGAATTAACCCTGATGACTTATATGTAATGACTACAATTCTATGCAATGATTGCAATTCTATTAGGACTGCTATACATCCAGAATTTCCCGAACATAGCTGGGATTCATCCATTGAAAATTGCGTCCAGGCGAAATTTTTGGAAACGGGTTCAAATGTCCAGGAAAACCTGGGGCGTATGGCAGCCCATAACCTGTGTTGAATTTTTGGCAAAATTTTGGTGTCCATATTTTCACTTCTTGAAATATGGCAACCCTAATTTTATGCATCATTTCCTGGGAATAAACTCCATGTAATTCACTGGTGCTTATTTCTGACAATGTAAGTTCAGCCTGTAAACACACACTGAGCTTTCACAAAAGTTCTTCAGCCAGCTGAAATGCAACCTTTAATTTTTAATTGGAAAGGAGAACAATCTTGCAAGGAAATATTGTCATTCAAATTACAGGCACGAAGCAGAATCCCAATCAAAGAAAAGGGGAGCGGTAACTAGCCTCTCCTTAAACAATTTCCTCATTCTCACCAAATTTGTCACAAACAGCAGCAAAGCATGAAAGGCTCCTTATCACTCATTCACCTGCCGAAGCAAGGACTTGGAACTTGACTTGCACTCTAGAAGATGACTTTATCTCTCCTTTGAAAAGTTCCAGCATTGCACTCCCCCCCCCCTCGGTTCCTGCTTCACTACACCACCACTGGAAAAGATCAGTATGGACTTTGTTCTAGGTTTTTCCTTTTCTTTCTTTAAATATGCGCTGGGGTTTTTAAAAAAACAAAAACACAACTGTCTGGCAAAAGAAACCTTGAAGCTTCAAATGTGTTGGGGATGCCTTGCCTGCCCGTGCCTGCTTGCTCACTGTCTGCTCGGCCCCCGTCTTTGAAAATCAACAAACATTATACAGAACACCATGCAGCTCCCTAGCACTCCCATTCCTCCAAAGGGAACTGTTTCTGAATGCTGCCCTGAAACTTCCTACTGCTTAGGGAAAGCGAGAGCATGAAACAATATTTTAAGCAGAGAAAGCAAGGCAGAGAGTGGTTAAGCGCCTTTTAATCTATAGTTCACTGACTTGGGTAATTCACGAGGCTGATACTTCATGATAACCATGGAAACAGGGAGAGAATTTCCTTCAGTTTCTCTTACATATAAACTAGCCAGCTGATTTATTTGCTTTGCTCAAAATGCCTGTGGGTGAATCTATAAAAAAAGAAAGAAAGGGGGGGGGTAGATTTCCAATCATTATTTTTTTTAAATTCACCTTATGGTGGAAAGCCAGGTAGTTTTGTGAACAACTCAGATGTGCATTTAATTTCTTTGGCAGATGGCCTTCTGAGGCTCATTGAAGTTATGCTGGTCCATAGAATAGTTGCTGAACTTTATTACAAGAATGGAATTGACGACCCTTACATATTTTAATTTTTCCCCTCCTATCTGTCAAAAGCTTGCAAAATCACCAAGCAGTTCTCAACAACTGCCTGCCTCCCTACCCACCCTAGACTCAGGCCTTACTGATGGGCTGATTGTTGGAGTATAAAGCAAACTCGTTCTAGAAAAGGAACGCTGCAGTCAGTTTAGCAAATAAAAAGCTACTTACCATTATCCTGGCCTGGGATTTTAATACTGCTTTGCTCACAGCCAGACTGCTTGTAACTCTTCTATTTAAAAAGCTAAATCAAGAGCATTAAACAGCTTCTAATTAAGGAGGATATTATCACCTCAATGCACAGAGAGTTTCGCATGTAAAGCCCTATGCACTGAAGGAGAAGATACCCTGTCACTTGTTAAAACAACAAATAAAAGTTTTTAAAGAGCTGGAAGTGGGTAAAGGAACCACTGGCAAAATGTGCATTTTATTTTTAACATGCTTATACAAGGTAGAAGACATTTGAAAGCAGGCAGAGGGAGAGAGATTAATTTTCTTCCAAATATTCCCAAAGGGGTAAGTAAAATAAAACCTGCTCTCTTTTGGCCCGTATTTTTGAGCTTTATAATTTAGGAAGACTTTAGAAGAACTGGTTGACAAGTCTTATCAGTCGCTGACGTATGAGCGGATTTTATTTGCTGCTATTCTGGGCTCCTGGTGCACCAGGGTTTACACCAGCATAATAGAGTTGGCCAGGACGCCAGAAGGGATGCAATTTATGAGCTTTCTCTATTATCTGCACAGCGGGGGGTGTTCGGTCAACAGTGCAAAGGCTGAGCTGAAGCATTTCCTGCTGGTTACCTGCTTTCAGCAATAGGGGTCGCTGTTTGGTAGTACCCAATTGGTTAGCTGTCAGATTCTAGAGCTCCCTATTGGTGGCTCTTAGGTAATTCCAAAAATAAAGAGTCCATTAATAAAACACAGTGTTCATTCATAAAGCGGTAACATAAATCTCCATTGCTACATATTGGGTGTGTATTTCAGTGGTTGAACGTACAGGTTTATGGCCATGCTGTAGTGTAGTGCTTATGTGACTGTGAATAAAAGGTGGCTGGGCTCATCGTCCCAGGGGTTGTTGTTTTTTTTGGGGGGGGAGCGGTGACAAAACTGATTTCCAATTTCCAACTGAATAGTTACACTAGGGACCTAGAAGGTGCAGGGCTTATCAGCCAAACCCCTGCACAGTCTCATCAGGGCTGACTTTAAGGCAATTGGAGCAATTTAGCCAAATCGGGCCCCGTGGGTCACTCCTAAGGGGGCCCCGCACCAGGGCAATCTAGATGGATTTTATTTATATCTATAAGATTTTGCAGACTTTGTAGGGGCCCTACATAAAAACCCTAAAGTTGGGCCCCACTTCTTCAAATTGGGCCTCACTGGCTAGCCCTGAGTCTCATAGTTGCTGGGTCTGAGTTGCCCTGCCCTTGCATGAAGTCTTGGGTTTGCAATTTTGGGAGAGGGAAGACTGCGGCACTGGGGAGCGGGCAGGCTGACAAGGCCCCCTAAATTTAGAGACCCTATGTTTCAGCCTACTTAGCCTATACATAAATCCGGCACTGTTTGCATCCCATTTCCTTCTTGCCAAACTGCTTGCAAAAACACACAAATATTTTATCTTTGGCCTACCTTATTGCACACTGCAATTCTGCCCCTCCCTCCTGAAACTCTGGCCTTTGGTCTCTGCTAACTATGGCTGAATCTATACACATATAAAAACAGTTCTGAAAATGCTTCTTTTTAAAAGCGTTTTTTAAAAATACATTGAATTCCCCATAAGGCTCACCATCTCCATCTAGTTAAAGGTAGATAGCCATGTTGGTCTGTCATAGTCAAAACAAAACAAAATAAAAAAATTCCTTCCAGTAGCACCTTAGAGACCAACTAAGTTTGTTCTTGGTATGAGCTTTCGTGTGCATGCACACTTCTTCAGATACACTGAAACAGAAGTCACCAGACCCTTGTATATAGTCGTCAACAGGTTTACCACAGCTATCAACCTTTCACCCATTTCCACCACCCCTCTGAGTAATACCCCTCCCCACCCTCTCACTATATACAAGGGTCTGGTGACTTCTGTTTCAGTGTATCTGAAGAAGTGTGCATGCACACGAAAGCTCATACCAAGAACAAACTTAGTTGGTCTCTAAGGTGCTACTGGAAGGAATTTTTTTATTTTATTTTGTTTCATCTCCATCTAGTGTCATATTGTATATTGCACTTAAAACACACTTAAAACATGTTATTTGCAGCTCTATAGCTGAGTCCTAGCTCTCACATCAGGGAGGGGCTTTTCCCCATTTTCCTTTGGGCCTAGAGCAGGCACCCTCAAACTCGGCCCTCCAGATGTTTTGGGACTACAATTCCCATCATCCCTGACCACTGGTCCTGTTAGCTAGGGATGATGGGAGTTGTAGTCCCAAAACATCTGGAGGGCCGAGTTTGGGGGTGCTTGGCCCATTCCTTCGTGCTCTTTCTAATGGTCCATCTCTCCAGGCGATTACTTCATCAGGAAGCCAGCCTGGCTTATTTTTTAAAAACATGGCCAGCCTAGGCTTTGGTATGGGATTGGCAGTGGGGGAAGAACAGAGAACTTACACCCAACAAATGTATGGCAGGATGAAATTTGTACCAGAAGTCTCAGGGCCTCCGACATCGCCTCAGAGGTTGTGTCAGGCCTCTGAAACCGGAAGTTGCATCGGAGCCTGCGCTGTGGGTGCCGAGCCCCCGGGGCCCCCTATGATTGGCACCTATGCTACAGGATAAGCCTTTTATAGTATGGAAATACAATTATGGGGGAAACGTCACCATGAATGTACTCTCTCTCTCATTTTGTTTTATGTCACCCTTCCATGACAACCATGTTGTGTCATTCCATGTTTCCCATGAGAGTCGTTTGTGAGTAGTGCCTCCAACACTCTCAAAATCTGAAATGTACCCACTGGTCTAGAAAGCTTGGCAACCCCTGCCTTAAAGTATGAGCAGGTCTTTAAGGTTAGAATATGTTTTTTGTGGTATCAAGATCCTAAGCTGTTTTTAGGGCTTTGTATGTTAATACAAGTGCTTTGAACCTGCCTCTGTAGTGCTTCTCTATCTGTAAAACAATTCCCTGCACATTAAAAAAAGCCATTTCAGAAAGAAGGGCGCTAGATTAGCCTTCTCCTCAACACATCAGTTTTCTGTGGGCAGAGATTTATTTACTTTATGCATTACATGTTTTCTCGACTACAAGTTGTATCTATAGCTGTAGGCTTAATTTTTCTCTCTCTTTGGCAAATGTAAACTAAATGAATTGCGTAGAACCGTGCGCTGAGAAAATGAATAAGTGCAAAGACATTTAAGAATGCCACTCATTATCCTCATGATTTGTGGCACCAATATTCTGACAAGTGATGGAGGCTATTCACGAGTAAAACAACATAGCAATGAGTTGGAAAGCAAACAGAGCAGTGTAGCCCACAAACACAACACAACCATTCAACATCAGCATGCCCAGAAAACTATTTTGGCTCTTTGTTATATTTTATTATTAGCTATAGGAACAAACCATAAATTCAGGATGTTCCAAATATGAGAAAGGGGATTTGAGTTGTTTTGTCAGGCCAGTTCTGTAGACAGATTGTCTCTCTCTCTCAGCCTCCATACCTGGTACGGCGGGGTCAGTCTGCGCATATTTATGGCGCAAGCACATATTTTCCAACCACACAATTTCCGGTTCATCCCAATGTATGACCAACATTTAAACTATGGAAGAGGAATTTTTGTGCCTCCATGACCTTGGGCTGAAACAGGAGTAGGGTTTTGGGGTGTGGTTACAACTGGCTTGTAGTTCTAAATGCCGCAAAGCAAGAGGAATTGAAATATAAAAAGAGAAACATTAAGAAAACAACGGGGTCAGCTTGCCATTTCTATTGACGATACAACTACAGGCAAAGGCTGGACATATGAGCAAAAACTAAGCCCCACTTAATGAAGTTTACTTCCAAATAAACTTTTTTAGGTTTGTCTCCTGGCACAGCAAATTTGGTGAAAACCACACAGATCTTCTCCTAGGCCTGTTCTCCTATTCAAAGACAAACACATGGTTTCTTATTGCACCCAAAATTGCTTATAATAACAATATGAAATCATGACCTGTCATTTTTGTCTACCTGTCCTTTTTATATGGTCTACATGCATGAATTGAAATCTTTTCACAACATTTTTTGCTTTAGGGCAGGGGTGAGGAACCTTATTCAGACCAAAAGGCACAATTGCATCTACAAAACCTTCCAAGGGCCACATGACAGAGATTAGGTGAAGCAATAATGCAACTTTTACCTTTATTCTGCACTGTGTTTTATTATCATTACTTGATTTCTCCTTATCCTGTAGCTGAAAGATAATTCAGATCCTCAAAGTTTCCCTATTATCTAGGAACAGTCTGAGATTTACAGAAGCTGTCCTGGTTTCTGATTTGATCCTGGAATGTCCCTCTTTTCCTTAGGACATCCCTATTTTCATTGGAGAAATGTTGGAGGGTATGGTAGGACGTCCCTATTTTCATTGGAGGTTATGGAGTTATGCGACCCCCGAGCCAAGAGATAAGTAACTATACAGCCTTTAGAAGACATCTGAAGGCAGCCCTATATAGGGAAGTTTTTTAATGGTTAATGTTTTATTATGTTTTTATATTCTTCTTCTTTCTTCTTTGGCGATCACTCGTAGCCGAGTAAGATTGTCTTCCATATCTGTGTACTGGCAGAAGCAAAGATCACTAGTGTTGAAGCAATGTTTTTATATATGTTGAAAGTCACCTAGAGTGGCTGGGGCAACCCAGTCAGATGGGCAGGGTATAAATAATAAAATTGTTGTTGTTATATAAGACATCCCTACTTTCATTGGAGAAATGTTGGAGGGTATGGATAATTACTTGACCAAAGCCACAGAATGAGAATATTAAATTGCATATTAAAACTCAAATATCAAGCTTTCATGCTTGGCTGATGCCAGTATTGTTTCCCATGTTAAAACCACTCTGAATATGGGAACAAATAAAGACCTCTTGAATGACTAGGATATTTCACGAACGGGTGCTTAAGAAGGTGTAAGCCTGCAGATTATTAAGGCAACAAGAGATTTCTGGCATTTGACAATGTCTCATTGGGGAATGTTCCGATTTTCCTTATGAGCAATTGAGGCAGAGGGAAACTAAACTGGAGAGAAATTAATTTGAATTCTGCCTTGCCAGCCAGAAAACCTCTCTGTTGTAAACACCAACCTCTTAATTAGACAATTTGCCCTTTTGTTTTCTAATAACAGCCCAATAGGTATGTTTCTGCCATACTGAGCTGTCTTAGGAGGATTAGCTAAAGGAAACCGCATTTTGAACTTCACCTTTTAATTAACTTTTAATGAATTGTTTATACAACAGAAGTAGTCACAGAGGGAATCCAAAATTTGGGAGCAGCTAAAGCAATATATTTTGAAAGGTATATCGCTAGTATATTATGAGCTCTCTCATAAACACACACACGTGTGTGTGTGTGTGTGTGTGTGCGCTCTATCCTACACATTGATTAACAGACAATCCCATGTTATTTAGATTATGCACTATAAAGTCATCACAGAACAAAGATGAGCAGGGGGAAAATAAAATCTAATTATGTAAACATGCCATCTTTGTTTGTCAGTTTTTGTTACTGGGAAATGGATTTTCCTTATTTATGACTGCCTCTGTAGTTATCTTAAGTGAAAGGATGGTTTGGCTGCGACGCCCTTGGCTGTTGGCAGCCTAGCCCCCTGTCTATCTTGACAATGATTGGATTCCAGGAAAAAGCTGGATCGAGGTGAGGATCTCTGGCGTGGTGTGTGTAATCACTCTTGGCACTTGCTGTCAGGAAGACAACTTTGGTTCTGAGTCTAGAGGATCATTAGGAATGATACATCAAATGCCTGAAAACAAATGGGGGCTTAATCTTCAATGAAAGAGAACATCGGCAAAAAGGTGTCTTTCATGATCCTGGTTACCTTACATGCTGGGAGGAATTGGCAGGCTTACCTGTATTGCATTTTCTCTCTAGTGTTTACAAAATTCTGGTGGTGTTGCATTATAAGAATGGAATACTGTTCCACTGTGTAAGAGGCAGAGCGGCGCAAGCAGCTTCATTCTTTATTGGTTTAAATCAATAGATTTCCTCCCTAAAGCATAAGTTGATGGAGGCATTTCTTAACTTGGGGATCTGAGCATTAAGAGCAGCCCACGTCTGCGTTTTGAGGCTGTTCTGCTGGGCTGAGGCAATAGCAAATGAAAACGAAACTGCAGTTTCCCTTTCTAAAAATCTGTATAAGCTTTTTGTTTGTTTGAGGGTAATCACACATTCCCCACAATCTCCGAAAAGGACACCTATATTGAGGTCTAGGCGACATGCAAATATATTTCTATTTATTAGGCAATTGATTCATTTAGTAACAAGAAGATGATTAATCCACTAAATATCCTTTAATTGATTGACAGCTCTAATAGTTTTGGCTCCTTGGCACCTGCACACGGATCCATTTGAAACACCCTGCAGGTGGTGTCAGGGGTTTATTCTGCGTCTGATCATTTAAAACCTCACTGGAATATTAGCAAAAGGACAGGTGGTGTGGATTTAGGGCACTCCCTGGAGGTTTTATTTTCTGCTCCATAAATTATAACACGGTGCTGTAAGATTATGGCAAGATATAATCCTATTCCATGGTATTTATAGGGGATCAGAACTCATTTCTCTCAGCAGCCCAAGGTTACATATTAGACTCTTTTAGACTGAGCTGTTCAGCAATATTTAATCCCAATTAGCTGGCTGGATGCAGCTAAAGAAAAAGAAAGCTATACATTATTCCAAGAACTAGTGTTCTGTGGTAATGCCCATGATTCTGTGTATTCTTTCTAAGACCTCTGTTGGCTGTATTTTTATACTCTGGGCTAAAATAATATGTTCACATACCTTAATTTTTTCATTCAATAGGTGTGTTTTACAGTTTGTGATCCTACTCTCTAGCAAGAACCCTCATATTTAATCATTGATTGTTTGACTTCTTTTCTTCTTAAAAATGGATTTTCACTCAGGGTAGTTCACTAATAATAATGTTGGCTCCCAACAAAACATCAAAAACACAATTAAATATCAAACATTAATGACTTCCCTATACAGGGCTGTCTTCAGATAGTTGTTTATTTCCTTAATATCTGATGGTGTTCCACAGGACATCTGAGGGCAAGCCACAGGGCGGATCTCACCACTACTGAGAAGGCCCTCTGGCTGGTTCCCTGAAACTTCACTTCTTGCAGTGAGGTAACCACCAGAAGGTCCTTGGAGAACAAGCCATACCTCTGTGAGGTCATGGACTCTGTCATGCCAAGGGCTTGGTTCTCACTGGAGACTATCAGTGTGGTGGACAGGAGCTTCTGCAGCTCCACTGCCATGGTATGGTAGCACCACCTGGATGTGAATGCAGGAAGCAAGGCTTATTCAAACAAGCTACTCTCACTTGAATGTTCAAACTGTCTCCGTTGTGTTTGATGCCAAACAATATGATTTCTTTTGGTCAGTGATCATTCACTTGCATGTGACCCATGCAAGTCTTCAGTTGATGCTACAGTCAACCAGTTATAAATGTGCATGTCCGTGAAAAAAAATCCCCGAGAGAGCAACCTCACCTATTCCCAAGTGGAACCTGGAAGAGGTGAATTTTGTTGACTCAGGATTTCTATAGTAAGCTGAGCAGCCATTAGCTGCACCAACTGCACACTTGACACTGGTATCTGTTTACCTGTAGGCACACACCTTTAATTTCTTTTTTTTAAAAAAAACCAAGTTTCTCAGTCTGCCAGATTTGCACAAAACAGCGGCCGTGTGTGTGTGTGTGTGTGTGTGTGTGTTTGTGTGTTCCTCCAAGCCAGGAAAGCTGAGATATATGGCTATATGTTTACATGTGCACGTATACTTTTGTGATCTACCATGCTTGCACAAAAGAGCAGTCCCAAAATAAAAATAAATGATGCCTCACTCCAAACTAGGTAAGGATTTGGAGTTGTTCACACAAAAGGCTGCTTGTTGCTTCATTTCCTCCCCCTTTCCTCCCCACCTCCTGTACCCATGGGTGTAGCCACGGGGTGCACAGGGGATCCACAAATATTATTGAAAAGCCCTCCCTGTCAACAAAAGCTCAACAACTTTGGCTGCCCACCCCCCTAACAAAATTCCTGGCTATGCCCAAGCCAGGATTATGGCATGCTTTTGAATTATGGTGCTGGGGGAGACTCTTGAGAGTCCCATGGACTGCAAGAAGATCAAACCTATCCATTCTGAAGGAAATCAGCCCTGAGTGCTCACTGGAAGGACAGATCCTGAAGCTGAGGCTCCAATACTTTGGTCACCTCATGAGAAGAGAAGACTCCCTGGAAAAGACCCTGATGTTGGGAAGATTGAGGGCACAAGGAGAAGGGGACGACAGAGGGTGAGATGGTTGGACAGTGTTCTCGAAGCTACTAACATGAGTTTGACCAAACTGTGGGAGCCAGTGGAAGACAGGAGTGCCTGGCATGCTCTGGTCCATGGGGTCACGAAGAGTCAGACATGACTAAACGACTAAACAACAACAATGCCCATGCCACTCGAATGCACAAGAAGCCTGAGACTGGGATTGGAAGAACTAAAAACAATGCCACTGACCTCTGAATTTAGAGCTCTTCTGGACATGCCTTCAGGTAACCATTCATATAACCAACAGTACACAGCCAATGGATTAGAAAATTGCTCCTGCTTAACCTTCAAGGTATCCGAGGCAAGCTGAGCAGAAGATGTTCAATAGTTTGTTCACAATGGGCCGTCTCTCTCTCCAAAAATGATCAGTATAGAATAAAGTCTCCCTTGTAGTGCCATCTAGCATTTACACAGAAACACAGGAAGTTGCCATATACCAAATCAGACCATTGGTCTATCTAGCTCAGTGTTGTCAGCACTGACCAACAGCAGTTCTCCAGGGTTTTCGGCAGAGGACATTCCTAGTCTTATTGGGATGGACTTTGGACCTTCTTTGTCATCACATGTGCTCTGCCACTGACCTATGACCCCTCCATAACTTGATTTCTAAACATCCATTTAGCTGTGGCATTTGGTATAAAGTTAAAGATGGGTTGAATGGGTTGAGTTTGATTAAAAAGCAAAGACAATGTTCCAGACGCATTGCTCCTCAACACAGCATTTTCCAAGGAGGAGTGAACTTGTCGCTGAACCTGGAAGAGTTCAAAATCCACTTCTGCCATCAGGTGACTGACCTTGGAATACTAGTCTGTAAAATGGGAATATAGCAACAGCTCACTCTGCAGAGCTATAGCCAAGGTTGGATAGGACAAAGGTTGTGAAGCACTTCGTCCTTTTAATCTTCACCAGCTGGAACAACTTTTACAGATTCCACTTAAAGTTTTTTTTTAGAATCACAATCTTAACAACCCATTCCAGTGTGTATGAACTTGAATGTAAATCGCCCTGGATTCCTTGGGGCTGATTTCTGAATAGTAATGCATAGCATTGTAGCAAAAGATCACAGTTCTAAGCATTTTTACTTGGCAGTAAGTCCCACAGGACAAGTCCTATGCTTCTGAGTGAACATATTTTGCATGGGGTCATTAATGCTGTAATAATAATTTAGGGATTGTGGGTGCCACCCAGTTCCATCAAAGTCAATAGGATCTTTGTAATTAACTTCAATACAATGTGGATTGTGCCTACGGAATTTTGGACAACTCGTATATGCAATTTTTCTAGACTGTAGAAAAAAAGCAAACATATTTTTTTTCCTGATTTTTAAGTCTCACCCTGTAACTTAGTTACAACATTAGCAGGCTAATGAATACTGCATGGCAAGCTATTGTTGTTGTTTTTTAAAGTATGAATATACTTCCTATGTGAATTCTCATTCTACAGTACTGGACATAACCTCAGTCCCTCCAGATAAACAAGATAAAAGTCTTGGGTATTTGTGGGATGGACGGCAATGGCTGCTTCCCCGTAGTAGCCACATTTGTAGCCATATTTATTATAAGTAGCCTTGGGCAAAAAAGTTATACGTCTCATTAATCCAAATCAGCTTCCAGGATTGTATGCTAAGCATTGTCGCAGTTGCCACATAGTGTATGTTTCCTTCCCCCCCTCCCTTTTGTTCTTCAATACAGCGCTTACGAAGCTAAGGAACCATTGTCACGTCCCATTGCGTGAACAAAATGTACGAGAATTGATGGGGCTTTCTACCTAATGTGGTTACCATGAACCTGGTTTGTTTATTTAATGAACAAAATGTCACAGCGTATCTGCATCCTCCTGACATCTGAAACAGTGGCAGCTGCTGGTGGCAGATTTGCTGAAAACAGGGGTGCAGAATTAACCAATTCAATTTGCATTTCGTCCAAAACAGAAGCTCTTTTGAAAACATTCTTTAAAAGAGCACACACACACACACACACGTATGTTGTGCACAGATGTCCTGTGTACTATTCTACTGAATAGAAAGAGACATTGCGGGTGGCGGGTGGGTGCGGGGGGGGGGGGGAGGAGAGACACACCAACTTTAATCCTGCCATGACTGGATCTACTCCAGCACAAGTATATTTACAGTACTTCATTTAGATTATATGTGATTTCATTATCAGATAGTATAAGTCAGTCGAAAGGCGGATATTAGCTACGGGTGCATTTTATAGCATTACATAATCACAGGGTTCCATGTTGCCTCTATTTCTTCATTCATACTGAGCTTCAGTTATAGAGGGGTAATCACGGAAAACTATGCAATTATGCATAAATGATGCATCTCTTTAAAATCGATGCAGATATAAGAGGGAAAAAGATATGATGTATCTAACATTTTACACTTCTGAGCATGCAAAGAAATGTGAGGTTCATCTTGATTATTCCCCCCTTTTACACATGGGGAAACTAGAATCAAGTGAGAAGAACTGAGTAAGAATCCAGTTCTCCCCAGTTCAAATCTAACATTGCCTAAGCCTGGGGCTGCAAACTTACACCCGTTTATCTGGGAATAAGCCCCCGCTAGAGTCAATGGCTCTGATGGCTAAAGGAGAATTGCTTGAGTTTAGGGAAGACATACACAAAATAGCTAAAAGCCCTTAAGAAACAGACACACCCACACACAACAGCACATGCAAGAATCAAAAATAGGGGTAGGGTTTGATGGGCTTTTGGGAAGAGAGGAAAGCAAAGGGAAAGGGAAAGGAGCTGAGATGCTTGAGACAGATCATTTTCTGAGAATGAAGCCCACAGTGTTGCCAGGATGCCGGATCCACCCCCCCCCCTCACCCGCTAGCACCCATATACAAAAGTTAACATCCCTCGTTTGCAAAAGGTTGCTGTTTAGAATAGCTGGTGCTATGTAGTGACATTTGCAGGCTGAGATTTGTCTGGCTCTTTCCATGGTGTGAAGGCAGTGTGTCTAGTCTCTGCAGCCTCCAATCAAAAGCAGTGAAAAGGCAATTGCTTCTGTTTCTTGTTTGGGTTGCTTGCAATACACATTCTTGGCTGTGGCCAATAGTACAGCCAGCCTTTATATTCACGGGAAGGCAAACACTATCTTTGTGTATATTACATGACAGTGCATGGCTCTGAACCGATTGGTAAAAGGCCCAGTTATGAGTATGTCTGGCAATTAAAAATAATTGGGAAGCAGATTTGCCACTAACTCTTCCAAGAATGCCAGTTATGATATAATGATGTTTCATTAGACATGCTGAAAGCTGTGAGCTCCGTATGGCAGTGGCAATTAGGAAGGATCATAAAGAAAAGGGAAAAAAGGAGAAACATTAAAAATACCCCAGCAAAGATTAGCATAGCATTTAATGGCCACTTCATTAGCTAATTGATTTCTTATTAGTTACAGGGGAAAGCCCGGTTAGGGGCTCTGCACAGCTAATTAACAGCATTTACACAATTAGTCGGTTGCTCATTTTGTAACCAAAACAGCCTTGGAATTGACTGTGGTAGTGATGCTCTGGGCCATTTGATTCACTTGACTTTATTTTATTTTATTTCACTAATATTGGCTTAACCTTCAAATCAAAAATTCACTCCCTAGGGGCCTCACCATTTTTAATCTCATATGTATATGTGTGTGTGTGTACACACACACACACACACACACGCACACATTCTTCATAACTTAGAATGGAAAAATCTGGTTTTGTTTTTTGTTTTCTTTATTTGTTACAGTGATTCCAAAACAGAACGGCCTTGAAAAATTAAGCCGCCATCTTGAAAGAATTCACCACACTGTGCGCCACCCCCACCACAAACATCTTGGCAGAGACATCATCCCAGATGATCAGTGAATATCCTTGTTTGTTGTGTAAACTATAAATGACCTGGGAGGGAGATCCTGAAGAACAACTGTTGCCCAGAAATCCCTGAATGATGGGAGGGGGGGGGGGAGAAGACAGGATGCAGAGGCAATATTAATTGGACTATTCTGTTCCGAAGTTGAAAGAAGAATGCTTGCCTCTTGTTCTGGGAGCTTGTAGTCAAAATACATGCAACATGTTTGTGACTGTGGAGTGTGCCCCTAAGTCAAACTTGTAAGAAACTCTGCTCTAGTGAGAAGTCTGCACAGTAAATATGGGAGACGGTGAAATGCATTTTTTATTTAGTATTCCACCTTTAAATATTTGCACCTATGCTGCTCCCTACAACACTGGTGCAATGTTATAGTCTGGTATTCATTGTCTTTGATGTAGCTGTTGGAATGACACACCCAATACATTTATATGCTGGCACAAAAAGCATTAGGATTGTTACTATGGCTGTGTTGACTTGCAAATGAGAAATAACATATGCTACCTTTGATCACACAGGTGTTTTGTATAATATTTATTTTATCTAGATATTTTATCCTGCTTTCCAAGGCCGAAACCTTCACAAAGTGCCTTACAATATACAAGAACACCACGGAGAATGTGAACGAAACAAAACTTCTTTTTTAAAAAGAGTAATGTAATATGGGGTGCAGAAATTTTCAGACATTTAGGTTGATCAGGAAGGAGCCAAACCACTGCAACACTATACCTCCCACTTCCAACTCACAGAACTGACCCAAGAGGCTACCATAGTCATGGTATCTAAAAGTTGGTGAGAGGTGAAAGAGGGTTGTCCTTTCCCTGGCCGAAAATAGGACGGGAATAGTTAGTGGATTTGAAACAAAGAGGAGTGTTAAGCAGATTTGATAAAGGGGTTACAAGACTAAGACCAGCTATAGACAAGGGTGGGGAACCTGTGGCTCTCCTGTTGCTGCTGATTACACCTCCCTTCATCCTTGACCATTGGCCATGGTGGCTGGGACTGATGAGAGTTGGAGTCCAATAACATCCCTACCATGTACTGGCTGGATACAGAGGAGTGGTGGGAGGTACCAGCTGGGGAACCACCAAAGGAAGAAGGCTCAGAGCCGAGGGAGTGGTGGTGGGACAACGATGACTGGTCATAGAGACAAGAGGGAGAAGACTGGGAAGAAGAGGTGTCGGAAGCTGAAGAGGTAACAGCGCTTAGTGATCTGGAAGAGTCTGTGGCAGGGTGAAATGCAGAATCAGAGGCAGAAGCTGAAACAGGAAAGTGGGAGGAGGGAGGCCATGGGGCAGAGATGGGTCAGGCTGATGAAGAGTCATGGGTGTCTTCCACTCTTACTGTTGCAAGTTCCCTCACCCTGTCTCCCAGATCCAGAAGAGGACTGAAATGGGCAGAGCAGCAATAGGCTTCATGCAGGCACAGTCTATGATTGCTTAGAAAAAGCCCTGCAGAGGAGGGCTGTGGGGAGGTGGGGACTTTCAGTCTCAGCAACTGATTCATGGGGCAAGACCTACCGGGGATGAGCTGCTGTGCTCATTGTGATCTGTGAAGATCATGTTTTTTGGCTAATAAAGAGTTGAACGGTGTGTTTTTGTGCTGACTCACTCTTTAACAATCCCCACCCATGTTGTAGGAGATACTTTCCTTCTCTGTACACTGCTGTGAGCATTGAACATTAACCTTTTGTGAACTGGATTCAGAGTATGGCTAGATCCAATGCTAGTCAAGTGGAGATTGGCTCTTAGCTGAAAATTAAACCTTAACTTTTGCTCCAGGTGGACTGAACTACAGTGATACCTCTGGTTTCAAACTTAATTTGTTCCGGAGGTCCGTTCTTAACCTGAAACCGTTCTTAACCTGAGGTACCACTTTAGCTAATGGGGCCTCCCGCTGCACCACCGCCACACAATTTCTGTTCTCATCCTGAGGTAAAGTTCTTAACCCGAGGTGTTTGTAACCCGAGGTACCACTGCATTTTTTATGTTGTCAGTGACAAAATTCCTTGACTCTAGACGCGTCTTCTACCGACTTTGTTGTAGGTTGTATCTCAATATTGCTAGTGAGAAATGATCGCCAATATTTTTTATTTCCAGCCAGGGTAAAACCCGAAGCTCTTTTGTTACCAGGTTTTATCCCAGTGGCTTCAGCAAAGTCAACACATTGTCCTGGGATTCTCACCTAACATGAATTAGTTAAATAAACACAATTAAAAAGACCCAATGACTGATTAGCTCTGAGGTGATTCAGAAATGCCAATATATTAATTACTCTGCTTAGGGTTTGTTTTTTCCCCTCTTCATCCCTTTGCTCTTGTTCTTTTCTTTCTTTAATGCTTCTTTGCAATAAGTGCAAAATGGGGCATAATTTTAATTTAGCCTTAGTGTACTAATTGTGGCTAATGGAAAAACACTCTCTGAGATGCAGAGTGGTAATTAATCCTCTCCCCCCACCACCCTCATTTCCAGATAATTTGTTCCTTAATGTATTTTCAAAATGTGGCCTCTAATGGATGGCCATTTCAGTGTGGCAATTTTTTATTATATATGTAGATAATATATTGTCTATTGTCCAGATTATTGTTGCCATTCTGCTGATAATGAGCATTTATATCTTGTTTGTTTACACCTAAGGATAATTAAAACAAAAATTGATGATAAAGAAGGCTAGACACCCTAGCAGCAGGTTTGAAATTTTGAGGAACAAAGCAATAACCATAATAGGCCAGGGTTGAAAGTGCTTAAAGCTGCAGTCCTTACTAGAGAGTAAGCCCCAAAGAGCACAGTGAAACTTGCTTCCAAGTAAACATACATTTATACTCCACTCCACAATTATTAAATTTTGGATCTGCACTTCAGCCCGAGGTTGCTTGCTAGACTAATTGGGGCATTTGGGTCTGTAAAGTTTCAGCCCCAGACTATTTAACCTCTGCTTTTTCAAGTGCAAAGTAGCTGGAAATGGGTTCTAGTGTCAAGTTATCAAGTGAGAAGTCATCAAGTGATAAAATATTGAGTGGGATACATTCATATATGAATCTTTCCTTTCGCTTCCTGCCATTTCAGAGTGGCAGCCATAGAAAATGGACTAAGAATGATTTCTAGCAGAAACCTGACGAATCAGGACCGGAGAGGTGCATAAATAATTCAGCCCTTTTCCTTTCTTCATTTAAAAAAGCTTGTTTTGCTGTGCAGTAATTTCAACAATGAATAATACTAGTGTGAATCAGAAAATAAAATCCCTGCACCAAATTGAGAGGAAATCTCACCAATCCACTTTAAGTTCTTTAATTGCAAGGCTTCAGCAGCCTGCCATTTTTTAAGGAAGTGTGTGGAGTGTTTATTCCTTTATTGTAAAGTGACCCTTACAGGGCTAGCCTTTACATGTCTACGCAGAAGTAAGTACCACTGTATTCAATGGAGCTTAGTCCCAGGTAACTGGGTAAAGACTGGGCAGCCTTACACTGCAATCCTAAGCATTTATACTCAGAACTAAGTCCCACTGAGTTCAATAGGATTTGCTTTCTGGTATGTTTCTGATCATTCTCACAGTTCCTGTTGAGGTTGTTGTTGTTATCTGCCTTTTTTCCTAGCAGGGACTCGAGGCAGCTTACAGCTAAATTTTTCCCCCCATTTCATTTATCTGTTGAAGGTGTACATGATCCCTTCTCTCACACCTTTTTTTTTAACAACAACAAACCTGTGAGGTAGTCTAGACTGAGAGGTTATAATTGGCTCAAGGTGACCGATGCATATGTGTATATGACATATATGTGTACGGGAGATCAAACACAGGAGAAGCTTTGTGATGTAGAATAGACTGTTCCTGTTTGCATCTGAGAAATGTTGGAGGGTATGCCCTTTAGTGTGGGGGCATTTGTCCTTTTGAACTCCTTCCATATCAACTCGTTACATATCAAACAGGCACCTTCTCTCTTGTTTTTGCCGCTGCTCTCAAACAAACCCCCACAGGAAAGATGCATTCTGAGGATTAGAAAAAGAGGCAGAAGCAGGGCGGCAGAGGGAGGGCCAGGTGCACTAAAGGGAAAAGGGAAATTGCAGCTCTTTAGGACCCTGGGTATATCTGGTGTCAAAACAAACACTCACTTGTCAAGCACAGCTCAGACTGCAGCCATTGGCTAAAAATACTGAAAGGTGGGAGCAGCCAGGCTAGAGCAAGGAAATCTTTAAGGTTGCCTATACATTTTGCTTTATAACTTTAGTTTTAGGAAAGTTAGAGATTTCTTTAAAACAAACAAACAAAAAGCTAAGAAGCATTGCTAGCCTTACAAAATTCTTCTTTTTTTTTTTTACAGAACTATTGTTGGTGTAGGATCCATAGCTGTCAACTTTTCCCCTTTTTTTGCGGGAAATTCCCTTATTCAGAATAGGATTCCTTGCAAGAAAAGGGAAAGGTTGACAGCTATGGTAGGATCTCTGCCCTCCTTTGCATCTGATCCCCTTAGGCTGGAAGTATAAGGGGCTCCAGAATTTTGTGAGCTTTTCAAAGAAAAATTTGGTAGCATAAAGGGCTAGGTTTTTCCAGTGCTGGCCTGCCAACATTTTCCCTTACAGACCCTTCTGATGTGTTTTAACAGCAACCTGACCCCAAGCCTGCAACTGTTGAAAGAGGTGTTAATGATATATTTAATTCTAAGCAAATTGTTCTGGGCTACTATATCCTATTTGCTGAACGCTTGTGAAATGACACATACCCTTGCTTACTGGCATTTCTCTCTCTCTCTCTCTCTCTCTCTCTCTCTCTCTCTCTCTCTCACACACACACACACACACACACACAGTATGAAAGGCACTACCCCATGTGAAAAAAGTGAGCTATGTTTTAGAAATTGATGAGTTCTACTAATAAGAGCTTATCTGGGTCATAAAACCATCAAATGCAAGGTAGCCATCAGTGATCATTCATCCAGATCCATAAAAAATGTATGTTTCTTTGCCTGTGTATATCATTCATATGGAGATAATGAATACCTTGTGACATTAAGGCCAGAGGTCAGCTCCCAGACCTTATTACAAATCTAGGGGAAATTACCTTTCCACTGACCTGTGTTGTGACCTAATGGTCTAGGAGGAGTTCAAGGCCAACTGTTCATTCAGCATCACCAAATTGTGTATATATGATACAACATTGATGCAATGAAATCTCACTTTAGTAAGAGGTAGATTTACAGCATGTCTGCTGGGATTTCCCCCCGCAGATCTTGGAACTCTGGAAACTGCAACACAACTGTACATGATGTTGGTTGATGCGTTTATAGATGGCACATGGTAGCGCGGTGTTTTCAAGGACAACCACGAAAGAACACTTGTACAAATGTTCACATCAGGAACTTCCTCCAAAAGGAACTTTCTGCCATTTTATGATTTTTGCAGGTAACATGGCAGTTATATGGTAAATCAATTTAGACTTGTTTGGCTCTCGTCGTCCGTGCCCCACTTTCCTTGGTCATGCTCACGCTTAATGTATGGAGGAGAAAGTGAGACTGTGCCTGCTACCATGGGATGCTATAACACTTGGGTTAAAAATACGTGGGGTTTCCCCCCCCCCCCCGCTTTTGGACATGTACATGGGAATAAGCCCAGGAACTTAGTTATAGCTGGATTTGCTGTCATGCACTGTTTGCAAAAACATTTTTCACCCCCCCCCCCAAAAAAGGTTATTATGAGATCTTTCTTATTTAAAAGGCCTGGTGCCATAATGAGGGTCTAAATAGTCACATATGTTTTCCACAGCTAATGCGCTCCATTCTGCGCATTCTCAGACACACACCCTGCTTCTGGGTCATGCACACACATCTTTGTGAACTTTTCTCCTGACTCTCTTCCAGGGCGCTGCTCAATATCCTTTCCCATATGCGTCATTCTGTGTCCATGGGCTGCCGGACGCTGGTCATTCCAGTCAGGCTTGATTTGCAAGTTTGCAGCCCCCGTAATGATGGACAAACAGGCCACAGATTACTTCCATTTTTTACGACTTGAGTTTAGGGAAATTGAGCATCCTAACTAGGTGCAGATGTCAAGTTAAAACGCCAGTACACAATCTGGGCTGGCTTTCATTTCCACCGAGCCTTGATTCATTTGCTTCCATACCAGGCGCAATTAGAAAAAAATATTTTGTAAATGTTGAAAGACATGTGATGTAGAGCTGATTGGATTAAATCTGAACTCATGTGAGTTTGGGCAAGTTCAATTAGGAGAGGCCCTGGCGAGCGTTTGGTGGAAACCCTCCAGTGGTTTCACAAACGGCATGTGGATTCCTAGCACAAAACACTACAAGTGTTGACAATGTGCCATCTCAGAATAAAGTGTGGGATTTATTTTATTTTTTTGCTATACATGATTCATAAAGTAAAATAGCAGACCCTCACTCTTTTGAAGATTCCCAGACTGTGTGCATTAACAGGTGAGAAATGTTAGGATGTGGCTCAAATAAGACAGATCTAACTAAATGCTTCCAAATGGAGCACATTCTACTTAAGCTGTACCTGCTTAATGTGAACAGTCACTTGCTCTGTCCAAACCCTAGAAACCATTTTTAGCCTCGTTAGTTTTAATTTTAAAAGCTCTAATTAAGACTTGCTTATACTGCCAAGTATTCCTAGAATATATTTCTGAAAAGCCAGCTACTTACAGACCCTCCAAGGCTCACTGTTTTCCAGGGACAGTCCTGGATTTACAGAAGCCGTCCCAGTTTCTGGTTTGATCCTGAAATGTCCCGCTTTTCCTTAGGGTGTCCCTATTTTCATTGGAGAAATGTTGGAGGGGATGGTAGGATGTCCCTATTTTCATTGGAGGTTATGGAGTTATGCGACCCCCGAGCCAAGAGATAAGTAACTATACAACTTTCAGAAGACATCTGAAGGCAGCCCTCTATAGGGAAGTTTTTTGTTTTTGTTTAATGTTTAATGTTTTATTATGTTTTTATATGTTGGAAGCTGCCTAGAGTGGCTGGGGCAAGCCAGTCAGATGGGTAAGATATAAATAACATAATCATCGTCATCGTTATTAAATAGGATGTCCCTATTTTCATGAGAGAAATATTGGAGGGGAGGTACTTAGTCCATATGTTACAAACATATGCTTATTTTAAAGACTACTGCACCACTCTTTACTTCTTTTAAATAAGAGGTAGCTAATCTGTGCTCCCTACATTCCTATGCCCATCATTCCCAGCCATCGTGGCCAATGGCCAGGGATGTTTGAAGTTGTGGTCTTTTATATAGTGCAATGGGGAGGGAATAACTCAATTCTGACCATCAAAGCCTTTATTTGAGTACAGTGCTAAGATTTGTCTATCTCTAACTGTCAGTCCAACACTTGAAACATCACACCACACTAAGACCTGGGAGACCAGGTTTAAATCTCCGCTCAGCCATGAAACTCACCTTGGGCCAATCACTGCCTCTCAGCCTAACCTACCTCACAGGGTTGTTGTGTGGAATAAATGAGGAGGGGAAGAACAATGCACCTTGAGCTTTCAAGACTATGTAGCATCCTACAAAACCTTTTAATATTCCCATCAATTAGCATTTGCTGGAGCCAGCAATTTCACCAAGATGACATTTCATGTCACCAAAAACGTTTCGGCATTATGTTCACTGTCATGTTACAAAGACACACGTGTTAGAAACAAATTGGAGAGCTTACCGGTAGTTACAGCGCTACTGAAAGTTAAATTGTATTTTTTTTTATTTACAAAGAGTGGAGAGTTTTACACCAGTTCATATGTAGCAACATGTACATATGTCTGTATTTGATTAACATTTTGAGGCTGCAATGTTTACTAAAAAAAAAAGCAAGTCCCGTTGATCTCAGGGAGATTCCTTTTGGAGTAAACATGTTTAGTATTAGGCTGTTAGTGATTTTGGTTTTCAGTGTTGGTGGAATAGTGGGGAAGTATATATATGACCTTTGTCTCATGGAGGAGTATGGGACACCAGAAGTGGGTTTCAGTTACACTAATGAGTTACAGAGAAAAACAATTTCCTTGAGCCAAAGTGTAATTGGGGTGTTTGCATATACATGTGCAACACTTGATTTTTCAACAGTTGACGGCTCACCGCTGGCTCTATGGTCTAGATCTGTCAAAAATCATTGTACATAAAGTGCCTGTGAGTCTGGGAGAGTTTCATCTGTGAGGCTTGATCCATGGTGGCTCGTTCCCACATAAAAGTTAGTAACAGTGTGTAAGAGACATGCGTTCACTTGGTGCTCCACACAACCATGTTTGCAAAGGGATGGACATGTATCCATGCATCAACTTGGAAGTAAGTTCCATGGATCCAAATGGAATTCACTTGCAAACAAATAGGATCAAGATGCAAAGGCAGTGCATTCTCCTCCTATTAAATTGCACCGGTTTTTTATATATACAGGTATAGTCCCTTTTGCTGTCGCTGTCTGGAAAAAGTCTGGCTATATTAACTTTGACTAAGACGTAAGTTGTGGAAGCTGTAAAAATAGTCACTATCTTTCCATATGCATTCGCATAAAGCGCCATTGTTCTTTTTTCACATTGCCATTTCGTTTTGTGAATTAAGTGGGCAATAAATGCTTCACTTGCCTTAATTTTTTTTTAAATACGTAAACAAAACAGACGACAGCCCCATGAAAACAATTATTCAGACCAAACAAAAGGCTATAGTCTGAGCTGCAGAAATATGGCAGGCAATAAAACCTTCAGGAACTTCTTTCCTCTTTGGATAGGTTGATTCAAGTATCCGTGAATTTGCTTCAGATTAAAAGAGTATAAACTCCAGAGCTGGCCATATGTATCTCTCTCATATGCAAAGTCCAGTTTTTCCTATAGCTTTCCTCTGCTTTGCCTGCTCTGTCTGATTATGTTGAATTGAGAGGGTGGCATGGTCAATGGACAATTGACTTGTGGAATTCTGCTCTTTTCTCAGTGAATTGTCCACAGATTTAATCCATTAAAATATCCTTTCAAAAGTCACAGCTTTCCCAACACACTGTTGTTCTATGCAGATGCACTTTGGATTGTAATATTTTTAATTTTCGCGAAGGCTTTGCTGTCATGGCCATTTGTGTTCTCTATTGGAAGAATAATTCCTTCTTGGGATTCACCCTTCCTGAGTCAGTCACATGTTCATTTCAAGTCTTCAAATCAGAGAGTTCACTCCTCTCTTCACAATCACTACAGCCAAAGATAGAGAAATGCAAGTTTAAGGTGTCACAAAGCTCTCTGTTCTTTTTGCTACAGCGAAACTTCCACAACACAGTTATGGAAGTTGGTACCATTGTTCTGGCATTTATTAAGCCCCAAGTGGGTGCTTGGGAACGTTCAGAACACTGAAGTTACATTTTCAACACAAGATGTGCCCAGTGAAGTGTCCTAGGTCCAGAAGCCTCTTGAGGACTAGTGATATATGAATGATCCATTGAAAGGAGACTTGGAAAGCAGTCTCTAAGCTACCTGAAGTGTAGGTGGGTTCCCATGAGGCAAGACAGAGTGATAACAGCAAGAACCTTTATCGAACTATCAGAACTGGACAACAGGGGCAAAGTAACTGCTTACTATATACATTTCTGAAGTCCTGGGCCACTGTGGTTGGCTGTCTAAACTTCCAAGCTGTGAATCATAACTCAGAGTTTAAGGGCCAATGGCAGAGGCCCAAATCCTGAAATGTTCTGAGATTGGATGTCTTGTATCAAATCAGAACACAGGAGCTCAGAATCCTTAGTCCAGACTCAAGCTCAGGCAAACACAGACCACTGAATACATAACACTACCCTCCCTGCTACTCTTCCTGTGTTTAAGGGCCCAGCAGGAAGGGTCAAATAACAGCAGGAGAAATCAATGCATGCCACACTCTTACTGAGGTAGGTGTCTTGCCCTGAAGCTCACACAAACACAAACTTGTGATATTTTTATCCTGCCCCTCCTAGTTCTCCCCTATTATATCCATACCAGGGTGGAATCTACACAAATATAAAAACCATTCTGAAAATCCTTTTTTAAAAGTGTTTTAAAAAACCACAATGAATTTTCTATAAGGCTCACCATTGCCATCTAGTGTCACATTGTATTTTGCACTTAAAACACACTTAAAACGTTTTATTTACAGCTGTATAGCTGAGTCCTTGTTAGATCCGAGTTTCTGGTCCCGCCTGCCTTAATGGAGGCAGCCCCCATGACAGCGGGGGATTGTCGGTGGACAAAAAACAAGGATGACAGAGGGTAAATGATCCTTGCAAATTCTCCCCAAGGATGGGGAGGAATGGGCTTCACTCGCAATTTGTCTCAGTACCTGGCTCTCACTCCAACATGGAACGTGGGAGGCAGGGAGGTGCTGAGTGCAAAAGCACTTCACCTGGCAAAAACCCTCCTACGCCGCCATTAAGAAGCAGAGGTTCTCTGTTCAATTGGAACTTTAATTGGCTTTAAAGTACCGGCATGTGATGGAAAAGGATTGCAACAACGTACTGTGGAATATACCAACTACAGGGATCAAAGGTTCAAATTGAGATAAGATTTTCTTCAGCGTGAAAGTCAGTTGGGGAGAAGAAAGCCCACACTTTGTTTATTATTCTAAGCTTCTTTTATATATTTATGGCTCGGCAACCTTCTCCGGAATATAAGATAAAAAGATGTGGAAGGGACATTGGAGTAATATTGATATTAACAAGCAAAAATGAAAACTGTGTGTGATCTGAAATAAAGAAAGGAGGGGGAGGAGGGGAAGTTCAAGTATGACTATGTTGGAAAGAAAGAGTAATTACCCTCACCTCCATTTAAAAACAACAGACAAGGAAAAAGAAACTGAGATTTGTGTGTGCTACTGACAGAATGTAATCTAAGAAAAAGTTTAATTGGGGCATAAATCTCTTGCTGGAACGAAAGGAATTTGGGGGCTGTGATAATAACGCTGCAGAGATTCTGGGAGTTGGAAAGGAGTATTAAATCTTCAGCGCCTTCGAAAACTTCCCACCTTTTCCTAGGCTGAGGGGCAACAATCTGCAACATGTTTTACTAGTGAGACAGAAGTCTCAGCTACACAGCTGCAAATAAAATGTTTTAGATGTGTTGTAAAGTGCAAAATACAAATGTGACACTGGATGGTGAAAGTGAGCTACGCAAAATTCAATGTATTTTTCAAAACGTTTTTTTAAAAAAACATTTTCACAGCATTTTTTATTTGTGCGTAGATTCCACCAGAATGGTTTCTAGCAGACTGTCACCTGTTCCGAGACATTGAAACAAGGGACGGAGAGATAAGACCTCTGAGAAACTTCAAGATTCAGTTCCGCCCCAAGCCACGATGGGAGAAAACAAGAACTGGGATGTGAAAGAGTCAACACCATATATAGACAGAAGGAATCTCCATGGACATAACAGTTTTCACACGCAGGGCAGAATAAAGATAATAGTTTGAGTTCCTCACCTGAAGCTTTATAAATCTATATATTGTAACATCATGAATGGAAATAGATAATTATGCCGCTGTTGACTAAGGGATTATCATTGTGACTGAAATGTAACTGACGTTAATTAAGATTATGGAACGCAGTGATATAAGATCGGCAATGCATCCAAACCACCATGCTGGGAGCCACTTTAACTAAAATCTATTAATTGGAAGTTGGTTGGCATTTTGATAATTGTATAATTTGGGAATTAATTGTTATTGTTATAGTTTGGTTATTATTGGGGTATATGGGGAAACGTGTGTGTGTGTGTGTGTGTGTGTGTGTGTGTGTGTGTATCTCACACCTTGTTAGGCCCTAGAGGTTAGGATGAGAGAACAAAGGCATGCACAAAGGATGGTTAAGTGATAACAAATACAACATGGACTCCTCTTGCTTGGAGGCTCTGTGGAATTCAGGGCTTCCTGTCTGAGAGGTAACATGGTTGACTGGAGTTCCAGCGTGGCTTATGTTTCTAGCCTTTGGTCTTGACTCCTGGCTCGTTCTCCAGTCCTGCCTTCTGGTCATTCTCCAGTTTGGATTCCCAGTTTGCAGCACCTGACATACTCCAGACCACCTACCGCACAGCGCTGGCAGATACTCTGTAAATGAGACAGACTTTATTTGCAACATTTGTGTGAACACTATGAACAGCCAGACATCGTCTTTGGATCCTAAGCACAGTAGAATTTACTTCCTCAGAATTGCCCTGTTGATCAAATGCCATGTTGCGTGTTCTCTGGTATATTGTGTGCCTTCTAGAGGTGTCAAGGCCTGTGGGTGGGTGGGGAACCAGAAAAATTTGGGATGGGGGAACCATGTCCTCCGAAAGCCTTTTTTGTTTCTTTGTTTTCTGAAAAATGGAAACATTTTAGATTGTGACATGTGAAAGGGCAGAGAAGTTTGTTTCAATCCAGGCAAAACGCTCAATTTTTAGAAATTATAATAAATATAACGACAAATACAAAGAAGCAGAAGAAGCAGAAAGTGATAGTGATAGCTCAGAAAATAAGACAGATTAAATTTCATGTAGTGCTTCATATAGTCTTCTCCCACCCTCTCTTTTTCCAGCTCTTTTTATGGAAATGAATGCGACTTGACACTGTGGAGGACTGGGGGAGACGTAATAATTTTCAGAATACATAATAATTCTCTTTGTTTTACTATAATCTTGATGGTTTCTCCTGTTTTCATTGTTTTGGGTGTGCTCCTCATAAACCGGCAAAACGAGAAAGATGCTAGATTCCTTACAGTTCAGCAGCTTGTAGCTCTATAGCAATTTTAAAAAATAAATAAATTCAGTTTGAAATGATTGCCTGAGCAAACTGTGCTTTTAATATACCCAGCATGATTTTGTGATAATTTTTTATCACAAACCAAGTTATACATAATACATTTTAGGTTCCCAAAGTAACAAAGTGACTTGATCTGTAAAGGGCACTAAAAAATCCAGCTGGAAAAAACAGCTCTTTTTATTACGAACGTCTGCTTTATATGGTTTTAGTTTAGTTTTAATTGTATTTAAACTTTTTTTGTATTCAAATGTGTGTTTTTAACTGTTTTTAATTATCTTTCCTGTACATCGTCTTGAGACAGTTGTTTAGAAAGTGGTTAATAAATCAGTGGTGGTGGTGATAAAATAAGTATTGCGTATTTTTCCATTCCCCTTCAGAATTTCTATTTTTCTCCAAGGGGAAAATAGGGGGAAATGGGTTTTCTCACATGCTTTCAAAATTTACATGATTTTACATCTCTAGTACATACATAGAAATCCTGATCAGATAAACTTTCCCATTCAGTTCAATGGAGGGGCAATAGTATGTCTTTGCATGCAGAAAGCTACTGTCCCCAATAAACCGAATAGGTGTTCCTTGTGTGTGCATCAGAGCTCTGTTCCAACAAAACTATACAGGATCAGGGTGATGTGTTTATGATCAGGGCATCATTTTGGTCTTAGTCACCTATCAGAGAGTGTTACTAAGTATTACTTTAAGACAAATAAAACAGCATTCTTCATAAACTTCCAAAACATATTGGCTGAATGAAAGATACTGACTCTTAATTTTTTTTTAAAAAAAAATGATAGCGCCATCAGCACTGAAACCCACAGTGGACCACTTAAATTATCATTTTGAATCCAAATCTGAAAGTGCTGATTTATTAATTAAACATGCCAATTAATCAATTAGTGTTTGCAGCCCACTGGAAGCACTTCTTTCTGAAAGGAAATTATATGAACCTCATTCAGGTTTTATGTATTTTCTGTGTGTGTGTGTGTGTGTGTGTGTGTGTGTGTGTGTGTGTGTTTTAATTGTACTTTCCCAGTTCTGGACATCACTAAAGATATTAGTATCTGAAGCATTAATCACATTCTGCTGTATATTTAAGGGCAAAGGCAAGCTGCACATTTGTGTTAATACTCACTGGGAATGAAGTACATTCCTGAAATCATTACCAAGCACAGCTTGTTAGGCTACGGAGTTCCCTGCCAGGGGAGAGCCTTCCTCTCTTGCAGGCACCTGCTGTTTGGCAAGGAAGCGCTGTTGTTCCCAAGCTTTCATTAAGTTATATATTTGAAATCATTTGTTGCATATTGTTATCGTGCAGTAACCCACCCTGTGACCTTTGGGTGAAGGGTGGGATATATCTACGCCAAATAAATAAGGAAATGTGGTTTTTGTTCCAGCAACTGCTGGACCTATTGGACTAAGGAGCAGTAGCGGATGGCACATTGCTTCTCACCTGACCTCTGGGTTCATCATGTTACTGCTGCTTACCAGAAGATAGAGGGGGAGGGTTGACATGGCGGTGAGGTCAGTATGGTGCAAACACACCAGTGGGAGCACTAGATTGGCTCTGCTGGTGCATTTGCACTGCACTGACCTTGCCATTGCTTTCCCCACCTACTTTACCTCCCAGTAAGCAGCAGCAAAAGGACGGACCAGAGGTCACATGAGTGGTGGTGCTCCACCACATTGTTCACTGCTGCCAAGGTTTTTAACATTTTTTTTAGTGAATTAATTCCTTTATGTGTTTTTTTAAGCTGCTTTTATCTGTTGCAAATACGGCTTGTTTTAATGTATTTGCGTATTTCTTTTATCATACATACATCTGTTGTCATTTTTAACTGTTGTAAGCCACCTTGAGCACACTCAAAGGCTGGGATAGAAATCTTCATAATCTATGATATATTTGGAAAATTGTTTGTCCGTTTTTTCCTCTGTAGGTGTAGCCACCTCTTGAGATTCCGTCGCCAAACTTGGCACAAGGGGGTGCCATTCTCCGCAGACCATTGTATGCCAGCCGCCATTTTGAATAAAGATGGCAGACTGAAAGTAAGACACCCACAAGATCCTCCCACATACTGTTTACATCAGTGTATATGCTGTGTCCCCCCCCCCACTATACATCCATGGGGGGTGATCATACACAAAGCATACTCTTTTCATATCTCTTCAGACATGGATGCTAAAAATCAGCCAACTTTCTACTCATCTAATGCTTAATCATTCATCTAAATGATGGTCTGATCCATAGTGCACCTATTGACTGTTGTGATTTAGCCACCATGAGCTCCTTGGGTAGATAATAGGACAGAGATGCAAGGAACATGGTTCAATGTTAAAGCATCAGCTCTGCATGCAGAAGGTCCCGGTCTCATCCTCTGGCATCTCCAGGTAGGGCAGACTTCCTGTCTGAAATCCTCAAGGGTCATTGCCAGTTAGTGTAGGCAATACTAAACAAGATGAACCAATCAACTGGCAGCTTCCTCTGCTCCCACTCCTATGTGTTGGGCTAAAAATATACAGAGCTGTTAGAGAACTGAATAGATCCTAAATAAAAAAATTCCTTCCAGTAGCACCTTAGAAACCAACTAAGTTTGTTATTGGTATGAGTTTTCATGTGCATGGTATCTGAAGAAGTGTGCATGCACACGAAAGCTCATACCAATAACAAACTTAGTTGGTCTCTAAGGTGCTACTGGAAGGATTTTTTTTATTTTGTTTCGACTACGGCAGACCAACATGGCTACCTACCTGTAACGATGAATAGATCCTGACCGCCCATGTTGTTTTGATCAGTTTCTAGAAGTTCTTTCCCAGAATGCATCAAAAAAACTGGTTCAAGATCTCATTGGATGATGAAGTAGGCCCCTGCCTATGAAAGTTTACACCTGATTGAATTTGGTAGCTTTTAAGATGGCATATGTTGTTTTGGGTGGGGAGAGAGGATACCAGACAGAGACTCACTTGGCTGCCATTTTGGAACTTTGCCCACCATCCAATGGAGTGCTTGATGGAAGACTGCAATGTAAGCCACCACCCGATGCCATGTTTCAAGCATCATCCCCACACTCCACTGACCTTGTACCTATTTTATTTACCTAGTACTGAAAACAAAAATACGAGACTTCATTGAAATAATCATAAAACTATTTTTCCTATACTAACGACAGCTTTGGGGCACGTTTCTATGGAAACCGTTTTCCTTATGTGCTTCTCTATAGCTAAAGGTCTCAAATGGACCTTCTGTCTACTTATTGCCTGTATAAACTGCAGATTCTGTACAGTGATCTCTAACACAGATCAGCTGAGTCTCCTGAAATGTGTCAGAAAACATTATCAGGAGGCAAACACCAGTTATTGCAGTTTCCCATAAATTTATAGCTAATCAGGTCCTTAGTGGCAAGTTGGCAACTGAAATCTAAGCACCGTATGAGGAGGTTTATTATTATTATTATTAGAGGTCATTTTCCAATCCTAAGCTGCAAAGCAACGGTAATGATGAATTCACCTATTATACTAGATTTAAATGTATTTGTGCTGAATAATTTAAATAGGGCACATGGTCTTTCACCTGCAGTTTAACTGAAAATTAACTCAATCTTTGTGGATATAAGCCAAGTATAAATAAAGTCCAGTTCTGATCTTGAATTAAAAATACAGCCCATTATAGTTAATATTTGTTTTTTGAAATGTGCAAATTAGGGCATTCAGAAAAAAGGATATGGAGAAATAAGGGCTATAAAGGTTAGATATCTAGTTAGTGAAACATATTTATATATTTTTAAATAAGCAATTTCCCATATGTTTTGAATTGGAGAGGGGGGATGTCTCTCGCACATATTTTTAACCTGTTCAGATTATGCTCATTTGGTGTTAAGCAGTATAGGTGTTGCACTATACTTAATAATCTGGACTCCATCCAAAAAGGAAGAATGGTAGATTGATAACACATTTCCAAAATGTGGTTTTACTCATTATGGCTATTATGGTGTGTAACATAGGTCACCATCAGGCCATGTGTACATTTTGGGTGGCAACCAATGAAATATATTCCAGTTGATTCATTATCTCTCTTTTAACCAAATTAAATTTTAACCAATTAAATTTGCATGAATTTGCAAATGATCAAAACCTGAACATGGATGTCTTTTGAAATAATGAAGGAAGATAAGTTAATGTACATTTAAAACAAAAAGTTTAAAACAAACAAGTTTATTTTCAATATTTCCTTGTCCATTCCATATTCCAGAGTAGCTGGGGAAATTCAACCAGATGGGTGGGGTATAAATAATAATACATTATAATTATGATTATTATTGCACTAAACTACCAGAATCAAAATAGCCCTCAAAAATAAAGAAATGTAGCTTTAACTTGCAGACCCACCAGAGTTTTCCTCAGCTTATGGAATTTTAATTGCTTAAACCACTGGTTAAGATGCACACTTACTGGGAAATAACATCTTTTGAACAGAGTTAGTATTATTTCCAACTATACATGATTATTATCATGTATCAAATTTGTTGGATACTTGCATACACAGTGTCCCTATTTTCCAGGAACAGTTTAGAAGACATCTTAGAAGACATCTGAAGGCAGCCGTCTGTAGAGAAGCTTTTTAAATGTTTCATGTTTTATTATATTTTTATATATGTTGAAAGCCGCCTTGAGTGGCTGGGGCAAACCCAGTCAGATGGGTGGGGTATTATTATTATTATTATTATTATTATTATTATTATTATTATTATTATTATTATTAAATAGGACATTCCTATGCTGGAGGGTATGAAATCTCCAGGGCTCTTCCTCTGAAGGGGAAAGGAACCTGTAAAGTAGGGATGAGGAACATCTGGATGCTGATTGGCTCCAGCTCCCATCATCCCTAGCAGTCAGGGTTGAGGGGAGTCATAGTACAACAGCTGGAGGCCCACAACCTCCCTATTCCAGCTGCAAATGATCTTCCCATTGCACTTGAGGAAAAGGAGCATGAAACCATATGAAGGAACAGAGAAACCAGGGGTGGAATCCCCTACTCTACAGGACCCCACAGCCTGTTTCAAAGAGAAGAGGTGATAAGAAGCAATCGACTTAACTGCTCCAGCTCACCTTGCACTCTTTTCACACCCAGCTTCTTAGCTTTCACGAGCTGCCGGAAAGGTCTAAGCCGGGTTTCCCCCCTGCTCCCTCTCTTTTCCGCACAGCCCTGTGCCAGCTCTTTGCACATTTGCAGGAGACCTTTAGCCTCTGTCCCTGGGGCTTTGCTCTCCAGCAGCTGCTGTCTCCCTAGCACAGCTGCCTGCGATGAACATTTTTGGTTGGGTTCCCTTCTCAGCTTGGAAAGGATCTCAGGTTCTCAGGATTCCCGTCCTGTCCCTCCAGTTGAGCGTTAATGGGGAAAGCAGACCCTGAGGATCAGAAGGGGAGCTGGCTGGCACACTCCGTAGTCATGCTCCAGACCTGCTTAAAAGAGTCTCTCTCTCTCTCTCTTTCTCTCTCTCTGCGGCCGACAAGTCCACCCCTGACAGCTGCTAATCTTCTAATTAATAACACGGAGTGAGTGAATTACTCATTCTCCACAAGGAAGTCAGCACACTTGAGATCTCTAGGCAGCCGCCAGTGTTGCCAAGGCATGGGGGGGGGGGAATGCATTGACATCTGTGGGCCATTTGGCTAACCTTACAGCTTTTCACAGCTGCCTGCTTACAACAGTCCTGGGATCTCAGCTAGCCAATAGCTAAAGAAGTGTAGGAATCACCAAAGCCTATAAGAAGGCCTTCCTTTCACCTGTATGGCATAGGTGGGGCGAACACTTGAACTGTCCTTTACCTGTGCAAGGTTTCGGCACTCCCACGAAGGTAAACTAGATTTAATCAGCTAACTAGCTAACTAACTGGATTTATGTCATGCTTGTTCATCAAAACCTCTACTAGAAAATTAGCATTCCTGATAAAATAAGATATTAAAAAGTTTGCTTAACGTTTTTCAAAATAATCAGCAGTTGTTGTATTTTAAGTATGCCTTATAAAATAAAATTATATATTAAAATGCACATCATGTCTGGATGGGCTTTCTTGAACATAAAAATTTTAAGCACACATTGAGAATCATACAGTGAAGGTGTCAGCCTGAAATCAGTGGGCAGGAAATTCCTATGTATAGGAGTGGAGTCAGCTAATTCACTATTTTTCCACATTCTGCAATGACTTTTACTGTCACTCTTTGGAAGACACTCATAGTGCTAGGTTGTCTGAAGAAGCTAATAGGTAAAAAATTATATAACCATCTGCACCCTTTGGACAAACTACGAAAAGCTGTGGTGTTGCTGTGCACTTGATAGTCTCTTGACTATCATGATAAGTTTCCATTTTATTTTATCCCTACCATCGTCCCATTGGGTCCTTGTAGAATAGTACAGAATGCTAAAGTTATGACTTAGCTGTTACTGAGCCGATCCTTTATTAAAGACCAAAATGTTCCTACATCTATTTAATGGAAAATAGATAACCACTGCACGTGGAACTCCAGACAACCCAGTTCCAAAAACTATCCACTCCAAAAGTTGGAAACCTGGGCTCCAGAAGCTAGGGAATAATTCTTTTAATGGAAATATGGATAGTGTCATGATATAGTTTAGTCACTAGGTGGCACTGCACTTAGTTTATTTGTTTAGAATCAGAAACTTCCTGTAGCTTGTTCTTGTTGGAGAAAGACAATAAAGTTCTTCTCTAGTGTCCTTGTGATTGGTGCACTTTCCAAGCCTTTCGTGACAAGGGGCTCCTCCTGAAATGAATTTGAACCCAGATCTGGCCTCTCCGGTGCCTAGCACTGTCCACGCACGCACACACCTGCCCAGGATTCCATGGCAGGGCTGCCTGGAGGCCAGTTGATATTGGACCGTCTGGAGTGAGCTTTCAAAGCTGTAGCTGCGTGAGAAGCAGCGGAAGCAAACCACCAAGAGAAATCTGCAATCCTAGACTCCTAGACTCCATCAGTCCCGTGAAAGTGAAGGATGTTCAGGATCGGGCTATGAACATATTTAGAATGGGAGTGGGGATTTCGCTCGGTGAGGGGACGGGTGGGTTGAGCTCTCCAAAACAAAAAGCCCCCCCCCCCAAAGTTTTTAGATCATCTGGAAGACTAATGAAGAGGCGTCAATCCTAAAAGTTTGCGGTTCATTTATGGGTGGAGATGTTTCACTGAACTTGGGTATTCCGAATCGATGTCAAGCCTCGAGAACACCGTGGAAGCGATGAAGAATCCGGCGTGGGGGATTTTTTCCCTTGCAGGAAGAGCGCAGCTCAAGGAGGTTTTCAGACCCATTTTCAGTCGGCTTCATTCAGAGATGTTCCAACCCAGACGTAGCACCTGTCCATTTGAAACTAACGGGGCGAGTTGGGGCGCCTTTGTCTGAAGTCTCCTCGCTTTTAAGTTTTTCGCAGAGCTTCCCATCTGACCAGGATCGGGGCCTCCAAGGACTTTGTATAGAGAACTATATCTCACACACTGTAGAAAGAAAAGATGAAGTGAAGAGAACGCAGCGTGCAATTCTGTTCTAGGAGGACACTATTCTTTTCTTTCCTGAAATGGAAACTAAAAGTCTCAACCCCTAGTGACACATTAGTCTAATATTTACATGATCTAGCCCCTCTGGATGAAAGTCCATTTCCTTTCAGCTTAGGAGCAAAGGGCAACATTCACTAAGATGCATCACTTCGGGAGGTTTTGCTTTTATGAGTAGACAGATATAGGTTTGTACTGCCAGGATGAGATCCTATTCACTGAGTATTAATGGGTTCAGAAAGGGACCTATTTCTGAGTAGACAGATTGTGGCTCTTCCCTAACAACAACACTTACTAGGGAGCAAGGCTGCTTGAGCATAGAGGGTGTCCATAGTGGGTGTCTTACTTTAGAGCAAGCATTTATAGGATTGCGCCATAAGGGCCTGGTGGTCGGCGCCCTTAACTCTGCAGATGATCCAGCTGCGGTTGTGTATCATAGATCCCTGCTGGATCAGACCCAAGGCTCCTCTAGTCCAGTAGCCTCTTCTCGCAGTGGCCCAAAATATGCTTATGCCACAACCTTCTGATTCCCTGCAGCGAAATGCCTCCAACAGCGGAGGAGGAACGCAGCCACCGTGGCCAAAAGACGCCTTGGCACGTTGGGAGCATTTCGTTGACAAACTCTGCCTATCCCTCTCTTCTCCTCATTGTCAAAGAAACGTGGGCAGCAGGAGGAACCCTGGCCGGCTTTTTTTGCGTCGCTGTTCCTCTTCCGTTTGCATTTGTTGCTGCTGCCCCCCATCTAACGTCGGATACCTTTCCTTCACTCCTACCAAGTTATGCTGATTTACTCCAAGGTGGGCTGGTCTACGGAGAAGGCAGAATTCTTCCCCGGTTCAAGATTCGGAAATCTAATTCCAGTGACGCAGAGCTCTTCGTCAAGCAGAGGGGGAGGGGAAGAGGACGTCCCAGGTTCTATGTAGAATCATATAATTGCAGAGTTGGAAGGGACCACGAGGGTCATCTAGTCCAACCCCCTGCAATCTTTTGCCCCACGAGGGACTTGAACCTAGGACCCTGAGATTGAGAGCCTCGTGTTTTGCCGACTGAGCGGTTTAAAGCGAAGCTGGCTTCGAAGAGAAAACTGTAATAACTGGATAGTTCCCACGTGTACTTTTCAGAGCCAAGGGTCTCGGGACAACCTGGCCCTTGGAAGGTGGTCCTGAGACTGGGGGCATTTAGGGCACCCTTTACTCGCTGTGTCCACAAAACTGAGCTCCTCTGTTTGAACTAGGGCTAGCTAACCTGCGCCTCTCCAGATGTTGTTGGACTACAACTCCCATCATCCTTGGCCATTGGAGCTGATGGGAGTTGGGAGCTCTCCAACATCTGGAGAGGATTACAGCGAAACCCTGCGCAAGTCCCCGCTGGCTTCACTAAATTGTATAGAACTGCAGCTAGGCAAACCTACTAGCTCCCTTGCACCCTGACCCTTGCAAGGGGGGGGGTTAAAAATACTAGTCTATGCTGCAAGGTTTGTTGTAAGGTTTCCTTGAGATCTTTTCTTTGGCCACTTCCCAGGTGAGAATTCCTTTTTCCTATCTATCCATACCCATTATGAGATCTTCCCCAGTCTTTTTTCAAACCCAGTGCCCAGACTTTGGGTCCTACCTTTTAAACGTGCTTGCCCAGACCTACGGCCCTCTATGATCAATGGGACTTACTCACATGTAAATCTATGCAGGTTCGCAGCTCTACAGCGCCCGGCGTACAGCTACCGGGTCATGTGGTCAGCATGACAAAGCCGCTTCTGGTGAACCAGAGCAGCGCACGGAAACGCCGTTTACCTTCCCGCCAGAGCGGTTCCTATTTATCTACTTGCACTTTGATGTGCTTTCCAACTGCTAGATGGGCAGGAGCTGGGACCGAGCAACGGGAGCTCACCCCGTCGCAGGGATTCGAACCGCCAACCTTCTGATCAGCAAGCCCTAGGCTCTGTGGTTTAACCCACAGCGCCACCTGGGTCTACAGCGCAATACTCGGTACCAAATGTCCCTGTGCCCAGTGAGGCTTTCTCCCCACCAGGGATTCAGCCTTGGGTGTGCTGTGGGAGAACTGACCGTGAGAATGCCTAGTTCTTTCAACATTAAATTCTGGGGAATTGGTGCCCCCAGAAACCACTAGGATTGCTGCTTCCAAGGAAGGCAATCTAGTGGTTTTCTGGGACCCCGTTTCCCCCCTTCCAACTCAGAGATTCTTTGTTGTCCTCCTGTTAGCCTGACTCTTGGCGCTCGGGGTTTCCTTCCTTTGCTATAATCTCAGCTCTAATAACCCACCTCCTATAATCCCTGACATAACCACCTCTCTGCCTCTCCAGAACAACGGAAATCCTTGTTTTAAAGCGAGAAAGAAAAGTGTGTGTGTGGGGGGGGGGGAGATCCTTAACTCGCCTCCCAGTTCAAAACAGACTCGGGTAGAGTTTCCATTCCAGAACTGGGTTTGGTGACTTCTTCACCCCTTTCCCAAAATTAAAAAAAGAAGACCACACTCTCTTCTGGTTCAAGTGGACTCCAAGTCATTAAAAGCTCTTTATTGCTTCGAATTAATTGCCTTTTAATTTCAAGGCCTTTTACAAGTGTTTTTTTAAAAAAGGGTATTTTCCTGTCCTCTGATACTTTGCTGACGATGGGCCTCAGCTCGGCGAGGTTGCGGCTCATTCCAAGGGAAAGGGCCCGATCGCGAGACCGATCCTGAGGCCACCCTCGATAGGGAAGTCCCGCGTATAACGCGCTCCCGAGGGCATTCCCTTTGGTTCAAAGGCCTCCACATCGCAGCCCTTTCTATCAAATGTGAAACCCGTCTTCAGCGCCGCTCCTGACTGCGCCTTTGCGGACGCAAATGTGCACAGACCACGCATAAGAATGAGAGGGAACCGTCCACTCTTCCACCTCCTCGACTACCGCACAAAAAGAGCACTTTCAGAGGAGTTACTAGTCCGCTGGAAACACGATGGTGGGTCTACATTTGTGGTTGTTGATGGGGTGTGTGTGTGCTTATTTGATTCTAGATTTTGGAAAGGACCGATCGGGAGCTCGAGGGTTTAACCCTCGGCTTGATTTTAAACTGGATGCGTGACGTCAGGTAGTCTGGGGTCTTCTGTTGTCGCCCCATGCTCCCTCAGCCCTCCCAATAAACCCATTTTACACTCCAAAGCAACGAATCCCACTATACGAGCCTAAGCTTACGTCCCCTTTCCGAATTGGATCGGATTGGATATGTGTGACAGTCTGGCTTCGCCCCAAAGAATTCTGGGAAGTGTAGCTAGGGTATATCCTAACTGCGCCCTGACTGGTAGGATTTCTCCCAGGGCCTAGAATGCCGTCAGGGGCCAAAATTCCATAGAAATATCAACGTTCCAAAGGACTCCCGCCTCATCCAATAAGGAGGTTTGGAACCCGGCAGCGCCTACGGTTTCCTGCTTCTTCAGGGTAGAAGAGGCGACAAGTACCCAGCGCTCGGGGAGGAAGATCTGGCCCTTAGCCTCGGGGGAGAAAGTGTTTTCTTCGAATCGAGGGGCGGAGGAGCCTCCTGGCGAATGAACCAATGGATTCAAGTTGCAAGAAATGAGATTCCAGCTAAACTTCAGGAAGAATTTGCTGACAGTAAGAGCTGCTTAACAGTGGAACGGCCTGCCTCAGAAGGTTGTGGGTTCCTTGGAGGTTTTTAAGCAGAGGTTGGATGGCCATCTGCCGCCATGGATGCTTTAGTTGAGATTCCTGTATTGCAGGGGTTGCACTAAATGACCCCTGGGGACACCTTTCAGCTCTACAATTTTCGGCCACCGAGCTGCAACTCAAGAGGAGTTTTCCTTTCTCCACTTTCGGCTTGACGTCCCTCTCCCTTGCTACTTGATCACTCGGGTCGCCTGGTGGGATTGTCTGAGAGGCTCCCACAGAAAAACAGGGGCCTTCTCTGTGTGTGTGTGTAAGGAGGTGGGGGAGACCTCTGTTGTGGGTGGTCATTACTGTGTTGCTCACGTTTTGGAAACACGCGTAAGAACCAGCTCATTTATTTGCTCATGTGGATTCCGCGGGTCTTTTAACCGCGGAACTCAGGGAGCCTTTCTTTGTGTGCGCCCGTTCCCATAATACATGTAGGGTCGCATCCAGGCCCTGATCAGACCCAGCTCTGCCTCGCTTCAGCACGGCGTGTTCTCCACAGGCCCTGCTGCTTTTTTCTCCAGGCCATCGATGAAGATTGCGCTGAAAAAGAATAAGAATAAATCTGTTGCTAACTTTCCTTTCAGAATACAAAACTGTGGCTCTGCCCGAAAGCTCCGCGATCAGAGGCTGTGTAAACCTTGGGTACCAGCTGCAGAGGACAAACAGCAACGACAGGGCCCCCCATTCAGGAACCTTTAACTCCAACCACTTGTTCCGTAACACGCGTTAATCACTCTGCTTTACTTTGTGCGGGAAGGGAATTGAAGAGGGCTTTAAAGGGTGTTCTCGTTTTTAAACAGGCGACATGAAGATTTGTGTGTGAGCGGTGATTATTCTGGGTACATCAACTGTTTAGGAAGCTAGCTGTGATCTTGTATATAAGAACATATTATATCAGACAAAATGATTCACAGACTGGAATCCTGTCCGCACCAACTCAGAAGTAAGCCCCGTTTACGAGCCTCCCTCCCAGGTAAGCCTGTATACCGGTACCAGTGATGGCTAACCTTGACACCCCAGATGTTTTGGAACTACAACTCCCATCATCCCTAGCTAACAGGATCAGTGGTCAGGGATGATGGGAGTTGTAGTCCAAAAACATCTGGAGTGTCAAGGTTAGCCATCACTGGTGTATACGATCGCAGCCCTCCTTGTGACCTATCAGAAGTATAGAATGTCAATGGATCATGTATGAACTCCATTGGTTCATACATGATCCACTTAGTGTAGTCCACCAAAGTGCGACTTGCTGGCTGCCAGAGTCTAGCCCCGAGGAAGTCCCACTGAATTCAATGTAACTCTTGGGCCCATCTGCACTATATCTTTAAAGCGCTATGAGATCACTTTAAAGCGTCGTGGCTTTCTCCATGGAGACTTGGGGACTGTAACTTATTAAGGGCGCCGAGAGTAGTGTTAGGAGGAGCCACTATCCCCACAGAGCTACAGTTCCCAGAGAAAGAGGGATTGATTGTTGAGAACTGTAGCTCTGTGAGGGCTCTCTTAACAACTCTGAATAAACTACCGTTCCAAGGAATGAGACGGGAATGAGTGTTTAAAGTGGCATGAAACGGCTTTAGTACAGATGCAGCCTTACTCTCTGGCAAGTGTGCATAGGGTCACGACTTGAATGGGCAGTGGTGGAACTTGAACCCAAGACTCGCAACTGGGACTCCCATCTTTTTTCTGTTGGAAGGACCACTTTGGAGAACGTGAGCATCTCTCCATGTGCTGTGTGTGCCAAAGGTTTGGGGGGGGGGAGAAGCCAGCCTTCTTCATTCTGCACATCCATCCAGCCTCTTCTCTATTAGCATAGGCTCTCCGGCAAAGGCAGCTTAAGGACCGCTGCGCCAAGCCAGGCGGGCGTCTGGCTGGCGTCCAGCAGCCAGGTCGAGCTGTTCTTTTCGCCCTGGGCTTAGCCTGGGGCCAGAAGCCCCTGCCGAGGGTGGGAGGTGGAGGAGGGTTGGCGGGGAGAAGGAGCCGTCCCTAAGCCCTGGCTAGGAAGCCCGTGTAAGGAAGCCCGGGGCTGCAGCTGGGCTCCGGCTCCTCAATTAGATGGCCCAGGGGCCAGGCGAGCTCCCGGGCCTCCCTCCTGCATTGTCTGCCGTGGCCTAGGGAGATTGGAAGCAGATGGGCCGAGTGAGGGCAACTCACCGCCCCCTCCGCTCTTCACGTCCAGCTCGAATGGAAGACCACTCCGTCCCTGGATGGGCAATTGAACTCATAGAATCATAGGGCTAAAGAGTTGGAGGGGACCTCAGGGGCCATCGAGTCCAACTCTCTGCAATGCAGGAACACTGCGCACAGCCGTCCCTGGTTGGGCTCCAGCCCCAAACCAGACGCACTGACCTATTGCGCCTCTGGCTGGCGCAAGTCGCGTGTTGTTGAGAAATTGGGGGGGGGGGGGAGAGAGAGAGAATGCCGTGAGCATTTGTGCAGGGTTCTTGCCCGGATGGGAAAAAACCTCCATGGAAATCCACGGGACTCAGGGACTAGTCATCTGCGTCATCTGCAGACTCAGGGACTAGTCATCTGCGTCACCTGGGTCATCTGCGCCACGCTCGCACGTGGGAGTGGTGTCACAGTCGCGGTTCCGTGGCTTCCATGACTCTTCCCACGCGGCACTTACCGCAGTTCACACCTCTTCCCATCCGGCAGAGAGTCATGCCACGCCTAGGCAAACCGCGGGATACTCGTGCACGTGCGAACCTTTCGAACCCGTGTATTCGTGACAAAGCGCGCGGGTTAGAGCGAGGAGTACGGTGGCGATGGGCTCGGCGTCGTTACCTAAGCTAAGCACGTGGCTGCTGCAACCCTAAACAGATAACCGACCCAGGAAAGTGCCTTTGGTTTCCTAGTAAAACTGAGTTCAGTCTTCTGAGGAATCCAGTGTGTACTTGCCATCCGACAATTTCCAATGCGCCGCTTACTTTCCCTGCGGTGATTTGAACTGGCTTCATTCAGGATGAGTAAAATAGATCTATAAACTGGGGTTGAATTTCCGAATAAACGTAGTTGGTTGGGGCAGGACTACGCAAAGTTCGAGCAACTACACCGAAATCCTGAGGGGGGCGCGGAGTTCCTTTGAAACCAGCAGGGCCCGATCCAGACAATATTGAGCACTTTTAGGCTGCAGTCCTACTACTCCCACTCACCCAGGAGTAAGTCCCGGGGAACTCAACAGGGTTTCCTTTTGAATAGATTGGTATAGGGATTTCTCTGTTAATTCCTGAGAGTTGAAATGGAAAGCACGCCTTTCTCTCCCTCCCATTTAAAAACAAGTGCTTGTCTTTGGCTGGATCTTGTTCGAAATGACCCGAGGCGGTGCAGTATATTAGTCTCAAAGTAGATCTCATCCAAGAAGGGATTTTCGACTTGCCATTTTAAGCATAATTAGTTGCGAGTTAAAATTCCGCTGACATCACCCTGGCCTGGCCTGTTTCTCCTGTTCGGATATAATTCCAAATGGGTGCTTTAGGATTGGATTCGAAGGGGTTTCCAGAGACACAAAAGGGATTTGCCTCCAAATACAGGCAAAAAGGGCTGAAAAGGTGCTTTTCATCCTCCCAGTTCTTAGAGGAGGCCGGCTCGGGGTGGGGTGTGGGATGGGGAGGGAGCCACCGGCACCGCGCTTTCCTTGCAAGCAGCAGCGGTGTCTGGGTCTAATGGGGGTGGGTGTGTGCAAATACTCTCTATGCCCGCATAAATCGCTTAGGCATACAAGCGTAGCTGGGCACCCCTGGGTGAATAGGACCCTTTTAGCCGTGCCAGTTTCCTACTGCCACCTTTTTTCCAGCTCCAAGAGGATCGTGTCTGCACAGACTACTAAAGTGTGTATATATAATTATTTTATGTGTGTGTACCCCGTGTGTGTGTGTGTGTGTGTGTGTGTGTATTCTCTCGGATCCGGTATGTATTCTGTGTGCGCGCGCGGGTGCGTGTGTATGTGTGCCCCCCTAGGACTGTCTCCTCGGCCTCATCTAATTCAGTAAGGAAATGACTTCCCTTCTACTACACTAATTTGTGTGTGCGCACGCAAAAGATATTAACATCTGGAAATGGCTATCAAATGGTGTGCAATCCCAGAGAGACGGCAAACTTCCACTGTATAATATTTCCACTAGCCGCCTTCGTGATCCCATAAATCGTCCCTGAGAATTGGTGGAAAGTAACAGTTCTTTGGAATGGAATGCTAGTTGGGGAAATAACTGAAAAAATGTTAACAATTTACAAGACTTTCTCTCTTCTCTTCTCTTCTCCTTGCAAAAGATTCCATTGAGCGCCGAAAAACCATCGAAAGACAAATATGCCGAGTTCACTCAGTTATGAATCATTATTGCGAGTTTGGAAAAAGGAGGAGAAGAAAGAAAGAGTCGCCCTTAACGATTTCTTCACACACACGTTGCTCTCCTTCTGGTCAGGCGCAGGAGTCTGCAGGCCACATCCGAGCCTCTCCAGTGCTTTCTCAGACTCAGTCTCAGAGGCCAGAGATTCCTCTGCAGCTCAGGCTTCCCATCCTCGTATATTAAAGGTGGGCTGGCTACTCTGGCCATTCTCTGTCAAAGAAGCCCTGAGCGAAGAGACCCGGAGTCTCTTCCATCCATCCCCCTTATTGGTAGGAATCCCTCCAACAAAGGGTGGTTAGATCAGCTGAACCTCTTGAGTCCTTAGTTAAGAAGGCTCCGGGCCTCCAAAAGGCATAGGCGACTCCGACCAAGTTGCCATGATTTAAATATTACATTGAACCGCCTTGCTGTCAGGGTGGCAGGGATAATATGAAACAGCTTCCGGCTGCAGTAGAGATGTTCCTGGCTTAGGTAGGTCAGTTTATCCCGTGTAATTTATAAAACGAAGGTCCTGGGGGGTTACATTTATCCGGGAGTCTTACTCTCCGCCCTGGAAATTCTCACCTAGAATCTCAGATCTGTGGGGGTGTCTTTGGGGATCAGAGAAAGGCACTCCAAACATCTTATTTTTGACTCTATGTTGGCCCAGGCTTGAGGCATATAAAACAGGCTTTGGAGCTGAGCTCTGAGAAACTCCGTTCAAAAGTTGGGATCAAATGGGCCAACTTCACAGGGTTGTTGTGAAGGTGATGAATGCCTTACGGACACGCCCACACCCAAAGGGCTCTGGGGGGATATTATGGTTGCTTTGCTTTCTTAGTGGAAATACGAAGCCGCCGCTTCCCAGCACGGAATGAGTCAAGAGATATTTACAGGCTAATTGTAACGATATAAACAAACGAGCGGGTTCCTAGAAAGATAAGCTGCGTTTTAAAAACCACCCTAGTTTAATAAATCGATCGACTGCTCATCGTGATGAATGGATTACTCCCCCGGGTATTGGTTAAAACTTACTTCGATGGACTAGTAAGAAGTTGATGTTTCTGTCTTTCTTTCTCTTGGGTTTATTTCTCCCATTTTCTGTAAGCTGGAAGGGGAATGCATAACTCCAGATCACCAGGCAGGCAAGTCCAGGATCCTACCCAGCAGAAGGAGCAGAATGGCCCCCAAACAGATCAGGGCTGTCTGAACACATTTTAGATAGGAAGCAAGAACGCGCGTTATCATCTACAGATGGGCCGCTTTCCCAAGACCGGGACTCCCAGAGCCTAAAACCATGGTAACTCTGCTCCTGATTGCGCCCCAGCCTTTAACGTATAAGAATACGAGTACACGACACGTTCTGTTAATTACTGTAGAAATTAACCCTGAAGCTTCTGAATAAATCCTTTCTGCGCTGCTGTGGACTCAGAGAGAGCCTGAGCCTACCGGTATTGCTAGTTTGAAGTAGAAAAGCTCCGTCTTAAAAACAACGTCAAAAGCCACTCAAGACATCTGGCTGGTTCCTAAAGAAGCAGGAGTGTGTTTGTGTGTGTGTGTGTGTGGCGAGGAGTTGGGGGAGGGGTAATATTTGTTCCTTTTTTCTTTTCTTTTCTTTTTAATTGGAAAGCATTTGAAATTCCAAAGACTGTAATATAAATCTTTGGAAATTCAAATGCTTCCCACTTTAAAGGGGAAGGGCAGGGAAGCAGTCTTTCTCACGGAGATAGAGGCCCGCACAAATTTGTGTGCAGCCGGGGTGGGTGGGGATTTATCTTGCATAAGTCCCGCTGAAATGACTGGGGTATATGCGCAAGAGCACCCCACAGCTCCCTTTCGGGTGTGCGCGAAAGACTCTCCTGCCTGTGTTCAGAATATAAAAAGCTGATTCATCCCACCGTATTTCCCTCCTGTGGCGACCATCAGGATGATCCCAAAATAAATCTTTAAATTGGGGGATGGGGTGGGTGGGGAGGAGGGATGTCACATGACGACCGCCACGCATTCCCTCGCCATAATCACGCCTTTTATTAAATTTTCTAGATGGGCAGTGTGGCTGGGGTGGATCAATCCAATCCATTCATAATCACCATTGAAGGCCCCTATTTGAATTAAAATCTATTAGCTCCTCTATGGGAGATGCGGCTATTGCTTAAATCAATAAAGAACATATTAAGAGAAGACGCGGGTCCTTTCTTTCTTTCTTTCTTTCTTTCTTTCTTTCCTCTCCTATGAAATGTGTTAAGAAAAGGAGAAAAACCCTTCTCTCTGAAATCTCTCGATCGATCCTTATAAATATTTAAAGATTTCGGAGAGGAAAGAAAGAAAGAAAAAATAAAGGAAGGAAGAAGCCCATTTAATTATTCGCAGAAAAAGCGAAACGCATTAACACTGCATCCATTCGGATTAATAAAACAAATTGTCCCTAGACTGATGAGCAGCGAAAATGTGGGGAAAGACGAGAGAGAAACTGAATGGAAAGGCCGGGTTGATTGTTTTTCTGAGAAAGATTATTTGCTGGTCTTCGTGTAAGGTGGTCAAAAGACTCTCAGGGTCGGGGACTGCGATGGACAATGGCCAGAGCAGCTTTATAGTGGAGAGGGGGAGAGAGTGCTAAACGACATTTTAAAACAGGTTAGGGTCTAATGACGCCCAGGATTAAGATGCTAAAACAGCCGCTCACTCTCAACTTGATCTTTACAGCTGATCTCGGGAGCTTGACCAGCATCAACGCCTTTACTCATCGCCGGCATCCTTCGGCGTCGCTGTCTAGCTACTGGGAACCGCGCCCCCACGGCGTCTGGAGATTCAGCCCGTCGCCCTCGGCCTGGGGGAAATGCCAGCTTGCCAATGCATGAGCCTCGTTCAGGAACTGTTTCCGGATTAGTCGTCGCCAGAGAGAAGGATCAGAAAGATGAATTGAAGCTAAAGACAAATGGTGTTTTTAAAAGAGAGAGAGAGAGAGAGAGAGAGAGAGAGAGAGAAAGAAAGAAAGAAAGAAAGAAAGAAAGAAAGAAAGTTCTCCTGCAAGACCTCTGGCGAAATGTTCTGTCGGACAAGGACTTCGTTGTGTTGCTCTCTCTACCCGATAACATTTCCCCAGGGCTTGGTAGGCCTCCCAGGGGCACGCGGATCTTAAGAGTTATGTTAGATTAGGGAACATAAAGACGTATTCAGATGCGCAATAAATATATACGATAAGCCTCTCCTCCGGGCAAAATCACGCTCGTCTAGACGCAGCTCACATCCCTCGCTACCGCGAGGAAAGGCCCGGGGGTCCCACATTCATATTCAATCGTCTCCACACACACACACCGCCCCCCATCTATGTGAGCTAGCACGAGGAAAACTAGCCCATCGCCAGATGCCATGAAAAGAAAATGTGATCTGCTGCGCCCTTACAACTGCCCTGTTTGTCCTCCCACTTGACCGCTGCTCCGTGGAAATGTTCCGCTCTGACCCGGGGACCCTGAAATCGAAGCAAAGGTGCTTGTCTTTGGGTGAGGGAGTCTCTGGAGTCCTTCAGGCGAGGCGGGCCGCCTGGGAAGGGAGGGTTGGAACTGAAACCAGAGGCAAAATCGAGGAGGTCCAGAGCCAGTCCCAACCAGCTGTGTGGGAAGAAGAGGGTGCGGTCTCCCCGTCTCATACAAGGGTTTTGTTTTGTTTTGTTTTTAAGCCACAGGAAAGAAACCCAGTATTTTTTAAAAGCCCTTTTCCTGTAAAACTAGAAGGAGGGAACGAGGGCACAGGAGATGAAGAATACGCTTCATTAATCCGGATCAAGATGGAAGGAGAAGGAAAAACTGGTGTTGGTGGGAGAAACCATTAGATTCGGATTTAATAAGGATAGAGGCTGAAACACTGCCGTAAAATTTCTCTCTCTCTCTCTCTCTCTCTCTCTCTCTCTCTCTCACACACACACACACACACACACGTCTCCCTGGGCTTGTAAAAACGTTAGCAGTTGGCATGCAGATTCTGGTTTGTCAGTTCTGTTTCTCCCTGTGTGGGCACCCCTGGGCAGTGTGTCTCCTTGTTTGACTGATGCAGGGAGTGGGGAAAGGTTTCCCAAAGGACTCATCCACTGGGACAAGCAGCGCTCCCACTCCCAGTCGTTTGAACGAGAGCGAGGGCTGCACCGGGTCTGGATCCAGCCGCCAAGCAGGCAACTCGGAGAAAGTTCCCGAGTTCCAAGCCGAGGAACAAAGTTGCAAACCCCAATTCATTTTTCAGATCGCTCCTTCCTGAAAAATCAAATGTCTGGCTTTTCATTCTCCATCTCCCCCACCCCACCCCCTCTTCCCTTTGCTCTCCTTTCCCCGCTTCCACCATGGCCCAATTCATCAACTCCGAGCAGAGAACGAACCCTAATTTGTGTTGCAAATAGGCGAACCTATGTTTGCCACGGGACGCTCGTAAAAATGTCAGGGCGAGAAATATGGAAGCGGTTTTGCTTCCCCGGCTTGAGTTCAGTAGGGCCCTTATATGGAAGCAGCAATCCGCCCCACACCCTACCAAACGCCTCGATTCTTCCGGAACAGCTGGGAGTGGTATAGCCCCTGTCTGCTTCCCGGGGCCCTGGAAGTACCGAGTTGCCAGGCCCAGAGACCAAGGCTAGATCATATCAGCCTTCCAGAAGAAGGGAGCTTTGAAACTCGTCATCTGACGAGGCAGATGTGGGAGGCATGCGGACGACCACTTTAAGCGCGAGCACAATCTCCGCCAAGCATCTGCACCTGATGCGCGCTTCAAGTCTTCCTTGCCACGGGGAGGGCGAGGCAGGCGACCACAGGCGCAGTTTGGGTGTCCACGAGGGCTTACTGCTCGTGTGCAAGAGGGATCTTGGATAAAATAGTTAGTAATGGGGATTACGGCCTCCCAAGTCACCAGCAGCAACAATACAGTATTTACAAATCGATCAAATGATGCTGGTGCTTTGAGATCCTTTCCTTCAGGGCTATTGGAAATAGATTAAATAGTCACCCTAATTTGCCGGTATAACCATGAGATTTGCCAGAGAAATATATCTGGGAAGTATCATCATCATCATCCAAACACTCTAGTGAACGTGGAAGAAACGTTAATTTGGAATTAAATTCCACCAAGTTAAACGCAATGTCTTCGTACAGTAATGCATTCACGATCTTTCACGCTACAAGAGCGTGATAAGTACGAAGGAAAGTCTGTCTGCACTGTTCTATGCCAACGATTTCACGCGGGTCTATTTTTCCCAGAAGCAGCGATTGGTAGGAGAGGATAGACACGTGGCGTGATCTTCACACTTGACAGTGTAGAGAAAACTCTTTAAGTCTTTTGCACAGAAGTGGTACTTAGGGAGGGCAGGCGGGTGGGGCTTGGGGCACACATGACAGGAATCTTCCCCCCTGTGGGTGAAATCTTCCCACCTGGACCATTTCTGGCGGTGGTCTTTTCGGAGATAGCAAAAGAAAACAGAAGAGTAGCCCTCAAATAAAATAAACACGAGAAGAAAAGGAATGACCTTCAGATAGATAGGAAGAAGAAATGTTGGACAATAAAAATAGCGGGGCACCTGTTTCAAGGTCACTTCCTCTCCTCCTCTCTCTGCTTTTTTGGTACTTCCCGAGAACCAAAGTGGTTTGGAACTTTGATGGTTTGTTTGCATTTATTTCAGCAATTGCGTCTCCCTTTTCATCCAGGCCTTACGCCAGCTTTCCATCAAGTGCCTTACTCCAGATCTCCTAATGCAGATCAGTGACCTCCGACCCACCTGCCTTAACCGACTTAAAAGCGGGAGCTTGTTTTGTTGTTGCCCCAACTCGCTTTCCCCGCCAGGTACAACACCGTAGCAAAGTGAATTGTGTTTGGCGTCGCTTCTTACAGAGTTGTTGGCGGAATACAAACGAGACAACCACCAAATATGCCCCCCCCCGTGTTCCTTGGAGGAAGGGCCAGGTGGCAAATCTACGTGGCTGTATTTGTGACCAGGTTCAAGAAGGTGAGGTTAGGATCGGGCCCTAGGTTGCCCCCTCCTGGTCCGGAAGCGCCTTCCGCCATGGATGCTCCAGGAGCGAGGTTTCCGCGCGCGCGCGCCATTCTCCGCTTCCCACATCGATCCTCGATTTCCGTGGCTGATTCCCTCGCGTCCGATTGGTTTCTGCGCTCAGGCTTGACGACCCCCTTCCTTCAGATCTAGGGACGCCCGCGCCCCCTTCGCTTGTTGAACCAGCTCTCAGTTGGGCGTGGAGTGGGGGGTGGGGAGCGAGACCCCTCGTAAACGTCAGGAGGCCCGTCGACTGCGCCGAGATCAAACGATCAATCCTAGTTCCTCCAGATAATTATTTTAAAATTCACGCCGGAATTGATCTCCTTTTAAAAAGCGCTTTTATTAATTGTTTCCTCTCCCTCCTCCCTCTCCTCCCTCTCTTCCTTGGTGGAGGTGGCTGAGGCTGCTGTTTATGCGCACCGGCGGATTAATTAAAAACAGCCTCCGGGGAGAGGTGGGGAAAGAGAGAGCGGGAGGGTGCGCGCGCGCGTTGTTTTAGGGTCCTGTTAATGATTTAGAGCCATCCGGAAAGTTTCTTGCTCCCCGATCCGAAACGCAAAAGGCGGAACGGAGTGGCATTTTGCACTTGCAAATCAAAGATGCACGACGCAGCGCGATCCTATGCGCGCTTACTCGGAAGTGTGCACGAGGGTCGCAGCTTCAGAAGGAAGGAGGGGGGAGGGCAGTGCTAGACAGGAAACAATAATTCAATGCCCCAACAAGATTTGTTAAAATTGGAGACGAGGGAAAGGGGAGGCGACGCGGTGCACGCAGCTTCATTAATCAATTCTCCTCTTAAGGACGCCAGACCAGAAGAGGCGATTAGAACATTCTCGCCTGGTGTTTGTGGCACGCTTTAGGTGGGGAAATCTGGTGTTTTTAAGGCACCAGAATGGACCGGATACACCCCGCTGGAACCTTTAACAATTGTCATCAGTCTGTGAAAGGCTAAATCCTTTGAGATTTGAATTGTAATCGTTCGTTCTCCCCACCCCACCCCCCAGACACACACAAAGGAGGAGGAGAAACAACCAACTAGAAATTCCCATCTATCGCTGCACATTTGCCAATATGTGCAAATAAACGTCATTTTATGGAGACGGACGTTGATGCCGACAGTGGGAATGAAGATGCCAGCATCCGAGTGAGAAAATGTAATTTACTTTAGGGAATAAAAATCCCTTGGCATTTTACTTGCGAGTAAGAGCGCCAGACGAATGTTCACTTGGAAATTAGTGCCACTGAATTTAATATAATTACATGTTTCCGGGTAAACACGTTTAGGATTTTCCTAATTCCAATAACACTTACTAAGGAGCTGCGGGGTGGGTGGGTTTACTTCTGAGTAAACATGCATAGAACCTAAGCTTTTTTATTTATTTAATGAGTTTTCTTTTTAAAAGGAGTTCGCCCTAAGCACAACGGAAGTAGGAACAGTCTGCAAGGTTCCAGTTGGAGAAACCAGCCGGATTCCTGCTTTTAGTCTGACAGCACGTGTTTGGATGTGTGCGTGTAATTCGAAATAAATAGTTTTAATCCTGTTCATAGGTACGAGCATTCTTTTTTTTGCAGATAGTCCCAATAAGAATCCCCCATGGCAAACTGGCATAACTGTATAATAGGTCGATTCGATCGACAGACACACAGAGAGACAGACTCATCCAGCATTTCATCTCGCCGGGCGAGAGAGAAAGAAGAGTTTAGAAATCTCAACATCTCCCGGCGCTTTGAAGTCTAAGGCTGCTGCCTGTCACCCACTTTCTACGCACTTTACTTGGGAACAAGTTCCACTGAACTCCCCAGTAGACTTCGATGTAAGAAACCCATCCCATCCATTCTGGCGTTAAGCCTTCCGCGGGCCCAAGCCTCCTCAATCGGACATAGGGGAGGCGGGTCTGCTGTGGCCCACGAAACCTTAGGCTACAGATCGCATTTGTTAGTCTTCACGGGGCTCCGGGGCTCTTCCTTGCCATTTGCTGCAAACACACACAGATCACCCCTCTCTCGAGCCACTGGGAGCCCCTCTCCCTACAGAGACACAAACACCCAAGGAGGGGGGTCTTCCTAACCCTTAGCATTAGAGGAAGGGAAGCCCACGTTCCTAAGGAGAAAGAGACATTTGAACGAAAGATGCCTCCCCCCTCCCCGCCATAACAGGTTTCTACATTCAAAACATACACGTGAGACAAGAACGACAATGCAACAACCCCCCGATCGCCCAAGAAAAACTCGTCTCCAACTGGCACGGATTTACCTTTTTATTGAACAACCAGAGTCCGCTCTTTTTGTTGTCATTTCCTCCCCCTTCCCGGTTGTCTAGCAAGAGTTGGCGGCCCAGCTTTTCTCCCCCCTCCTAGCGTGTCCATAATAAGCAGAAGATCTCCTGGTAGCCAGTCAAGTCTTCCTCGAGTCTCTCCCACCCCCGCCGCCGCCCCCACGCCTTCCTTTCCGTTTGGTTCCTGCGAGCCATTGAAAAGAATGCGGAGAGATACCTGTTTGGGAGGAGGCTATGGGATGGAGCGGGGGAGAGAGGGTGGGGGAGAAAGAGGGGAGGGAAAGAGATTCATTGGATTTCTCCCTCTCTCCCTCCCTCCCTCCCTCCCTCTGCTCTTTGCCACCCTTAAATCAAGGTGCGACGGATGCCAAAGCGCGATGAAATGCAAAGAAAGCCAATTGCTGGCCCGAGGTGGGGGGGGGGGGGAAGATCGCTCCTCGGAGTCCTGCCTGCGACTCTGGAAGAGGCAGTAATTGCTGGAGACAGAGAGAGCTGGGGGGCTGGGCTGAGGTAGCCATGTATAAATAGTGTGATCTCCCCATTGAAAGGCATAAATAACAGCAGGAGGGATCTAAGCCCCGAGACAGCGCCCCGTCTCTGCTCTTCGACGTGGTCTTCCTCGCTGCTTGTCACGAGGAGGAGGATTTAAAACAAAATACGCGCACGCAACGCGCAACACCACCTTCAGCAGCAGCAGCAGCAGCAACAGCCTGGACCGACGAGGCGGCCCCCTGGATCTCCTGAGTGCAGATCTCCACCCCACCAGCCCCACCACCACGACCCACGCCCAGATCCAGCCGCTGCAGCGCGGAGGACCTCTTCACTGTGGATCGCGAGCGTGCGCTTCTTCTCTCCCCCTCCCCTTCCCCAGCCACCGGGTCGCCATGGAAGAACTTACCGCGTTTGTCTCCAAATCTTTCGACCAGAAAAGCAAGGAGAGCAACAGCGGAGGAGGAGGTGGTGGTGGCGGAGGTGGTGGAGGAGGAGGCGGTGGCGGCGGCGGCAGCAGCGGCGGAGGAGGCACCGGCCACAAGAAGGAGACTATCACGTACCGGGAAGTTTTGGAGAGTGGGCTGGCGCGCTCGCGGGAGCTGGGCGCCTCGGAAGCCGGCAGCCTGCAGGAGCTGGCCGAGAGCGGCGCGCACTGCCCGGCGCACCTCTTCAAGGAGCACGGAGACGGAGACAAGGACAAGCTCAAGGACTTCAACCACGCCAGCAGGACATCGGAAGGTAAGGAGGGCACCGGACCCACCAGGCTAGGTGGTGCGTGTGGTGTGGAGGGGGGCTCTGTCTCTCCACCTCCTCTCCCTGCCCCAGACACCAGCGCCGAAGGCCTCGAGGCATTTTGGGTGGAGAGGAGCGGTTGGGCAGGGGGCGATCTAATAATAATAATAATAATAATAATAATAATAATAATAATTAATAATTAATAAACTACTTGTCTAGCAACAGCAGGAACGGCCTCTGGGATCGTGAACCACTTCTGGAGTGGAAAGTAGAAGGAAAAGGGAGAGGAGGGAGAGAAACACCCAAACTTTCCCCATCGCTTTTCTGGGAACAATAGGAGAGCGTGGAGATGGGGGGCGGGCGGGGAGGAAAAAGAAAGAAGCAGGTTTCGCAACGACGACCCGATTCGATCCGAAGCCCGGGTATCCTTTGCCCGGTTGCCTTCCTGTGTTGTTGCCCGAAGGAGCTTGTTCTGGAACGAGCCTCCAACGTCGTGGCTTCAATTATGGCTTCTTTTTTGTTTCTTTTCTTCCATTAAAAAGAGGCGTAAGGGAAGCCAAGCTCAGGGTAAACTGGTCAGAGGCCTGCGGGGAGTATCGAAGCAGAAAAGACAGAGGGGAAGGAAGGAAAAGCGCATTTAGGATGTTGTACCGAGCCGTGTCGATAGTTTCTCCGGGTGTCCCTCCCTCCCTCCCTTCCTCCCTCCCTTCCTTCCTTCCTTCCTTCCTTCCTTCCTTCCTTCCTTCCTTCCTTCCTTCCTTCCTTCCTTCCTTCCTTCCTTCCTTCCTTGTCCCTGATGTGTAAGATAAAGTCCCTTCACCCCGGGCCACCAGGTCGATAGCTCTTCCTGTCCCGCTTCACTATTGCCTATAGAATGGGGCATTCTGAGGGTGAGGGAAAGTAAATTTTTAAGAAAGTTGATAAAACGTTTTTCGGCTATTTAAAACAGGTTTCCTCCAGGGCAGACGCGATGGGATTAAATGCAGCAATCTCTTAGGTCTTAGAAGGGAAAACTTTAAATTAAAATTCAGCAGGGCTGCTCAGTTATGTTAATCTCCCTTCCTTAAAATATGTTTTTACTCCGCCATTCGTTCTGCTCCTTCGCTTCGTAAAATAATAACGGTGTGTTGGATCGATAGTATTTAGGAGATTTGGGCCACTTTTACCATAAACAGAACAAAACAAAACAGCATTTTGTCCTTTTTAGAAAAGCCTTATCACTCAAATCTGCACGCTCCTTTAATATAAATTCTACATATGATTAATAATTCTTTTTTATGTTCTATTAGAATCGTTATAATCGGAAGGAGAGCTTAGACGCAGGGCTAAATAAATGAGAATTTAATCTCGGGGAAGCTTTAATAATTCCATTATCATACATATATATTTATATATATATATGAGAGAGAGAGAAGGGCCTTTCAGAAAACATTTTTAAAAATAGTAAGGGGTGAAATCCTTCGAGTTTCCTGAAATGCTGTCAGGTCCAATGCACGGTTATTGTTTTGGGAAACAATATACATATCTAATATTTTATATACATAGATACCCGTTTATTGAAAACGTGCTTCATTCTCAGCAGTCCCCTGAGCACGCAACTCTGAAATGTCATAAAATATATTGTAATCTCTCTCTCACACACATCTCAAGTTTGTAATTGTTTTTCGGTTAAAAAAAAAGTAATTCAAAAGGATATCAACCTCAGGAAGAATCCATGGAGTAAGACTGGTTTCCAGCGGTACAACAAACATTACAAGCGAAAAATCATTACCATATTTGTGAATGGTTGCAACGCTGGAACGTGTCTCCGTTAAAGGGAGTTGTAAGGGTGGCAACCCCTCGAACGTTCGTTGGGAGCAAAAAATGTAGCGATCGTGGGCCGGAAGTGAGTTTCAGCGGAATCAGGGCAAGAGACTAATGGACAGTGTGTGTTGAGAGATCTTGCTCCTAGTGTCAAAAATCCGTTAGCTTCACGCCTGTGTTTGGTAGCTGTTGTGCAAAACAAAACCCAGTAGGTAACCATAACACTGTATTTAAATTAAAATTTCCCCTCTTAATTCAATACTGCTTCGTCGTATTTTTAAAAAGCCACGACAGTAAAAACCTCTCTGGCTGAGGATACATTTATATATAGTTTTATGTTCAATTTGAGGCTTGCCTGGGGATTCTTAGGCACTTCGGTGTGTCCCATCAGTTAAAATTATGCTTTAAACTAAATGCCCTGATTCTTAAACTTATTTTACTTGGAGGTATATAATACTGTAAAGCCTTTCGATGTCAGAAGATTTGCATGTAAGAGATCGTAGGCTGGAACGCAACACTACTCCCTTAACGTCAAACCAAAACAACAGAACTGGACAGCAGAGGCTTAACCGTGTCACTCCTGATCCCAACCCACTTTTCCTTGGGAGGCCAGTTAGACTGGAATCGAGGGGATTTACTTCCAGGGAATGTGCTTGGAGACGGGCACGTCTGTATAAACCAGCTGTCCGACAGGCTGCAGTCCTCCGCGTTGCCACTGAACTTGCCAGTAAATAAGTTCCACGGAGAGGAATGGCGCCCCATTGGGCCCAGCAAGGCTTCCTTCCCTAGGGTGGAAAGGGGGTCCTTTGCATCTGGCTGGAGAGCGCTCACGTCGAGGTAATTGTTGTTAGTGTGACCTGAGCTTCCCAGGTAAAGGCGGCAAGAGGAAGTCCCTGCGCCAACCCCCGAATTTCCAAACCCTTTTAGAACAGGCGAGATGAAATCCTCTCTCCCCCGCCCGCTGCCCAGTCCCTCGTTACATCATCACGCGCTCCTGTTCTTTGCAAACGTGACGTTTTGCTGCGGGAGTGACGCGTTGGCTCCTCAGAAGGCCAGCCGTGGCTGCGGGGCAGAGAGGGCGTCCAGGCCACGCTCTCTCTGCCACCCAGAGCACACCGGGCCCAGCCTGCTGCTGCTGCTGCAACCGAGGCGCTGTCTTTTCCTCTGGGTGCTTCCTTTCTTATCGATTTCTATCCCGAGGGAGGAATCTTCCCCCAAACGGACCATACTTGAAGCTTGGTGGCTTTTATCATTACCATATTGGAAAGGCGATGGGTTATAAGAATATCGTCCTGTGCCATTTGTTTTTGTTTTTTAAGCACAGCCCACAAAAGACAGCATTTAACCTGCTCTGGCCAAAGGTCACCCCGATTATGTCGCCCGAATCATTTCTAATGGTTACCTGGTCACAGGAAAGCTGGGTTCATCTCGTGTGTGTGTGTGTTCCCACATTCCTAAATCCTATCCGTTGGGGACTATGGATTCTAATATCCCTTGCATTTATTTTAAAGCGCGCGTAAAGGAGCAAAACAAACATGCCGTTTTTCTGGTGCTTTTCTTATTGCTCAGTAGCTGTTGGGGGGGTCCCCCATGTTTGTAAAAAGCGTGTTTCCGATCCCCTCCCGCCATGTCTAGACTGCAAAATGAGGCCCCGATCCCCTCCCGGCGACTGGCTAGGAATAGTGGACACGTCTCCAGAGCCTTTCTCAACTGAAAATGGCCATTTCCTCTTCAGACTTGTTTCGCGTAAAACCTTTGCTACTCTTGGCTTGCGCGGGGTATTTAGATATTTAACTTTTCTCAGGAGGCTTGTCAGTTCAGAAAACCTAGGCCACACTTCGTAGCCGCGACAACATATTGCCACCGAGGTATGATCCTGCAGTCTTCAAAAATAAGATGATTAAGTTTGTATGCGTGGAGAGACGGGGAAAGGCCCCTACAACAAGGGGCAGCAACCTTAGCTGGAGAATTTGTGAGTCACACAAGGTCTCTCTAAGGACCATCACCTGTTCTGCGCCCAAATAAATAAATAATTTTCTCGCTGCAACAGGAGAAATGCAAGGAGACAGAGAAAAAAAAATCTACCCTGGCTACGTAGCAGTCAATTACGTTTTTATCAGAGGAAGCTCTCCGTGCGCTCCGAAAATTTACTACGAATATTTCACTCAACCCCCCCCCCCAATGTGTCATCTGAGGATATGGGACGATGCCACTTTTGCTTGCCTTTCTTTTGGGGGCTCACAGGGCGACCGTCCTTCGCCTTGGCTGGGGAAACTATGCGCCCAATTCTCCCGCTTCGAGAGCTTTAAGGAGAAAATTAAGGAGGCTTCTATGATGCGCAACTTTGTTGTATTCGTTTCCTCTTCCCTACCCCCATCCACCCCCCGGCAGGGATCTACGAGTGCAAAGACAAGCGGGAAGAGGTGAAATCCGAAGACGAGGACGGCCAGACCAAGCTGAAGCAGAGGAGGAGTCGAACCAATTTCACACTGGAGCAGCTGAACGAGCTGGAGAGGCTCTTCGACGAGACGCACTATCCGGATGCCTTCATGAGGGAGGAGCTGAGCCAGAGGCTGGGACTGTCGGAAGCCAGGGTTCAGGTAAGGCAGCCTTAGAAGAAGACCAGAGTCCTCCTCCTCCTGGCCTTGTTTCGGATCTCTGTCTACCCCATTAAAAATCCCCTCCTTTTTGTCACGCGCAGCGCCCAGACACGTGTGACGGCGCGGGGGAGGGGGGCCAGCAGCCGGGGGGGGGGGGATTCCAGCCACTGGCGCTGCTCTCGATTTCTCGCCCCTTTAGAATCTTCAGCAGACATGGAACGTTCGAAACATCCCTGAGTGCCTCTCTCTAACCAATCAGAGGCCTGGTTAGTAGCCCCAGCCAGGAACGAAAAACCTTTCCCTTTTCCCTTGAGGTTCTACTGCTCCTCTTTTATTTTTTTATTTTTTTTAACAGGGAGAGGGTGGGAGCAACTTCGGAGAACAATTGGTGTAGATCAAACTAGGCTGGTTGGGTGCTCTGGGACTGGATTATCCAGAGCCGGGAGTGGGGGGGGGGAACGTGCCTCTATTTGACTTGCATAACAAGGGTATGAATTCATGGTGCCCCATCTGCTCCGTTTGTAGATCCCCTGAAAAACAGGACGTCTCCCAATCCTCGAGGAGACATTTGGGTTGTGGGGCCTTGCCTGCTGGTCATGCGGCCAAGGCATATGCTCTATACAGGAACAGATTGTTGCCTTTAAAAATGCATTTTTTTTTTTTAAAGGCCTTTAGCCTTGCTCACGAGAGAGAGAGAGAGAGAGAGAGAGAGAGACGGCTGGATAAGAAGCAAACAAGAAAACAAATATAATTTAAAAGGGATGGTGCAGGATGTGGCGACTGTCGCAGCATCGATCCCCCTCAAACAGAGGTTGCGCAAAAAGGAGGGAAGAAGCGGGTTGGGCTAGATGACCCTTGAGGTCCCTTCCAACTCTACAATTCTATGATTCCATGGAAGTGATCAACCTGTAGCATGGCTTTAGGGTCAAAGGCATGTGGGGAAGACTGAGCTCCAGCTGAGCTTTTTATTCTGGCTGAACTCCCACAGCAACAAAAAAACTATTTTAATGAACCACGTTTCCAGTTCCCCCAGTGTTTTTCCTTTTTTCCTTGGAGGTGATGGTGGGAGTCACACTAGGAAAGGGGAATCTCAGTCTAAATGCTTTAAGTCAGGGGTGGCTCGCCAGATGTTGACCCCGCCAGATGTTGCTGGACCAAATTTCCCATAATCCCTGACCACTTCCCAGGCTGGCTGGGGCTTTGAGGGGTTAGAGCCCCACGACTCTAACAGAAGAGTTAGCCACCCCTACTTTTAGTATGAACGCCCCACTGATGTTAGTGGGGTTGACTTCCACGTCCAGCGTTGAGTAGCATTTGTGTGCGTCTAGATCTGGATAGCTAGAACGCCTGAATGTAATTCCTCTTTCCAGGGCAGGTCTGCCATTTAACTTTTAAAACGTTTTTTTTGTAAGTTTCCCCCTTGAAACAGCTGAGAAAACTAGGCTCCTGAACAGTTCGGGTTTTAAATAAATACAACAATAAATGAAATATTCCCCAGGAACGGAATAGCGCTTACTGGTGTGCTCTTGTTGCAAAGGAGAGCGTACGAGGGGGAATACTGAGAGTGGGAGGGAGAGAGAAGTCGTGGCTCCCACCCCGCGCCGAAGATTGATCTAACCGCCCAAGATAAATGAATGAAAAGATTAAACTTTGGCTGAAGGGGACATCAACTTTTATGTCATCTTCCCAGCTCCTTCTAGGCGAGCCGGTATAATATCTTGCCAGAGCCTTGATGTAGCGTTTCTATAAAAATAAATTACTCGTAGTGTTTCTATAAAAATAAATTACTTGTAATTGAATTCCGCACTCTTTCTTTCAAGTAGTTTATTACCGGAGTAGCGCGGCACCTTAACAGGATATTCATAGTTACAGGAAAATTGGCGTTTCAAGTGCTTGCAGGTTTCATGAAATATTCCACCCTCTCCCCTCCCCCTCCCCAGCAACTTTCTCTTCTCTTCTCTCTCTCTCTCTCTCTCTCTCTCTCTCTCTCTCTCTCTCTCTCTCTTTTCTGAAGGGGGAACGGGGAAACATCCTTCAGTCTCTCCCCACCGCAAAAAAATAAAGTCCAGAGAAAGCCGTTTTAGAGAGAACCCTTAATTAAAACATAATCAGGATTCGATCGACTAAAAAGGACTCGGTTGGCATCTTATTAAAGGAGGAAGAGAAAAGGAAGGAGACCGAAGGGCGAAAGCAACAACAACCCAAAGATATTTTAATACTCTCCGAATTGCCTCCTAATCCCTGTCTGTAGCGCCTGTCCCTTGTTGTTAAAGGATCTAGTTTCAATTTAGTGTGGAAATGTGCTGTAAATAAATTGGAGCTCCTACGGTAGCTACTTCTTATTAACCTTTTATTTTTAGTGTTGTACCGGCAACTCATATCGCCCAGCTGTCAGGGTTATAATTGAAAGTTATGAGACCATAGTGAGGAGCAGGCAGTAATTCAATTACGAGCAAATATCTTCGGGTTTTTATGGCGCAAGGCTAAATTAAATGTCATTATTCACTGTCTCTAATGGAAATCAAAAGGAAATCAGATTAGAGCATTTGTGAAAGAAATCACTGAGTGATCCTTAATGAAGAAATAACTGTCTAAAACACTGTCCTGCGCTTTACTTAGCATATTCATGACTACTTGGAATTGATCGGGAATCACACCCGGGCTGATTTATGATGGCTGCGCGCGCGGGCTAATTCATCACTTTTATTCCTCATCACTTTCGCCTTTTTCCAAAGCAAAAAATAAAAAATAAAAAATGGGAAGGGACGCGTTTCCTTGCCCAGCTGGGCACAGCGAGTTTTTTAAGAAGTGCATTTCAGGCGCCACTGGTACGAGCCAGCAGCATTTAACGCGGATTAGTCCTGCACATTACCTCTCGCACGCTGCTCCTGACCGGGTGGTTAAAACTGGGTAAAATGACATTTTTTTTTGCCCCAGAATTTGCCACATATCTGCACCCGATGTGTGATTAAAAAATAAAATAAAAATAAAGTCTGCCTCCTTTAACAGGATAACAGACGACCAAACGACCCTTGGGGGTGGGGAAGGAACTCTCCCCGGAATTGGTATAAATTATATTATGACGAGTGGCGTAGAGAGCCCAATCGGAATTAGAACAGAGGCAGGTCATGGGAGTCATTCCAAAATCATTAATGCTGGATAAAGAGCTACACACACACACACACACACAGAGAGAGAGAGAGAGAGAGAGAGAGAGAGAGAGAGAGAGAGAGAGAGAAGGGGATATGGAATGAAGAATAAATAACATGAGGGGCATATTCATTTTTACTCATTGGTTAGTTATCTGTCAATACAGTACAGCCACTCTCTGTCCTCAGACAGGATAGCTGAAGGTTTTCTGTTTAGAACTTTTAAATGCACATTTCCTTCCCCGACTTAATTAAGCAGGATTATTTAAAACTCTGATTTAGGGTGAATTCTTTATTATTATTATTATTATTATTATTATTATTCTGACATGCCATAAAAAGATCCACATTCTCAAGGTTTATATGAATGGTAGGTGGTTATATTTAGAAACTAATATTTTCGTTTCAAGTGGGGCGTTCACAATGCTAACGGTCGGAACAAAACCTTGCTAGAACCCAAATATTTCGGCTGAATTTGACTAAAGCTGTAATTTCTCAGCACACCTACAGGGAAGTCGGTGTTTCGCTGAAAGCAATGGCCCTTTCTCCCAAGGGAGGCCATTGAGAGATGGCGGGGTTGATACTCCAAACGTTAGTCCGCTTGAAGTGGCTAAGTTTCCAGAGGTGTTCGAAAGAGTCTTAGAATTGTAAAATTGGAAGGGATCACAAGGGTCATCTAGTCCAACTCCCTGCAATGCAGGAATCGTTTGCCCAACGTGGGGCTCGAATGCAGCACCCTGAGATTAAGTGTCACACCATTGAGCTAAGAATGCCTTGCTGTAGCAAGCCCACGGCACCCGGTATTCCTAGGCAGTGGTCTCCCATCCAAGTACTAACCAGGCCTGACCCTGCTTAGCTTCGGAGATCCCACGAGACTGGGCGTGTTGAGGGTCGTACGGCCGTCTATCTATTCCAAAAGGCTGTGCTGCGTGTTGCACTCTTCAGAGAACCAGGAAATCCAAGGGAGCCAGAGTTCAGGACATTAAAATGGAAAGGGGACATTTCCACTGGTGAATAAAGCTCCTTTTCAAAAAGTTCAGGGATCGCTCAGAAATTGAGCAAACTACCCCCCCCCGTTCCCCCATCTTTTAATTTGAGACATCACCTATTAGAGACCCGGATCAGGGAGGGGGAGGCGACGCCACTAGCGCACGTGTGAAGGCGGCCAATTCCTGTTGAAGAAACCCACTCCAGTACCCCTGGATAATTAATGTCTTTGGAAGCCTTTCTTTGCACTAATTACTCCGTTGTAAATGGCCATCATTAAGGCAATTGAAGAAAGCTCGGAGGCGAAATGTGATGTAGGAAGTGCAGTTAGTATTAATTAACCGTATGATCAACTTGGCAAGCGGAGGAACTTGGAGGGGGGGCGGGGCGAATGGGAGCGATGTTTGCTTAACTCCCAGATTTGATCTGTCTCAGCAGACAGAGGCTGACTAAAGTTTGATTTAGTAAGAGGAGGGGGGGGGGTGGAGACACTGAGCATTTGACGGTAGACGTAATCCTTTAAACATATTTGTAAAAAATCATCTCCCTCCCCCTCTCATGGGAGAAGGCTCCCATGCTGTTTGGTACGCCAGAGAGATCTAAGGACACCGCCTCCCCCCGCCTCAATTTATAATACACGGGAATTTCCGGAATTAGGAGAGGATTACTAGGATGGCAATTTCTATTTTTTTTTTTAGAGAAAAAGAATAAAGTATGATGGCAGAATTAGAAATAATCCCTTCAACCCAAATTTGGAAAGTGTTTGATTGTCGCGTGGAAGTCAAGCCTATTTAAAAGCCAATCGTGGCTCTGAAAAACGGATTTGTGGTGGGATCCATAACCCAGTCAAAAGACAAATGGAAAGGGGTAATTGAAATCTGTTGGATCAACCCCCTTTGAATAATCTTTCTGGATGATTTGTGTGGGATTAATTGATTTCCCCATAAACGGAATTTGCATTCGAAGTTGAATTGGCTTTCAAGGGAGGGTTTGGGGGTCGTGGCTGTGCAGGGCGATCTTAAGCATCGTTTACTCGAAAGTAAGCCCCGCTGAATTCAACGAAATGCAGTGCCTTGCCTGTAACGAAACAGGCTCATGCCACAATATACTTTTTAATCTTCAAGGAAACTTTACTGGTTTTGCTACTTTTCTAGAATTGCTTTCAGTGAAGTTCTTCTAGGATTGCAACCTTAATCGCTGGCAGCCTCTTCTGTTGCATGGTTGTTCGGAAGTAAATCCCAGGTAAATGAAGAGTCCTTCCACTGAGCCGTGATGGGACTTTCTTCCGAGTAATCAGGGCTCTGCACGTGTTTGGGTGTGGATCTATGGTTGGCCATTTTAGTGGGGCAATTCCAAGGTCAGCATGATGGAAGACAAAGCCCTGGTAGACCCTGACAGAAATTCGGGAATATTGTAAAAGGGTTTCGCTGAAACTCACCCCTCCCGCCCCGTCCGTTTTCCCTTAAATAGGGGGGGAAAGCGATGCCGCAGGAGTCGACACAGGGAGAAATCCACTAAAACCGGTCCTTCTTTATTTATATGCGTTCAAAACTAACCTCGAGGAAATATCACTGTCTGGCACACGGGGGGAAAAGGAAGCCACATTCAGCCAAATTGGAGGAATACTGGACGTGAGAGAGCAAAGGGTGTGTGTGTAGATGTATGAGAGATGGATGTGAATTGCAAATCGGCACTCGGTACTCGGCACTTTTTGGGTGCGGGTGTGTGGCGATCTGTCACATTTATGTCTCATGGTTTAGTGTGTGAGCCGATAACCTCTTCCCCACGGGGAAATCTCCCTTACCTGCCTGTCAGCCGAAACCTATACTTGTTCTCTCAGCAATAAACCCCATTGACTTCCATGGGGCATGCTCCAAGGTCGGTGTGGGCATTGGATTGCGGCTTGGCTCTCTGTTCCTGAACGCCATCTGCCTGTTTTCCTGATCTCGAATAGGAGATGCCAACAAGCGGCACTTTTTGCTTCCCTCCCCCAGTTTAAAGCTAGGCAAGCGGGTCGTCTTTGTTGCTGGACTGAACAGTTTCTTTCTTTGGATAGCCTCTGAGGCATTTTGTTCATCTGCTAGTTCTACTTAATGATTTGTCCCTTTTTAATATTCCGCCTTTCCCGGTGAAAGGGAGCACAAGGCGGCTGACAACATAAAAGCATTACAAACACACACTTTTAGGGAGGAGAATAGTGCCCTCTCCCATTTCAGACCCTATTTGTTTGTTCTTCGGGAGTCCTCTCTATTTCTGGCCGGGTCCCTCAAGAGTGACTGCTGTTCTAAATCTAAACCTTTAGATCGGAACATATTATTTGGTTTAAAGAAGTGCGCGCGCGGACCTGTATCATTCACGTTATATTTATGGGATACTGAACTACACGCATAGCTCTTAAAATACATTGACTGGGGGGGATCCAAATTGTCCCTCCTGACTGATATCCGAAGTGCTATAAACTGAGCAGTTGTGCAAACTTCGTTGTCGCGCCGAGGCGGTCAATTTGTTCCCGGGCTGTCGCACTTTAGCCTGTAGGTGGGGGCTCATATGCTTGACCGGTTCTCTATACAGTATTAAAAACACGAGAAGAGCTTCATTTCCCCTGCACCAGCCTAGTGGTCTCTGGGAGCGGAACTTTGGGGATGTTTCATGGCTGTGTCTAGCACCCCCACAGGCCAATCCATGTATTGCATCTTATACCTTCGAAGGGTTGCTGCCCTTGGGGCTCAGCTGCGCCACACTGGCAGTCCCTTCCTCTGAATTCCTTGAGATGGAGGAAGCAAAGTCTCCTTTTGACCAGGACTTTTTTTTTAAAAAAAAGGAAAAGTACGCATGCGCGGGGTGGGAGCTGCGGCACCCCCGCATCAACTTCGCGGTGCTTTGTGAATTTGGATTCGCAACCTTAGGAGGGAGGTCGCTCGTGGCTTGCCTGCTCCTCTTAAAAGCGCTTGTTTGCTTGACTTTGACATCAGCAATGCTTGGGAGGATCAAAGATGCAAACTCTGCATTTTACAACAGGGGACGACTTTCTCCAAGCTGCGCATTGTTCCGTTGGTGGGTTTTTTTTTGTTTAGCAGAAGTGCGAATGAATCCCATTTCGATTCTTGTCCGATTCTCTGTTCGCACTCGGATCTCACCTGCTCTATTTGCACCTATAATCGTTGCAAGTGAAACTCGTCTCATCACTTGCAGCACACATTTTCTGATCTAGTGGCTTCTTTATGCTTTGTAATAGTAATAAGAATAATACAGAAAGTCACTGTTCTCAGGTCATTTGTGTGTGTGTATATATATATATATATATATATATATATATATATATATATATATATATAGTGTGTGTGTGTGTGTGTGTGTGTGTGTGCACAATCAACAAAAACCTCTGTTTACACCGTCCCTCATTCTAGTGCACAACTGTGGCAACCCCTACCAGTGTGGACGTCAGGATTGCTTGTCATTCCAACAGCGGGAAAGGAAATGCTGCATTTATACCATTTTAGTGGTATAGCACAGGCTATATAGGACGGGAGGGGGGGGGAACGCTTTCCTATTTTCTTATTTCGAAACACCTCAGGCTGCAATTCTATACACGCTTACCCGTCAGGAAGCGCCATTGAACCCAACGGGATTGACTTCTGACACGTATAAGGATCACGCTGCGAGTCTCTTGAAACCTGCTTACCAATACCACGACCCTTGTCTTAAAAGGGTCTTTGACTAGTCCTGCTGTTTTGCGTGATGTATACTGTTACGTGTATGCCAAATAAACAAGCATTTCTCAGAGAGAAAGCCATCAAATGAGCAAAGCAGAGGAAAGAGAGAAGTTTCAGTAGCGTGCATAGCAAAACTGCCACTTTGATTTTGGAAGAAGGGGGAAAAAAAAAGTCCAAGGTCTTCATCTTTCCTCTGCCTCTCTGAGACTGTGGAACACGGGCTGAGATAGGATAGCTTCTGTCCTCTGCTATTCAGACGCTATACTTTCTTGGTTTTTTTGAAGACCCTCAAAAGCTTGTCCTTCTGTGGGTGGGTAGGAACTTACCTGTTTCTATAGTGTTGGTCCCGTGAAAATCAATAAAACATATCAACCAAAATTAAACCCCTTTATTGTACGAGCAATCAAAATGACACAAAACAGGGAGCAAGCTTCCGAGCCCAACAGGACTCTTCATCAGACTGAATATTAAGCAAGGGCGTGTGTGGGTAAGGGGAAAAAAATGTCTGTATTGGTAAAAAAAAAAGTTCGTTTTTATAAGCACGGGTGGCTGCCAGACGCTTCAGAACTGATGGTGACAAACCTCTCCTCCCCTCATTTTTTTTGTTTGCAGGTTTGGTTCCAGAACCGAAGAGCCAAATGCCGGAAACAGGAGAACCAGATGCATAAAGGTGAGTTGGAGCTGGAAAGTGCTTGGGTGGGCTGGAGGAGGGGAGGGAGCGGCGAGGGCTATTCGGACCCCCGAGGTTCCTTCCTCACCAAGATACGTGTCTCTCCCCACCCCCGCTTTGCAGGTGTGATCTTGGGGACGGCCAGCCACTTAGACGCCTGCCGAGTGGCCCCTTACGTCAACATGGGCGCCCTGAGGATGCCTTTCCAGCAGGTAGCTCGTTTTGATTCCTTTTGACCCTTTTCTCTCCCTGTACGTCCGGGGCGAATCGAGGTTCGGGAGGGGAGGGGCGCTGTAGAAAAGGACACGCCTCTTCCGCGCGGGCTGTCAGACGGAAGGGGGCGGCGCTTATACGCCTCTCGCTCGGCAGGAGGCGTGGCCAGAGCTCAGATCCGTCAGGAAGCCACGCCCCTAGCGTCCGGGCGTTTCTCAAGGCTGGGATGAGTCAGTGGCGAAGGAGTGCACTCTGCGCGCTCTCAGAGGCGCCCTTATCGACAAGCGTCCCCAGGTTTGGAACGAGGACTTGCTCACTGTGGCTTCCAAGTCTGGCTGCAATCCTGTTCACGCTCAATGTGGGAGTGAGCGCCATTGAAACCAGTAGGACTTATTTCTGAGTGAACACTGTGTAGGATAGTAATGTGGAGTGTTGCATCATTTGGAAAAACAATATTTCCGGCTACTTCTACTCATCCTCTTGGAAACATGAGTTGATTTGCCTCAACTACTGTTAGTAGAAACCAAACACATTAATCTCTGTACTGAACCACTTAAATTTCTGCCTTTCAAGTAGTCTTTAAAGGCACAACAGTTCTTACCTGTGGTGGGAAAAATATTGAATGCAGAGGGGAAGAAAATACATTCAGGTAATTTTAGCTTAACTCCCCCAAATACCTAAATGTAGAATTCCATTATTTTTGTTCCTCTGTCCTAAGTAGTCGTTCTAAAGCACACCTGCATTGCAGTCCTAGAAATGTTCACTCAGAAGTAAATCCTGTTGCTTTTAATGGGGACATCATTCTTGGTAAGTGTATACAGGATCATAGCTTGATCTGTATTTTGCTTGAGGGACAGGTATCGCCATACATTTAAAACACATTCAACACACTTATTCCCCCTCCACACACCCCGAATCCTGGGAACTGTCGCTTATTCCTCACAGAGCTACAGTTCCCAGCACCCGTGGTAAGCTACTTTTCAATGAGATCAGGGAAAGCCATGTGCTACAAATGCATGGTGTGGATTCAACATTCCTGTGAAGTAGGTTAGGCTGAGAAACTGCTCTTTATCCAAAGCTAATCTTTATCAAAGCAACAGAGAAAATACTGTAGCGCAAACATGTTTGAGGACTCACACAATGAAACCACCTCCCAAACTTGCATGGCCATGAAGAAGTCTATTTCTAAGGCCCAACCATCTTCTGATATGGGCAATAATAGAGACCTATCTTATTAGATTGATTTAAGTAATGAGTACTGAAATGATGCATTCTCTGCCCTTAAATTCACTGTAAACCTGCTACCTGCAAGGGGATTTGAATGCAGGTCTTTAACCCTCCAGTCACTATGTCGCACCAGCAATGTATGGAACGCAAAAACCATGCTTTGCTCACTCTTTTTCCCCATTACAGTGGTACCTCGGGTTAAGTACGCTTCAGGTTAAGAACGGACCTCCGGAATGAATTAAGTACTTAACCCGAGGTACCACTGTAGTCTTCATAACTGGGAACTGAAAGTACCGGTAGTCTCACACACAAGCCATAGGGAAAAGTCAGTAAGCAGCAGAGATGCCTCAGCTCCCTTCTATTTACATCCTCCTATATAATTAAGCACCCCTTTAATTCTCGGGCTTCTGGAAAGGTCCCATTTATTTCAAACAGGGTTTCAGAAAAGTGTGGCCTAGGTAGTTGATTTCTTCTGCGGCAGCGTTTATCTCTTGCAGTACTAGAGCAACGCCGCCCTTGGTGATTTCACACGCGAGCTTAAATCGGGGTGGTCCAAGGAGAAGAAATCAACACACATTTGGTTTCTGTTTTGAATTAGATCCTGCGTTGTTAACAGATTTAAGAAGGACACCAAGAGTTGCCAGCTTCTCAACCCCGTATGCTTGTGCCGTTTAACAGGGGCTTGTTCCGCAGCAAAGCAGCCGTGGTGGTGACTGTTTCTCTCCACGTTGTGAAGTGCTTCATCTTCTAATTTGCTGTAGATCAAGCTGCTGCTAAAAAGGCACACCTAGAAGAGCGGGGTGGAAATTTGGCGATCCTCTTAACAAAGAGAACTCTTTAAGAGGTTGTAACCTCGCATTGCCTCAAAGCTACTCGTGTGGACTATATTTTGCTTTTTTGAAAGCCACCCAGAAATGCTGCCATTCAGACCAGTCTAGTGAATGTCTCCAATGCAAATGATAAGGGAAAAAAAAGCAACAACCCAAAAGCACTTACTTAGCGAGGCAGCCTGTAAGGGGTAGGTAGGCAGGCGGGTTCTTGTTTCAGCCCCACCACGGGTGTCAGTGGGGCTTGGGTACTTCTCAGGCTGGAAATGTGTCAGAAACAACCTGTGTCAAGGAAACTGGTCGATTCCCTGCAAAAGCACCCTAGCCACTGAGACACAGAGAAACAGAACTTGTTCCACTTTGTTTCCTTAAAAAAACACAGGCAGGAGGAAGAAAATATTGGGGAGATGATTCTTTACCCTTTTCTGCCTCCCAATGGCTGCCCAAATATGTAAAACCTTTGCTACTTTGTCAATTTCACCTTCATTAGCTTGAGGGTGAAACTGACTAGAAAAACAGCTCCATTTATTTAGATGTGTTAAGGGAGCTGTGGCGTGAATAAGATGGCCATAGTTTTTGATGGATTTCTCCCACCCAAGGACAAGGGAGGGAGAAAATAAGCAAGCCTGCAGACAAGGCCACATGGCAGGAGGCTTGCGGATGTGTAGCCAGCTCAGGAAGATCCAAGGCCCTTCTCTTGACTTTTCTCTTCCCTCTCTTAAATGTACCTCACCCTTTTACATACAGAGATGTACAGGCAGTATTCTGTCCAGGCAGTAAACGCCTCCACACTTCCAGGCAGTGGGAGTGGGAAGGCGTGGAGACGATTGACAAGCACTTGGCGCTTCTTGCTCAGTTTTATTCAAATGTTTGAATAGCCACACTCTCTCTCACACCGGTTGTCAAAGAGATTGAATTTAATCACACACACATACAACAAATCTCCGATTCACCTAAACCCTCTCAGGCCTTGATAAGTGTCTCGTCCCTAGTCTCTTATAAGTGTTTCAGATGGCCACAAATAAATATGCTTTAAAATAGCCATAAGTGCCACTGAACCGTTGTTAAGTATTCTTAGAAAGTGGTCAAATAATAAAGAGATGAAGGGGATGTGATTCTGTTCATAGACCGATCCTGTATACCTGGCATGCCTTACATGTGGTGTAATGGTTGAGTGTTGGAGTAGGACTTGGGAGATCAGCGTTCGAATCCCCACTCCTTGGGTGACCTTGGGCCAGTCGCCACCTTTTAGCCTCACCTGCCAGGTGGCGCTGTGGGTTAAACCACAGAGCCTAGGGCTTGCTGATCAGAAGGTCGGTGGTTCGAATCCCTGCGACGGGGTGAGCTCCCGTTGCTCGGTCCCAGCTCCTGCCAACCTAGCAGTTCGAAAGCACGTCAAAGTGCAAGTAGATAAATAGGAACCGCTCTGGCAGGAAGGTAAACGGCGTTTCCGTGCGTTGCTCTGCTTCGCCAGAAGCGGCTTTGTCATGCTGGCCACATGATCCGGAAGCTATACGCCGGCTCTCGGCCAATAAAGCGAGATGAGCACCGCAACCCCAGAGTCGGACACGACTGGACCTAATGGTCAGGGGTCCCTTTACCTTTTACCTCACAGGGTGGTTGTGAGGATGAAATGGGGAGGAGAACATAAAGGTAGTATATACATGTAAATAATAATAGTAGTAATAATAATAATAATAATAATAATAATAATAATAATAATAATAGAAGAATTGGATCAGGCTAGCAACAGAGCCAAATTTTCCCATTCCACCCTGCCCTATACTTTTTAAAAAATTCAACAGCTTCAAAGCTAAAAAGCTATACTAAGGAAAAATTATTTATAGCCACCTTAAAACAAATCTTACAAGGGGACTTATAAACCTTATCTGGCACCTTGGGGCTATAATTCTGCATCAGATCTGGCAGCACGTGTTCCTGTTGAAAGTCCAGTGGTGTTTAGGACCAGTTCAAACTCTCTTTTGCAGCTATTTAATTACACCGTCGCCTTTTTAACGTTATTATTGTTATTACTATTCAAAAGTCCTTCATTTGCTGGACGTGTGCCACAAGGACTTTAGCTGGAGACTGCAGTAACTGCAGATGTGTGTGGCTGCACTTTCTCTCCTGCACACCCTTGTGGGCATGGTTCTCCTTTTTTTTAGTTTTAGTAACAGTCTGCATCCAAGCCAATGGGACACAAGGCATTTCTTGCGAACAAGTGCTTGGTGTGGCCTGGGAGAAGGTTTGAGAAGGCCATTCAAATAGCTCTACATCTGACCTGATATATAACAGTGGCCTACATTGCAGGGCTGCTGTAAGTTACTCTTTCTCAGCACAGCCCTCCAATCTGCAACTGGGAAAAAAAAGTGAACTACATTGCAGGTTTGCTCTATCCTGCTCTCTCAGTTCTACCTGCAGTGTGGGGTTAAAAAAAAAAAGCATTGCAAGGTTGTTGTACTCAGCTTCTGCTGATCTCCAATGTGCAATAGGGGTACAATACCGCTGGACGACACTGCAGGGTTGCTGCACAGTGCCCAGAGCCTGATATGCAGTATTCATGGTGCCATTAAGTCGTTCTCTCCCAGCCAAGGGGAAGCTTGAATAGGTATCGCTATGTAGAGGAACCATGCTACAGAAAAGGAAAGAGTTTGTGCATCTGGAAGATCTGGAAAAGGGGAACTCTAAGTCAATGGCAGTAAAATACCGTGTTTCTCCTAAAATAACACACCATCTTATATCCCCCCCCCCAATAAAACACACTGGCTTATTTTCGGGGGATGTCTTATTTTAACCACTCCGCGTCGGAACGCTGCATAGCCATGCCTATCCAGGCCGTCTTAAGGGAGGCGCTGCATCACTATGTCTTATTTTGGGGGGTATGGCTTATTTTCGGGGTATGGCTTATATTCCGCAAATGCATAGAAATCCTGCTACGGCTTATTTTATGGGTATGTCTTATTTTCGGGGAAACACGGTAATGAGTGGAATCAACAAGTTAAGGAACATCGGTAAAGGATTGATCACCATGTACAAAGAGTGGCACTGTGCAACAGTAGATTAAAATGCTGAGACATAAGAAGAAAGTGCTCATGGTTATTTGGGTCTGGACCTTAAGTGGTTTCTGATATGATATGCTGACAACAGAGTGAGAGCATCTTTCTGCTGCTGCATATGACAATGGTTATAAGCAAAAACAACATTGTGATATCCTGTCAACTTCATTGTGCTATTAGCTTACAGACCTTTTAACTACCTAGCCAAGTTTACCAGAAATCCACATCTGCCTGTTATAGAAAGCCATTCTATTCCAACAGGCTGCAGACCTATCCTAGCGTATGTCCCTTTGAAAACCCGGCCTATTTACAGATGCACAGAATGACACTCATTTGTTTACCCTACTGGAAGCTCCTTTACTCATTGTCCCTTTTGCTTCTGTGTGCTTCTTTTGCTCCCTCAGGTCCAAGCTCAGCTGCAGCTGGAAGGCGTCACCCATGCCCACCCTCACCTCCACCCTCACCTGGCTGCACACGCCCCTTATCTGATGTTTCCTCCGCCCCCTTTTGGACTTCCCATTGCCTCCTTGGCAGATTCCGCCTCTGCGGCCGCAGTAGTAGCAGCGGCTGCGAAGAGCAACAGCAAGAATTCCAGCATCGCTGACTTGAGGCTCAAGGCTCGGAAACACGCCGAGGCCCTGGGGCTCTGACATTTCCTCCCCAGAAGCCATTTTGTTGCCAGGGATGGACAATAGTATCTTTCCTCTATCCAGTCTCCAAGCTTGGCTGCGATAAGGACAACTGGTACCTTTTTAAAGGCCCACAAGTACTTGTAGACAGGCTCAGCGCTGGCCTGTTCCTCCTTTCCTCCCTTTCTCACCCTTTCCTTTTATTTCGTTCAAAGACTTCAGCAACTTGTTCAGTTGATCTGAGGACTGAAGGACCTACTGGCCTATTTTCTGTTTTAAATTTTTATTTCAAAAAGCACTTAGTGCTAATGATTGCAGTTAAACTGTTCTTCAGCCACCAGATGCATAAATACTAGGTTTGAAATCAGTCTGGATCTCAGTTATAAGTGTCAGTTTTGGGGGAAAAAATGAGAAAACTTTGGAGGAAAGTAGTTTTTTTTGGGGGGGGGGAACGGAACCCTCCCATCACGTGGCATCCATGAATCTTGGGACAAGTGGAAGTGGACCCTGGCCAAACTGAAGATGATCATGTCAGCCCAACACCATTTGCTGCTGCCAGTTTTGCTACGTCGTGCATGTGCCTAACTTTAAACAACGTTTGAAAATCGCCAAGTATACTGAAACAAAAATGAAACAGAAAAAAAGGAAAAGGAAAAGCTTAACAACATCGTGGGGCTGGTCTCCATTAAGATGACATTTCTTCTTTGTTGCCAACGGTATTATTTCAATCTCATGAATCTCTTCCATCGCTATGGAGCTGCTGCTGCTGCTGCAGAACTGGTTTGAATTTAAACGTGGAATTTCAGATCTGAGACAAGGCAGTGTTCTCTAAACAAAGCAGCAATAACACAACGGGGTGTCCAAATGACTACATCCTTCACAAGGAACAACAAGAAGAACAACAACAACTGAGTGTGCGTGTGAGAAAGAGAGACACCCAAATTAGTTGGTGATCCAAATGACGGGAACAATGATGAACACATCTGTTTTACTGAGAACCACCTGAACATGCTGAAATGCTCGTACTATGTGAACAGGTTTACTTCACCGTTTTTATTTCCAGATGTCTGGATCTCTGCGGAAGGCCTGCTTGGTTTACAGGATCTAGAGGGGTTGATTCATCTGTCAAAGATGGACACAGTTTTTTTTTAAAAAAGCATAATACTGATGCAGCGTTAATTTTAGTGAAATGCAATTAAGTGCAGTAAAGTGCAATACTGTAAATATTATAGATTAAAGGGGGTGGGTGGGAAATAGCCGCGCATTCTTTTTCTGTTAATAACCAACTCTGCAGGAACTGTAACCTGGTCCTTTGTGTTCAGACCTGGGAATTGCCATTTGTTGCCAAAATGTTAAAGTCTGGGCCTTCTACAGATTGGGAAAGAAATATGAATTGCATATATAAAAGAGAACCACCATGATTATGAATCCAGTTCATGTGCCATATTTCTGGGAACTAAGCTCAAATGCCTGTATTAATTATTATAATTATATTTTTATTTTTATTTGGCAGTTGTTTTAAAGTAAGGAAACAACAACCAAGTCAATGTCATGTAGAGGTGGACAAGTTCAGTGGGTTTTTTTGGGTGGTGGGTGGGGAAATTGAAGCCAATTTTATACACCAAATGCAAGCTCATTGGAGCTTATCAGCTAGTGTGAGCTGCTACTACGACTCATAGAAATTGAGGAGAACTCCTTGAAATTATATTACCAAAGTGTCTAAGTTTATTATACCCACATTGGTCACTTACATGTAAATTCCTTTCAACCAATTTATTAACTGGTGCTTCTTCTGGAAACAAATACTGCTCTTGTCTACTTCTAAATCTGTTTTTGCATATGGTATCCAAGTCTCATTGATGGAATCTTTGCATCTCAACAGCATAAAATCATTAAGTCTGTTCCATTGACCTTCCAGTGTATTTCTTTTTTGAAGCAACCCATTAATAGTTTGGGAGGTTTTTGTTCATACCCCCCCTCCCAACGAAGTGTCCGTAGGACAGAATGTATTGTAATTCTTAAAAAGTCAATATTTTCATCTCTCTCTCTCTCTCCCCTCTCTCTCTCCTAACCAGCATGCATGTTGGGGTGGTTCTCTTTTCTCAGTTTATTTATTCTTCGCAAAACAATTACATTTTGGACAAGTTTTCAGAGTTGAAACATTTTGCCCGACTTTCCTACCTCTTTGTGAAAGCCCCAGTACCTCTTTATGTCAAGGGTATGGTGGAAACCTGAAATTAAAAATAGCTGCAGCAGCCCTGCACACCAATGTATGTATATCTATCAATCAATCAATCAATCAATCAATCAATCAATCACATCCAGGCATAGGCAAACTCGGCCCTCCAGCTGTTTGGGACTACAACTCCCATCATCCCTGATCACTGGTCCTGTTAGCTAGGGATGATGGGAGTTATAGTCCCAAAACATCTGGAGGGCCAAGTTTGCCTATGCCTGAATCACATGGAAGGAAGTGTGTTTATGTCAACACACTACAATCTGAACACTAGTTTTATAGAGGCTATCCTACAACTGCGAATTGTACTCTTGTAAAGCTTTAGTGAAAGCTCTCTGACATCTTGAGTGCCCTGAAAAAACTAAAATTCCCAGGGCACTTTGGAGAACAGTGATAATGGTTAAACTGGATTTATGTTGGTAGTGTGGATCTGGCCTCAAATGCGGGTAGCTCTATGCTACAGCCAAAGGGCACAACACAAAGGGATGTGTTGTGTGGAAATCCCACTGAATGAAACCAATAGGAGGGAGGGACAATTGTGCTTTGTGCTCCTGAGCTAGGAAAAAACCAGCTAGAAAGTGGTTTATGAAGCTGTAGGTAACACCAAGTAGAAAATTTAAACATAATACTAATAACAGATAATCAAATATTTTAGCCTTCCCCAAACTGGTGATCTCCAGCTGTTTTGGAATACAACTCCCATTAACCCCACCCAGTGCTAATGGAGTATAACAAAAACTGCAAATCGTTCTCCTGTTTCTCATACAATTCCTGCACTTTGAATAAATAGATGGGAGAAGAGAACTGTTTGGGTCTAATTAACTAAAGTGTAGCCAGCACATTCCATTTTTAATTCACCATAAAGATGTGCCAATGTGTGGCAGTGCCCAGTTTTGCTGGAAATTCACAATTGTCTCAGCTATTATGACTTGTCTCATGCTCAAAGTTGGATATGACAGATCTGTTCTGCTTGACTTTAAATCTGATCCCCCCTCAACAAGACTAAATAAAGTCTATGTGATACAATGCTTATTTAAAACATACACTATCTATGACAGGGATACTTGTTTTCAGAAGGAGCCACCCATCTCTCACACCCTGAGCATACCTTTTTCAGTAGAAATGCATTTGACCTTGATTATATGTTTGATGGACAGGAATGGGGAAATTGGGGTCCTCTGGATATTTCTGGACTACAGCAGCTCGTTCCATCCATCCAGGACCTGATCAAAGACCATGCTGTTTGGAATTTGGAATCCAACCGTATCTGGGGGGCAACAGGTTCCCCACCCTGTCATGGACTAACAGGGTGTTCATATGGCCATATTTAATGGGACTCATTTGGCCTTTCAAAATTGGGCTCAGTGGGGAGATTTTTCAAAGCACAGAAGGCACTAATGAAATTGACGGGAGTAGTGTTGACCTGCCATTTTGTGCCTTTGAGATCTCTTAACAGCAGGGTTTCTCAAACTTGAGTCTCTAGCTGTTTTGGGACTACAATTCCCATCATCCCTAGCTAGCAGGACCAATGGTCAGGGATGATGGGAGTTGTAGTCCAACAACAGATGGAGACCCAAGTTTGGGAAACCTGCTTTATAAATGCACCTGCATTTTAACAGGTGACGTTTATTGTTGCCCTTGTTCCTAATAGCTGCATCTCCTGATGCATCAATGAACTTATTATAACACAGTTTCTGTTCTATTTGGTAAACCTTATATTGAATCTGATGTTTTCTCTTACACTTGGGGATCTGTACTGTGAAACACACACACACGCCTGTGCCAGATCATATGTTTCGTGCAGTTTAACATTCCTGTACACTTTCTTTGTATTGAACATGGCTGGAGATAGTGTACTGCATTAAGTGTGAAGTTATATATATTACTAAAACTAGACTGGGCCAGTAGTAACCCTCTGTCCAGAAGATAAATGGTTGATTTACATGCCGATCATACACAATGAAACTTCACATTATGGCCATAATCTGGTGCACACAAGTCCCATTGACCATAAATGACCTTATGTGCATATAACTTTGTACTGAACTCTCATTTTGTTTAGAACCAGACTGCAGAACTACTATTCTTACTCTTCAGAAAGGGCTGATTCACATGAAATATTTTTTCAACTTGGAACTAACTTCAGTTGAGGAAAATATATATATGCTATCATATATAAAGTGGGTTATTTATGCTTATTTTGCCACAAGTGCACATACCACTTTCCAATCCATGTTCTTGTGATGCAATACACACTCTCACGTCACCTCATATTCGGTGGTATATGTGTTGCCTCCTAACACAGAGGACATCTCAGTGTTGGAAAAAATGGCACATCTCAAATGGCTCTTGGTTATTTCAATAGATGGTCTGGAGAGATTTCTTTTTGCTTCCAGAGTAGAGGTAAACATCTTGTATCAACTGTCATAGATGCTGTTTAAGAAAGATGCACTTCTGAAGAATGAATGGAATAGAAAAGTCCATCTCAGTATAAGAAGAAATAGTATTCAGAACAACAAGGAATAATAATGGCAAATGCTGTCCTTACAAAGGCTGGAGAGAGACGGCATGCTAGAGGCATCATTGCCTGAACACACACTCATCTGAGCACTGCCTCTACTCACAAGTTTTGCTCGATTTACTTACGTTTCAAAAACACGCAAAACCTATTTGATGCAGAAACAACTGGAACAAAAGAAATGAATGGATGGCCGCTCCCCATTCAGTTTTTATTTATTTTTGTCTGCTATCAGCCACCTAAATGATGAATCTCGCATTTTGTAGATGACAGTTCTGGTTCAGATTTAGAGATGTCTCATCAGATGGACAGTCAGAGTGACAATCAGTTTAAATTGATGAATGGTTCTGGCATGAAATAATCCTGCATACAGCCCCCTTTCTGAGTGACCATGCCTTTATAAACAGGAATATATAATATACCTCTTGGTTGTTAAGTGTCACCAAGAAAGGCGATATGTCAGCCCTGATGGAAAGTGGAACGATTATCTAAGCCAGGCAATGAACTGCGGCCCTCCAGATGTTTTTGCCTACAGCTCCCATGATCCCTAGCTAACAGGACCAGTGGTCAGGTGTGATGGGAATTGTAGTCCAAAACATCTGGAGGGCCGAAGTTTGGGGATGCCTGATCTAAGCTGTTGTACGCCTGATTCACATTATTGAAGAATTTTGCCTGATGACTGGAAAGTTTTTATTTCTTTTTACTGTGTTGCAGAATTTCAGAGCTACTATGCTAGCATCGATGGAATAGTTCGAATACTGTCACATCCAGGAGTAAGAAATCACAATTAATATGATTTTTGTTCATCTTCTTGGTCCTGTATCACCTTATAACTCATAAGAGGAAATTACTGTTGAAAAGGCTCCCATGTCCAAAGTTTCTTCAACTTCAAAAGCTAACACTGTCTAATTTTATGATATATCAGCTTCCCATATGCAATGAACCTTTTCATTGAGGGCACTTCTACATTGTAAGGTGGTTCAGGTCCATGGAAGGACTATACCGCAAGTGGCTTGGTGACAGAAATAATTAAAAGGTGGTCTTCAACTTAGCTCAAGGCATAAGATGAAGAACATTGCTCTAGAACCTAATGCTACTATGGTTAAGGTAGTTACACTTGTGAAGGCTTTACTGACCAACCCATAGAGTATGATAAGCTGTGCTTTGCTCTACTTCACCCACACTGAGGAGAATAGGCTTGGACTTACCTAATTTATTTTGGGGTAACCTAGAAACATGCTGAAAACTCTTGCTTCTAGTTGACTCAGAATCAAGCCTGTTCAATCAGAACCCATTTACTTCAAGCATGAAGGTAACACCCTGGGAAGCATTATGTTTAGGCAGGGCCCTCCCCACATAAGTAATTTTGTGACCCAAGTGAGCTAGATCCAGGTCAGAGTTGGTGCAGGGCTAATAATGGGCCATAAAATGAGTTACTGGACGCCTTTTCTAAGTAGCATCAAATGCTGCAATCAACATTTTGATGTAATGACTGTTAATGTGCACATTCCATTGTTGTGATCCCAGAGAGGTTTTCTTGCCCCAAACCAGAAGTCTGTTCACTATTCTGCATGTGGATGCACAAGACATTGCCCAGGGTTAGGATCCAAAAGAGTGAATTGGCAACTGCGCATGTAAAAACCGATTGTTGGATGTAGATATTTTTTCTCAATGAGCTGCAGAATTTCATGCAAAGTTGTTGATGTGACATGGTTGTGGGTCATGGTGCATGCATGCTGCTCCCTCCGTATGGTGTCTGGTGGATTACGGAATCAGGGCAACCAATGTACCAAACGTACATGAGCTCAGGCTACAACCATGATGGGTAAACCTTCAATATTCTTTGTAACTGGAACTAATTTAATTGGTTTAGTACAGGCTGTTGAGATTTGAGGTTTTGTCATGAAAGCCTATACTTTCTTAGTGACGCTATTTAGAAAGGATAATAGAGCGATGTTATCTCATCATTATCCTTAAGTGAAACAACAGCAGAAACGAATCAGATTATTTTAATGAAGGAAAATATAATTCTAGAAGTGGAAGATTTACCTCTTCTGATGAAATATGGATGAAACAGCCCAATCCATGTTTACTTGGAAGAAAGTCAAACTCTGTTCATTGAAACTTTTTCCCAGGCAGGTGTGAAAATAAAATTGCTGCCTAAAAGCCTTGCACATTCTTAATAAACACATTCCAACTTAATTCTTTTTTAAAAAATGACCTTTGAATTGCTGGAAGTTTCCAATGCTCAAAGTACAGTATCAAGACAGCTGCTTCCATTTCTGTAAACGTTGTATTCTTTGTATTGTATTACCGTCTTAACATGCCAAGATTATAGACTATCATCAGGAATTCAAATGCCAAGTGGCAATGTGTTGACAGAGCTGGACCTCTGGTTGAATATATCAAAATAACGAATATCTTGAAATATTGTGTAAAAAATCAGAGAGGTTTGAGGAGAACCAGTGATTCCAAGCAACTATTAGCTGGGTTTATTGAAGTCATGTAAGTGTATCTTTCTAAGAGCATAATTATTCAGTCAAAGTGAGCTACTTTGTTTCATCGATTTGAGTTTAAGTACATGCTCAAGTATCTCATCAAATTTATGGGATTCAGCAGTGCTAAACTACAGCTGCCTTGAGTGCTAACTTATTTTTTTACTATCTGTTTTGAATTAACCTGTCTGTAACATTATGCTGTGTTGCAAATCTGTCTCTTAAAAAGTTTTACCTCAAATATAAACCAATGATCCATGATATAACCATTGCTTTGTGGTAGGGGATCCCTCAAACAGAGCCCATGCAGAATGGTCAGCTGTCTGCTATCTCTTTTCAGTACTCTTGCTGCTGAATTCAATGGGATGCCTGCAGAAAGAAAGAGAACTGGGGAAATGACATCCTCTATATCTGGGTATAAAAGGACGTGGGTGGCGCAGTGGTCTAAACCGCAGAGCCTAGGGCTTGCTGATCAGAAGGTTGGTGGTTCGAATCCCTGCGACGGGGTGAGCTCCCGTTGTTCGGTCCCAGCTCCTGCCCACCTAGCAGTTCGAAAGCACGTCAAAGTGCAAGTAGATAAATAGGTACCGCTCCGGCGGGAAGGTAAACGGTGTTTCCGTGCGCTGATCTGGTTCGCCAGAAGCAGCTTAGTCATGCTGGCCACATGACCCGGAAGCTGTACGCCGGCTCCCTTGGCCAGTAAAGTGAGATGAGCGCCGCAACCCCAGAGTCATCCGTGACTGGACCTAATGGTCAGGGGTCCCTTTACCTTTACCTTTATATCTGAGTATAGGGCGGCATATAAGTTGATTAAATAATAATAATAATAATAATAATAATAATAATAATAATAATATAGCAGTATATTTGTTATTGCATTGTTTGTCCAAAGTCACCCAAATAGTTAAGGTGGAGTTCAGAAGACTGAATATTGAAACAATATAGATGCATTTGATTGATGATATGTTGCATCTATCAATAATCATCCAAGGAATGTAGAAAATATCAAGACTGAATTGGAAAATATTTATTGAACAGCAGTATTTCCATGAATTACAATATGTGTGAATTACATCACATGCAGGCTGATTTCTTTGTTTCTTTGTTTTTGTATAAGTGGATGCTTTATTTATTGTTTTATCTTTTAACATTCTAAATGTATAATATGTTAATTAATGTTGAGTGTACATTTCATAATGCTTTTGCATTTTTTTTAAAAAAATATTTTGAAGAAGTTGCTTTTGCTGAATTACAGGCAGTCAATATGATTTACAATATCCTTGCATTGTATTGATTCTGTATACACAGTCTGAATTTACAGACATTTCAGGGATTTCTGTAATAGAAGAAACAACCCTATCTAGAACCAGCTGGTCTTAAATTATGTAAGCCCATTATGTATGTATTGTGGAATTAAAAAGAAAACAGACACCTTTTATAATTTTAGGTATGTCAGCATGCTCCTGCATAAATCCATCAGGTACTCTGAGCTCCAGTTCCAGCTTGTATTATGTCGAATCACATGCTATGAATGTACACCTTGTAAAAGTGAGATATGAATAAACTTATAAATATTTGTAATCCCGTGTTAAAAAGACACTCAAAAAGAAGTGGTGCCAAAGGAAATATTTCAAAATGGACTCCTTGCATTAAATAGACAGAGCGGTTGTTTCTTATTTTTCATCTTTACATTTGCAAAAGCAAATAAGTTGCAGCTTATGATGCAGTATATAATATATAACCTGCCATGACTCCGAGTAGCAGTTCCAATGGAGAAAATTAAACATTTAAGTGTGGCAGGATAGCTTAAATTATTGTCAACACCAATTAACATGTTGGATCCTTTTCAATTCCATGCTTAAAAAAGAAATCTAGTCTAGTGCTAGGGAAAATAAGACTTTTGTTTCCATTCTCCCTTTTTGCAACAAAACTGACTGGAGAGGAAAATGTTCTGCGCTTTGTTTACTGTATCTAAATCCTGTTGACTTCACTTCTTGTACTAAGGCTTTAATCAGATACAAACACACAACTCACATAGTGTATCCCTCTGGTATAATCACACATGACTACAGAGTGCATATGGATATTGGAACCACATGGAAAGAGTCTTTCTCATCCAGCACTAAAGTATAGTCACTTAGCGGTATACTTGTTCCACTGGTGAAATGTTTTGCACAAGGTGGGATGTTGTTGCATGAGAAAATGCAAAAGCAGCCCTCTGTTAATTTTCTTACTCAACATTGGACCATCTGTTGTGCAATGAGCTTCCACTAGCACAACTGTTGCACTGGATTCTGCAATTTAAAACTCAGAGAATATTGGATACAGATTTATCTTTTTCCTACCATGCGGGTGCCATTCTGATTTTTTTTTTTTTTTTGCCTCTGGCATATAAATGTTCTTGCTGGCAGATTATTTATAAAAAAAATGCTTGTAAACTGCAATTTCATACGAAACACCAGACAACGTTATACACACAATAAAAACATACACAAACATTTAAAATGGCTCACTCGCTCATATTTCACTCTTGTCCCACATAAGCTGGGAATGAATTCAGGAATGCAGTCAACAACTCCTGTCCGGGCAACTCATTGCAGGAGATGGCAACAAAGGGAGACAGTTCGTATTTCAGAACATACACTGAGCAGAGTTTAAAAGTCCCATCCTTAGCAGAAAAACAGAAAGCATATTGAAATAGGCCATGAAGCCTTCTTTTAATTACCAGTAAATCCAGCTGTGAAGCAAGCTGGCTCTCCCTTTTCTTACTTTGCGTTACAAAAAAGCAGACAACAGACTGAAAAGTAAGTTTAAAATATAGTTTACTTACTCATAGTCTTTGCATTGGTTCTCAGCTACAGCAACAGTAAAAACTAAGCACATAACTATATTTGCCATAGCCTCAGGCATGTGCCTGGACAGGAGCAGTGGAGGGCATGTCTGTTCCCATTGCTGGTCACAGGAAGAAAGGGGGCGGGTAGGAGCAGGATATACTTATTTGATTCTTCCCACTCAGGAGAGGAGGGGAAATGACATCACACAGAACCCTCTCTACCCATTACATTTCTATGGCCTGAGTCTCTGCCTATCAGCAATACAACTCTGTGGGGGTTAGCCCCTAAATTTACTAACTAGCAAGAATATGCATTGTTGGATTTGACTGCAATCGTCCACAAACTTTACCACCCTTTCTGGGAGTGGGAGAGAGTTGTTTACTCTCCCTATACGACCCTTTAGCTCTCCCAAATGTGTGCCCTTTCAAAAGAACCGTATTTAGTTTTAAAACGTGTGTCAAATCGAAAGCATCGTACGAACTCGCCTGCCTCAGCAATCACACCTAACCTAGTCGAAATGTATCCCTTTGCTCTCTGTTGTTCTTCTGAAAACTCCAGAGGCTAGCGACACAGATTTCAAACTGATGAAAAGGTCAGGGATGGAGAAACTGTGGCCTGCCAGATGTTCTTTTGACTCCAACTTCCATTAGACCTAGTCAACATGGCCAGTATAAGAGATGATGGGAATTGTAGTCTTGAAAACTGTAGTTTCCCTACAGTTATTGAGGGTGCTTTTAACCAGAGAATGGGTTTGGAATTAAAGGAAGCTGCCTTATACAGAGTTAGAAACCTGACCCATTTAGTTTGTCAGCACTGACTAGCATTGGGTCTCTA